>ML664180.1:7780751-8222354 GCA_007570785.1 Antilocapra americana | reverse complement strand
CATCTAGGTTGCTTCCATGTCCTGGCTATTGTAAACAATGCAGCGATGAACATTGGGGTGCACGTGGCTCTTTCAATTCTGTACCCTCTAGTTTTAAGCCTCTGAGTAGATTGTCAAAATTAGCTATGGAATCCCCAATTAAACCTGAATCTTCAGATAAACTACAAATAGCTTTTAGAGTTAGTATATCAAAGGCAAAATCTGGGATAGACTTCTACTTAAAAAGTATTTGTTTATCTGAAATTCAAATATAACTTTATTTCCTATATTTTTTTCTTGCAACATTCCACCAATGGACTTATTTTCTTGCCAGTTTACTGTTGCATCTAAAGAGACTGTTAAAAAACTATCCTAAGCAGCATTTTCAGTTATTCGCAGGAAGGTCAGTCAAGGTATCAAGTTTGCCATATTGCTGGAAGCAGAGTTAGTTCTTGTCCTTCTCATACCACCCACCCACTTCTATGAAACTGCGAAAATCACTGGCCTCAGTGAACCTAAAGCACCCACAATATTTTTTCTGCATATCCTGGAATTTATAAAGGACCTTAGAGATCATCTCCTATAATCCCTTATGTTAAGATAAAGAAAACGGAGACTCATAAAGAAAACAGTAAGACCGATGTTAAGCCCAGTCTTTAGTGGCAGGATGGAAGCTTGAAATCCTCACTCCTTCAGCTTTCCACTCTACATGTTGACTATGAGGATCAAATAAGCTAAGTGATATCAAGGCACTAGACAGAACATAAAGTATTAAAAGCACATGATGTAGTAGAATAAAAGCAAAGAATTTTCAAATGATTTTGATTACAAAGTCCAACAAAAAATTGAGCAAACTGAAATATGAGACTTACTATAGAATAACATTTATGGAAGGAACCCCTTAGGAGTACAATAACCTATTTATACATTCATTCCTTCCAGGAATCTTAAAAATAACAATGAGAATTTTCTATGAATATTTAAAGAAAATAAATGAATGATATTAAAATAAAATATCTGGCTGAAAATATACTGTATTAAACAAGCATTTCAAACCTGGAATATAATGTATTCTCCATAGCGAATAAAACAAAACAACAACAAAAAAAAAAAACAGAACTTAATTAACAAAAGCCCTCTCTTCTTTTCTCCTTCCTCTTTTCTTACAAAGAAATGCTTTCAGAATGCTTAAGACTCTCACCATGCCACTTTCTTTGCTACAATCAGAGCGTGATTGCCACTCAAATGGCTATCCTGGTCCTTTTTCCTCTAGCTCTGCATAAAAAGAAGATGCAGATGAATAGATTTTCTGTGGGTTAATTTATTAGGAGTGCAAAGCAATTATCAGCAAGGTAAATCACGGAACATGAAGTACACTGTTACACTCTGGCTGCTGTATAATGTAGGTCCCTTGGCCACAAATGCAATTAGAACGTTATATTTTATTCCTGCTGGTTTTATCTCCTGGTGTATCCTTGGCTTGATGCTGACAAGCTTGACTGTCCATCCATATGTGATCAATAAGCAGAAATGTCTAATAACTACCACAATTTTGTGTTTTTGATGCTACAGAATTCACGTTCATGATATGACAGCATAAATCTTCAAAACGAGGGTTGAGGAGTTTAACGGAAGGACTCAGTTCCCAGGGCATCAGGTTGTCAGTTTCTTGTGTGGCTGTCAACAGGGGAAATTATATGACTATCATGTGACCAGAGACTGATGTGAGATGAATTAAGCAGTGCTTGCAAATGCCTGTCACATTAATAGTGTCCAAATCTTCCATTTCTAATTTTAAAGGATAGGTCCTAAAAAATTCATGTTTACTAGGCTTTCAAGACACATATAAGAAATCCTTGACAACAAAAGCAAGCCTTCTCCCTACACAGACCAGTACAAATGTGAATGATACGTGTTTCAACAAAAAAGAGTATGACTAACACCTCGGCTCTGCCATTTACCAAGTACAACTGGTCAAGCTTCCTCAACCCTCTCTGCCTCGGTCTTTCATTTACAAGTTAGGAATAAGGACAACTTCTTGGTGGGATTTAATAATGTATGAAAGATATCTAGCCTGTTGTAAGGGCTCTATAAAGAGAAGTTGCTGAGATGATGTTGCTCATTCCTTGTTTCCTAAGAACTGAAAGCCAGTGACAATATTAAAAGCTGCACACCCAAAGCAACACATCAGGCAATACCTACTTTTAAGCCATAAAACTTGAAGAAAGTCATAAAATGGCACAGCAAAGTGAGTGATGAGGATGGGCAGTTTTTTGTTTTGTTTTTTAATTAATTTATTTATTTTTTCTTTACATTATCGTGTTGGCTCCGCCATACATTGACATGAATCCGCCAGGATGGGCAGTTTTAGAAAAAAAAAAAAAGATCATGGATAAAATGAGCCTGTATTCTGAGACAGAGATTCAAGGAAAGATGGTGGCAAATGAGAGACTCCAGGGGAAGGCAGAGATGTCATCCAAGTGTTAGCTTGGACAATGCAGAAAAACGAGATATGATGAAAGGGGCTACTGACAGCAGCTGCAGAAGAATCTTCAACTATCACTCAGTTTGAAGCATTCCTATCTGTCATGATGGACTATTAGAAGTTCCTGAGTGTGGTGGCAATTTGAAAATTATTCTAACCTACATGTTTTCATTTTTTTTTTTTTTTTTTTTTTTTTAGCTTATGAGGTCCTATGATGGAGAGAGGCTTAACAAAGGAAAAGGCCAACCAGATAATTATTGTCCTAAGATAGATAAGAGGTGATGAACGTGGCAGGGACAGCAGGTGACTTGGTCTCCGATGTGAGCTCTGGAGTAACGGAAAAATCAACACCTGCTACGACTTCCTCCTCTGAACTAGCTGAAGCCTAAACATCCAAGCTGATGCCCTTCTTTTAGTGAAAGGCTCTGCTCTCGATGATAATGTAAATGCTCGGCACAGAGAGTAAAAATCAAACTTTTCACACTTTAGCACCTCAGTGTGAATCCATTTGCTTTTCATTTTTCCTTGAGGTGATGGCCATAGGGGAGGTGGTAGACTAAAGCAGAGAAGGCCTTAAAAGGGGCGTCAAGGGATACTGAACCTTGGTCTTTATACAATTTTATCTGGGGCTGCCCTTGAGAATCATGATCATGGCACCAATACTGTTCTGAATAACCGAATGTGATCCTAGAAGATGATCTCATTTACCTTGAGAATTAAAAACGAATGTTTTCATGTAACACGCTCTAAAGAAACAGTGATGTTAAAACAATATTTCCCCAAACTCACCCTCTTACTTTCGAGGGAATTCAGTGCTTGTATGTGTTCCTGCTCCTTCGTGTGAACAAATGGAGTGTCTATCCAGTCCTGCCTTACGCTTCTATTACTTGGACGTCGTTTTAGCTTCATCACCTTTCCTTCTCCTGAGATAAGCCACCATTGTTGTCTCAGTTCACCTACGAAATATGTATTCTGTGTCTAACTTATATGTACAAATTGAAATGAGTTGTCAACATGACCATGGGTTGATACATCCTAAAATAAGGACATGCAGGTGTTCATGCTCTGAGTCCCCAACTCCTGTGAACCGTAGCGTCCATAACTCTTCACTTTGAAAAAGCCCTGTGTTTTCTGGGCTTAGTCACAAACTTGTCATGGGTGGACGTGTTTGCTCTTTTTTGAAAGTGATCACTTGATACTGAATGATACCTCTGAGTAATCATGTTTATAATCAATTAATGGGAGAGGAGGAATGAGGCAGACTCACAACTACTTTGTTGCACAAGGAAGTATTTTAAAATCAGATTCCACAACTTTGAGGTTGGTATAAACTTGGAAAAGATGTACACGTGTACCTCTTGAGTCAGCTACAGATCACGAGTTATTCACCAACTTGTGGTACAAAATAAGGTCCCATATTCCGAATGGATTGTTTTGAGCCCTCCCAGGTCCTCCCCATCCTTTTCACAGCTGCATTCCACTCTGCTCCCAAGATGCAGCTCTCTAAGTAATTTCTGGGGACCTCAAGCAACTCAGTCACCACGCCTGACTCTGTCTCCTCCACTGCTTGCCTTCTGCCTGCAGTCATATGGCTTCCAGCACATGCCACTCCTGTGCTCAAATGAACCACAGGTCACGACATCAGTGGGTCCTGGAATACCACCTCTGCGGTCTGGGCTGCACCCATCCTCCTTATTTCTTCTCCCAACTCTTCTTACCTCACACTCTGAGCACTTACACACATCTATCATAGAACTGAAAAATGTATCATGTCACACATTCTGTTCCCTTTGCCCAGAAAGTCCTTTCTCCTCTGTACCTCCTTTGTCCACATGGGCAACCATTTAAATCTCAGCTAAACTGTAACCTTGGCCATCACATTAACCCTGAGGTGACTCAGACGGGAAAGAAGATGCCTGTGATGCAGGAGACTCGGGTTCGATCCCTGGGTAGGGAAGATCCCCTGGAGAAGGAAATGGCAACCCACTCCAGTATTCTTGTCTGGAAAATCTCATGGACGGAGGAGCCTGGTGGGTTACAGTCTGTGGGGTCTCAAAGAGTCAGACACAACTGAGTGATTAACATTTTCTTTCTTCCCATCACATTAACTCTAATGCCCAGAATCAGCCATACACCCTCCTTTCTCTGATCCCTACCAGGTACTTCCAGTATAACATGGGTCACACTGGATTATAACTGTTTCCCTTCACCTTTTTGTTTTCTTTAAATAGATCATGAGATCCTTGAGGGCACCGAACGAAGCACAGCTTCATAGGAATCTAAGATCAGCTAGACACACCCGTTTATAGAGATTTTACCAGCGCACCAGGTTCATTAGTTGTTTTGTTTTGTTTTTTTCAAGGGTTTTCTCAGTCCTTAATTAGAATGAACTTTATACCATGATTTGGAATTTGACCTTGATTCTGTCCAAACCACATTCTTAAAAAAAATCTGCTTGAAGTACTAGGGTATTTGAGAAAAGCGGAGAGGGTAGGGTGATGGATATTTAAGGTTAGTTGCATGGAGGATGAGAGAGGTAGGTAAAATTAACGTACCTACTTAAATGTTGAAGAAAATTTGAAAAACTAAGCTGTCACAAAAAAAAAAGAGAGCGAGCAAAAACCCTGCACATTGCTACTCAGCATAATTTTGCTTAGAAAATAGCATTATTTCTGCTTGATTTGATTTCACGTGGTTAGGTTTGGAGGAAACGTTATTTATTACATACACAGCTAAGCTTATGAAATTATCCGAAAATGTTCTAGTATAGTACATACAGCCAACAACACGGTTGCTTGTTGCATCAATTTGGGAAAGAGAGAAGAAAATTAGCCATGTAATAGTTAATTCAATTTATAAAATTAAACGTGTATTGAAAATATGCCTGGTAAATATTATGCCATCTGCACATGCTGAAACAGGGAGCCTGGTTAATATTTTATAGTTTATCTGATAAAGTTAACAAAAGAATTTAGTCAGAGTGGAGACATACACTGAATATTTCATCACCTTCTTAATTGTAGAATACAGACAAGACATTTTTTTCCCTTGGGGAAAAATAAATGTTAAAAGTTATTACAGATGGAATCAGTTTGGCAATTAGGTTGAAATCCAACTGAAACCAAGCAGAAATTGATGGCTGCAAACATCACAATGCCAAAGTATTTTCAGCCAACTCCATCCGTTTACATGATGAAACAGAAATGTGGATAGCAATGCTGCGTTACTCGGCTAGCAGAGGTTATATTAACACAGAAGAAAAACTGGCTTTGTGCCTTTTTGTTTCCCCAATAGTTAATTCACAGTCATCAAGAGCTGTCATTCTTATGCACAGCAGACAATATGATATACCTAAGGCTTTTCATCCTGACTTCTGATTTAAAGGTCTTCAGCTTGTGCTGTGGACCTTAACCTTGAAGCCAAGTGCAAATTAGCTTTAAATCAATGAAGCTGATTAAAGCTCCTTTGTGGTGGAGCCCTTAATAGGAGAAGGGAAGGGAAGGAACCACTTGAAAACAGCAAAAGATTGGCCTCTCTTAACTTGGAACATATGTAATGCTTTTCAGCTCTCCTCTACCCTGACAGAACCATGAATGGTTTTAAGGCTATTTACCTGCTAAGAGAATGGAACCAAATTTTCCAATTCAGTGGAAGAGGCCAAGTGAGAATCAAAGGTATTTTTTCACAAGCACTAGAAAATAAAAGGTTATTTCAAAAAGAAGTAAAGAAGGGAAGGAACATCAAAACCTCTCCCAGCAGAGACCAAGAGAATCAAGTTTCCCTCATGTGAAAAAAATTCTTATATTTTAAGTACTTTGGGTTTCTGCTTATGTTTGTTTGGATTTGCATTTTAAAATACACCATCTCTCGGAAACAAGAGGTAGTTGCCAACTTCAGACTATCTAAAGAAAAGTTTTTCCTCACTCACAAATGAATAGATCTCCCAAAAATATGCCTAAAAAGTTCTTTGCTTTGGTGTGTGTGTGTGTGCGTGCGTGCTCAGTCATGTCTGACTCTGCGACCCCATGGACTATAGCCTACCAGGCTCCTCTGTCCATGGAATTTTCCACGCAAGAATACTATAGTGGGTTGCCATTTCCTCCTCCAGGGGATCTTCCCAACCTGGGATCGAACCCACGTCTCTTTGGAACTGGCCAGAATAAACTCCCATCAACTGACAGGACCATTTATTAGTCTACACTCTACCACCAACACCACCTCCCCATCACCGGAGAAACTTAACCCAAGGGATTTACCAGTTCTTCCCAATTCAATGCTGCAATTCAACCTACCCTTCATGGGAATACCATCCTACTGTAATAGTGACCTTCTTGACCATGTCCAATGTGTGCGTGAATTCTTATCCTTATATTTCAGTTTTAATGCATTTGAAGTTATGGAAAAGAAATTTTTGCCAAGAATATCAGGGGAAATAAAGCAAATACATAAGGGCCTACTTCCTGCATTCATGGCTATAAAGTGCTTTCAACAGTTCTTGGCCTATAGCATGTGTTCAACAAACATGGGCTACTGGCTATTCATCATTCTACTGAACTGGATGCACGCACTTAACCATGAGGAGCCCTCAGTTTTCCCTCTTACCAGCCCCCTGAATGGACCAAAGCTCTGCCTTGAAACCCGCAAGATGTCCTCTCCTACTCCAAGTTCTATGGAAGCTCAATGGAGGAAGAACAAGGAGAGAAGATTCAGGCATCAGCCCAAGTAGACCATCAGAATCTAGAGAGAGATAATCATCATGATTTCTTATTTGTCATCAACAAGATGTTGTGAGAACAATCAAACTGTCAGTTAGATGAAGACAACTCTGGAAAGGGGAACCACCAAACACAATCTATTATTATTGATGATGATGATGATGACAACAACAAGAATCCAGATGACTGCAGTATCTCCTTAGCTACAACAGTCTGCCTCAAGGAAGCCTGAGCTGCTTTGAAATCTCAGTAATGCTTACCTATAATTCTTCACCATTTAAAAGAACCCCTGGAAAGATGTCCTTGGTGGTCCAGTGGTTAAGACTACATGCTCCCAATGCAAGGGGCCCAAGTTCGATCCCTGGTCAGAGAACTAGATCCCATATCCAGCAAGCCACACTGAAGATCTTGAGAGGCACAGCCAAATCAATAAATAAATATTAAAAAAAAAATAAATAACCCTGGAAAGCATTTTAAAGGTTGCCAATAAAATGAAAAGCAAAATCAAACAATTAAGAGTAACTTTCATCTGACCATGGGAAAATTACAGACACTTTTTATACACTCATTTCATTTGCTAACAAGCCATTCATTTGAATACATTACATAAATGACTAGGACTAACCTTACAGGTAGATTAAGATAATGTGCAAGGGTGGCAAAATTTAAGAAACTTTTTTGCCCCTAAATATCTCTCTTGGCCTGATATAAAAATTCTCAACAATGTGTCATTAAAGGTCTATGTCTCTGGATTTGCCAGCAATTAGATCTCCATTTTTCTAATATAAATGCTTCTGGATTTCATCAAGAAATTCTATCAAAAAATAATAAAACAAAGTAAAATAAAATAAAAATCCAGTTACTAACTCAACAGAATTTTATTGAGCACTGAATGTGCTGGGCAATTTTCTAAGTGTGGGAACAGAATAGTGAATTAATTCGACAAAAATTCCTATCTTTAAAGGATTTTAAATTCTAAAATAAAATAATAGTGTAATGTTATTTTTTTTAAAAGGTATTCAACTATCTTCATATCCTAAAAATAGCTGTTGTTTTGTTATCTGATGTTTTTCACCACTTTGAGGAGGGATTCCTTTCTCCATGGAATGATTAGTCATCTGAAAAACTGGGATGGCTTCAGAGGAAAAGTCACTTTGAAAATCAAAACGCAAATAAAAGGGAGTAGCAAGCCCCCTAAAAACAAGAATCATTCATTTCAAGGTTTTGCTTAAAACTGGCTAACTCAGGGTTTTTCTAATGGAATCAGGAGGGAGGTGGGAGGGGGGTTTTGGAAGGGGGACACATGTATACCCATGGCAGATTCATGTCAATGCATGGCAAAACCAACACGATAACGTAAAGAAAAAAATAAATAAATAAATTATATTAAAAAAATAATAAAAATCGTCAAAAAAATAAAAAATAAAAGACCTAGCACTAGAATAGGCATAAAGACCTAGCAATAAAATAGGCAAAGCCACAGATTCAAAGAGGACTTAAAATAAAGCATCTTTTGCAGTTTCAATGAAAAAATGGCATCCAAAGAGCTCCACTAAACAAGCTCAACTTTCTCCTGCTACTTTTCAAAACATGATGATGAAAGATTTGTCTTCTCCCATTTATTTCTGGTGCTCAGTTCTGCCGCCACAGAACTGGAAGAACACGGTTCTGGAGTTGCCCGCAGGGGACCAGGGCCTGTGGCAGAAGGACGAAGACCACACACACCTCCATCCAGGCTTTGGCACCCTCACTGCTAGCGTTCCTCCTTCAAGGTCATATTGCTCCCAAAAGTCAGAGCCCTCCTACCTGACCGAGGGCACACAGAGGATCAGCATCTTTCTAAGGACCCGCTGGGCTTCCCCCCAAATGAAGGTACCAACAAGTTTTCAGAATTTCTAAAAGTTCTTTGTGCATCCCAGAAAGCAAATTGAAACCTGTTTGAGCCTTGAATTCCTGGAGAGCAACTAAGCTAGTCTTCCACAGACTGAGACAGAGTTCAACAATTGGCTAAGCCATTACCCATTAGTCAGCGGCACAGGCTGAAAGGGGTCATCAGTCAACCTAAGCTTCCCGCGTCAGCAAGACCTCCCTAACATCAGCCCCAGAGTATCCCTCATACCTCCAGCACCCTGACACTGACAAATAAGACAATAGGAAGCATGTTCAGCCCACTTTCCCTTAGCATCTTGAAAATCCCTGTGTGTCGCCACCAAGTGGTTTCGGAGAATGTGAGTGTAAGTAGATGTATGTTTGTGTATCTGTACGTGTTGATACCTAATTATGCAGATACATCTAGGGATAGACATCAGGATATTCCCAACATTGCGAAGACTCATATACCTCCCACCAGCACTGCAAGGCTTTTGTGTGTGCCTATGTGACATGCCCTGGTGGTTGCCCACATCAGAGGACACACACTGTCCAGAGAAACCAGACTGAATCCTGGTCCAGGAAGCACCATTTCAAGTTATCTTTAAGTTCACAATCCACAAAGCTTGTGTTAGCAGGGTTGGAAGATGCTCTGAGTCTATTTCCCATCTCCTTATACAATCTACACCCCTGTAACTCACCACCCTCCATACGCCATATGTAATTCTGTATCTCCCAATGTCTGTTATTAACTCAGTCCAGAACTTGTATTTCCATACAGGTTACAAATGTGATTGAATTGATGTCAAAATGCCCGCGAAACCTCCCTCGTCTATGGTCTACATCTTCCCCTCCATGTTTCTACTGAGAAAGTTCAAGTGGCCAGCTTCTGACTTTGAAAAATCTTGAGGAAGCCAGAATAAACTCCAGCCTGATGCTAGTGGCAGGTGACCTGTCCCCTCTCCCCAGTAAGACGGGTTCACAGCTGACAAAGGCCACCATCCAAGGAGGCAGCCTTCTGAGAGGAGCAGCAGGACCACGGGAAGCTGCTGACTTTGGGATCATATTCTACCATTTGGCAAAGGTGTGGACTGCTCTTGGCAGCCACTGTTAGATTAAATCGCATTTTACTCCCTAGTGACACTGAAGAATTCTATCTATTCGCTGAATAACAGCTCTACAAATCCCCTGTGAGATGATTTTTCAAGGGCACAAATGTGCCATCAATCCACTCGTAAGGCTATTTAGTTTGTGTTCCTGTCTCTATAATTCTTCCGGAACAAGGGGGCCATTTTTAAAGTTTGTTTAGTTATTTATATTTGGCTGCACTGGGTCTTTGTTGCTACATGCGGATGTTCTCTACTTGTGGCAAGTAGGGGCTACCCTCTATTTGTGGTGTGCAGGCTTCTCACTGCGGCGGTATATCTGGTTTCTGTGTTGGCATTCATGACCATTGAAACCATGACCATTCCAACACTTTCTAAATATCTTTCAAATATTTAAAATAAGTTCAAATCAGCTACATGTGTCAAGGTTGTTTATGAGACCAAACACAGCACACATGGTGGAAAATAAAATGCCTTACTTCCTAGCCTACATAAAACATAGAGGAATCTCAAAATATAAAGAGAAGTATAATTGCTTGCTGCTGATTTGGCAGATGATTATTTGTTCCCTTCTCACGCCATCCCAGTCCCGATTCAAAATAGCATTTAAAATAAAGCAAACCACACTGAAAGTATTGTTGAGTGTGGATAGTTTTCTTTTTTCCCCTCAGATTCTTCAAAATGTAAGTTAGGCTGACCACCTGTTTCACTTCCTTTTTAAAATTTTTTAATTGGGAGGATAATTGCTTTACAATGCTGTGTTGCTTTCTGCCATAGAGCAACGTGAATCAGCCCTAAGTATACATTTGTCCCCTCCCTCCCACCCCACACCTACCCCATCCCTCGAGGCTGTCACAGAGCACCAGATGAGCTCCCTGTGTCATGCAGCAATTCCCAACAAGCTATCAATTTCACATATGGTAATATACATCTCTCAGTGCTACTCTCTCAATTCACCCCACCCTCTCCTTCCCCTTTCATTGTGTCCCCAAGCCTGCTCTTTATGTCTGTATCTGTATTCCTGCCCTGCAATAAAAAGTATCCTAAAAGCGCCCTTCATTTTAAAATGGACATTCTTGGGACTCAAACACAAGTCAGTCGATGAGGAAATTGGATGCTGACAGCGTGAAAAAGGTGAAAAAAAATTAACCTTTCTTTGGTAGAAAGTTCCATCCCATGGAGGAAAAACAAAAGTGTTTGGAGGAGGGGAAGAGGAAAAAAAGGCCCCAGGGAGTTTAATAATTGCCGAGAAATCGAAAAGGGTGATAATATAAATCATGAGAGAAGTGCAAAAGGGCAGCTACTCGAAATTTGTTTTTCACACATCCAGTGCAAAAACAACAGCTCTCGCAGGAAAGGTCAATCCACCCACACGTTCATCTTCAATCAAGCAGCATTCTGAGAATCCAAATGTGATTGCTAATCTCTCGTATGCCAAGATGAAGGGGTTTTCATTTCAATCTATCTATTACTACCAACATTTTACATTCATTATGGTCAGGGGTTGAAGCGCAGACTAGGTGTTTGGCTGGTACAGAATTCCAGCACTTCCCTCATCACACTAGGATAGAATTAACATATTAACATGCATGTGCATACCCACACACACACAGACACACAAAACTATGCTAGAGCAGCGTGAAGCATCTGACTTTCTCTTGCCCAAGTAATCAGATTCAGACGTAAGGCTTCCTTTGCAACCTGACTTCATGCCCTTAAACCCCTTGCTGGGGTCCTCTCAGATGTCATAGTTTGCCCCATGTGCCATAACAAGGCACAGGATTAGTAAGAAGCAAGAGGCAATTAGCAGAGGCCATCCTTGCTTTTCTGACTTTTAAGTCAGACCCTGAAACTTTCTTTACATGTGCCTGTGCCTTAATTTCCTTTCTACAAATAGTTAGAGCACTTTATTTTAAATTAGCAAATATAGTGCTGTGCTTGTTTAGTTGCTAAGTCATGTCCGACTCTTCTACAACCCCCTGGACTATAGCCTGCCAGGCTCCTCTGTCTATGGGATTTCCCAGACAAGAATACTGAAGCGGGTTGCCATTTCCTCCTCCAGGGCATCTTCCTGACTCAGGTATCAAACCTGTGTCTCCCACATTGGAGGCAGATTCTTTATCACTGAGCTACCAGGGAAGCCCCATCAAATATAATGTGAAGAGAAAAAATGCATAAAAACAATGTACACTTTAATGAACCCTTGGATGGTGACATAACCCACACTCATGGCAAGAAATAACAGACCAGACATGGATGGACCTGGAGTCTGTCACACAGAGGGAAGTAAGTCAGAAAGAGAAAAGCAAATATCGTGTGTTAATGCACATATATGCAGAATCTAGAAAAAAATGGCTCAGATGAACCTATTTGCAGGGCAGGAATACAGACAAAGAAATAGCATAGAGAGAGAATGGATGTATGGACATGGAGAGTGAGGGTGATGAACTGGGAGATTGGGAATGACACGTGTCCTGCCACGTGTGAAACGGATAAGCTAGTGGGAACCTGCTGTATGACACAGGAGCTCAGCTTCGTACTCCGTGATGACCTAGATGGGTGGAATGGGGGAGGTGGGGAGAGGGGCAGAGAGGTCCAAGAGGGAGAGGATTTATGTATAATATAGCTGACTCACTTCATTAAATAGCAGAAACTAAAACAACATTGAAAAGCAACTACGCATGCATGCTAAGTCATTTCAGTCGTGTCCTACTCTTAAGCATCTGCCTGCAATGTGGGGGACCTGGGTTCGATCCCTGGGTCAGGAAGATCCTCTGGAGAAGGAAAGGGCAACCCACTCCAGGACTCTTGCCTCGAAAATTCCATGGACGGAGGAGCCTAGTAGGCTACACTCCATAGGATTGCTAAGAGTCGGACACAACTGAGCAACTTCACTATTCTTTGTGACCCTACGGACTGTAGCCTGCCAGGCCTCTCTATCCACAGGATTCTCCAGGTAAGAATACAGGAGTGGCTGCCATGCCCTCCTCCAGGGGATCTTCCTGACCCAGGGATTGAACCTGCGTCTCCTGCAGTGCAGGTGGATTCTTGACCCATTGAGTCACCTAGGAAGCCCTTATTATGCATACCTAAAATATGGTTGAATTATGCTTGATTTTTATTGATGAAATTCAAAGAATATATTCCATCAGGTCTGGTTTTGTTTTGCTTGATCTTTGCTTGTACCTTTAAGATTGATTCACATTCTTCCATGTATGTGTAGTCCGTGCTATGCTAAGTTGCTTTAGTTGTGTCCAACTCTTTGCAACTCCACGGACTGTAACCCACCAGGCTCCTCTGTCCTTAGGACTTCCTAGGCAAGAATACTGGAGTGGGTTGCCATTTCCTCCTCCAGGATATCTTCCCAACCCAGGAACAGAATCAGTGTCTCTTCGGTCTCCAACATTGGCATTTATTTTTTATTGCTGCATGCAAGCATGCTATGTTGCTTCAGTCGTGTCTGACTCTTTGTGACCCCATGGACTGTAGCCCACCAGGCTCCTCTGTCCATGGGAACTTTCCAGGCAAGAATACTGGAGTGGGTTGCCATTTCCTTTCCCAGAGGATCTTCCCAACCCAGGGATCAAACCCTTGTATCTCAAGTCTCCCTCATTGGTAGGCAGGTTCTTTACAACTAGTGCCAATAAGGGAAGCCTCTTACTGTTGCATACTGCATGCCAATGCACGAATTTTGATGGGCATTTGGGATATGTGAAAGTCGCTCAGTTGTGTCCGACTCTTTGCAACCCCTTGGACTATACAGTCCATGGAATTTTCCAGACCAGAATACTGGAGTGGGTATTCTTTCCCTTCTCCAGGGGATCTTCCCAAGCCAGGGATTGAACCCAGGTCTCCCACACTATACGCAGATTCTTTACCAGATAAGCCTCAAGGGAAGCCCATTTGGGATATAAATATATATACATAGCCCATTACAGGGCAACTTCAAAAAGTGTTAGCCATATTCTGGTATACATAAACAGACACTTATGGAGGAGAGAAACATAAGGGAGGAATTACTGGATCTTACTGCATATGTATGCTTAGTTTCACTAGACACAGCAAAAATTTTCCAAAGTTTCCATCCCACTAACAATGCCTAAGAGTTCTCGTTCTTTTACATTTCCAACAACACTTAGGTGTTTTAGGTTTGGGGTTTTTTTGCAGATCTAGTTGGCATTCGTTTCCTTTTTAAATATAATAGTTAGAGAGAGAAGCCCTCATTGGGCTCTTGAACCTCTTATATTCCATACTCGCTGACTCATTCTAAAGGTCATCAAAACTCTATCTTGTCAGTGTGCACTATTAGAGAGCCCCTTAATTCAGAATTTATTGAGGTGATAATCTATTAGTTATCAGTTCTAAAGGAGCTATTACACTTTTTAAAATCTGGACAAAAGTCTTGAGAAAAGAGACTAAATCTATCAAAGACCCAGTAGGCAGCAGACCTATATCTAAGATGGAGAAGAACAAGCAGTTCTGTGTTATCTGTAAATCAAATAAATAAACATCAGATTCGGTAGGGAAAAAAAATCAGATCTTATTAACGTGGCTGAGAAAGTTAATCACAGAGAAAAATCACTCTAAGAAAAGCGGTGTGGGAACATGGGAATTAAATAAAGAAAAAACCTCCTCTTCCTTCATTTTTGTCTCCTCCCACACACACACACAGATATGCACACATACACACAATTATTTCACTCACCACCTCCAGCACTAATTAGTGAGTGACTTCCTTTCCCTGGAAATGCTGACAAGTTCCAGCTGAATACATTTTTAAAGAAAAGAAAACTGAAAATTATTTGAATTTGAGTTAATATTTTTTTAAGAGTCTGTTTCTCTTGTGACCAAGTTCTATATATACACAGAGCTAAACCCCAAACGGGCATTATCTCCACAAGGGATGGACAGGGCTTTGTATGAAGATCCCAAATATGTTTCCTAAACAACTGTTTTGTTTTATGTTTAGAAAAATGACAAGAACAATAAATTTTTATATAAAGGCATAGAAACTTAACATAGTCAATAGATACCTCTTCATCCTTGATGGAGCACTTGCTTTTTAGGCTTTCAGAATCAAGACTATGGCTTTCCTTATCTAGTTCTATTTAGACATCAAAAATTCAATTTATCCCTTATTTTGGAGATTATTTACAATAGTGTATTTCATCTCTCTGGCAAGATTCTACAACGTGTAGGTTAGATCAATAGTAAACTGGCAGATGGAATACGAATTGATTGCCTTTCTGACATGAACTCATTTGCAAACACAAATAGGGGATTTTAGGTAATATTACTAGGAAATGGACCAGTGGTTCACAATTACCATATCTATCTGAGGGAGCTCTTTAAAACACACATTTTAAAATGCACATATCCTAAAAATTCTGATTCAACAGCACTGGAGTATCATATTTATTTTTTAAAAGTACTCTAGTGACTGTGAAACCTAGACAATGTTAAAAACCAGTGAAATAAGGAGAAAGAAGAAAGATGGAAAAATCAAATGCCAAGGACCAATCTCTTAAGTTTGAGGCTCTCTAAAGGTTATTAACATTGGAGTTAGTATTTCAAATTTATGGTATGAGGTGCTCATAAAACTCCTCCCACTTTCTCCTTTCCCCTCCCAGCCACTATAATAGAGAAATATGACCACAAGCTTGTCAGTCTGAACCCTATTTCTCATGAAAAGGGCTATATTTCAGTTGAGTTCACTTTCCCCTCTCCACAATACACAGGACTTTATTTCCGGGGGTTTATTAAATGCATTCCACAATGTTCTGGTTTATGACAACTTTGTTCTACATACTTCCATCATATCCAAACATTTTTGCTTTTTCAAATATGAAACAACTGAGAAATGAAACTGATCCAACGTTACTTTTTCAAAAGCCATAATAATTTTGATGTATCTCTTTCTTTGAAGAAAAATATTATTGTGTACTCTATTAAAAATGAGACAGGTCACAAAAGAAATAAACAAACCTTGAGCAAAAGCCTGTATAGTTTAGCAGTCTTGCAAACTATCAACATTTTACTGGGATAATATATACTAAGTGAAATAAAACCAGAATCCTAGTTACACCTAACCATATACTGACCAGGTTCTAACCCAGGCTGAAAACAAGGAATTTGTTCAATCCTGCCTATACTAACCCCAGGCTACTCACTCTAAGAAAGATATTTCCAGCACTAAACACAAAACAGCAAGGGGGGGGGGGGGGGGGGGGGAATGCCAGTAAATCAAGCTATAAAATAATTCACTATAATTTTGTATTTTACCTTTTCAAATAATAAATATTTTGCCTTCTAGACCAAATGGTATGGTTTCTATCAAAGTAGCACAAGCTAAAATATGGTCATTCTAAAAGGCCATAAAAAAACAAAGCATTGAATGATTGCATATAACCAAACTAGAGTTTTATGATCAATTCTATAAAAATAATAATTAATCTCCTGAAGTCTAAGAGGCAGACACTTTGCAGAATAGGAAATGACAAGAAACTCATTGATAACAGATCATTAAGGAGCAATATGCTTTTCTTGAGTAATAACAAAATGTTGTTTCCTTCTCACTAAAAGCCACAGAACTATTAGCTAAAGCATTATTCGAATGGCCTATTAAAGCCAAGGAACTAATAAAAAAACATGAGGTTATTACTTTCAATGATTAAAAATCGCCACCCATTATAAATATATCCAGTAATCTGAAATTGCCTAGAAGGAAATCGGATATAGATACCATTTTCCTGGATGAAAGCTGACTTCTTTTCCTTTACTAAGTACTTTCTCTTTTATAAGCGATCTCTCTGTCTTTTCTTCCTCCGATAGGGAAATAAACACAAACATTACAAACCAGGGCAGTGATATCCAGTGTGTGCTAGACACTCAGTCGTGTCTGACTCTGAGACCCCACGGACTACAGCCTGCCAGACTCCTCTGTCCATGGAATTCTCCAGGCAAGAATACTGGAATCGATTGCCATTCCCTTCTCCAGGGGATCTTGCCAACCCAGAGATGGAACCCGGGTCTCCCACCTTGTGGACAGATTCTTTACCGTCTGAGCCATTACCTTCAGAGTAAATAATGTCAGTTTTTAAAAAAAAACAACATTCAAGTTTTCCAGGTAAAGTCATTCTCATTCCTGCTCTTTGTTCTACACATTAAGCATACAAAAGCTATGCCATTTTAAGTGAAATAAGATTTAAAAAACACTTATGATAAAATTTGATTCTCAGAATTAGAATATGGACTTGTTTTTCCCCAACCAGGTAAGAGTGCTGAGTGTACTGTTCTCCCTGTGGCCAGCAAACTAGGAAAAGTTTAATTTTTTTCACCTACATTTAAGATTCTCAAGGGCCTTCTCTATAACCCTTGAAAACAAACTTGTCATAGCTACTTATACTCCTGAATGCAAATAATAGTAATAAGTTTAGAAAATAGAGCCCCTTCAAATTATTGTAAAATGTATTTGTTATCATTATCATCATAAGCATGATTGTATAAACTAGTAGCTAAGAGCTACTGAATTTCTCTGATCTTAAATTCAAGTCTTAAGATTGACTTTTCACTTTGTGACTCTTTCTTTAAAAAAAAAAAACAGTGTGAGTGTATGGTGTGGCAGAACTAAATATCACAAGAACTATTCCAGGTACAAAAGTAAAATATGTATTTGAAATATTTAAATATGTAGTTGAGTTTCCAAAACAAACAAAAAGATGAGACAGCCTGAAAATATCTAGAAATCTTGACACAAAAAACAATAAAATAATACCTCATATGATATGATGATATATAACACGACCCAAATGAATCTACAGTAAATTATCAAACTTAGTAAGACATGTCAGCAAAGTTGCTAGGTGTAGTTGTGACATAAAAGTCAAAACTCATTTATGTACAAATAAAACATTTTAACTAATTTCAAATATACCATTTGTAATAGCATCAAATATTAACTACTTAGAACAGAAGTCACGAAAACCTGTGAGAGAAAATGATCAACTTTTGTTTGAAGACATAAGGAAGATGTAAATAAATAGAGAACTTATCATTTTCATGTCTTAGAAAACTCGATCTTGAAATACTGGGACAATGTCAATTCTTCCCAGACTGAGCAAGAGTTGGGACAATTTCAACCAAAATTCAGAAGAGACTTTATGTGGAAATTAACATGCTAATTCTAAGGTGTGTATGAAAGAGCAAGAGATCAAGAGAATCAAAACACACCTGAAGAAGTCAAGTGAGAGTTTGTCCTCACCAAATGGAAAGACTACAAAGCCATTTTTAATTAAGATGGCATAGAATTAGGGTGAAAAGTGAAAGTGAAAGTATCTCAGTCGTGTCCAGCTCTTTGCTGGACACAGTCCATGGAATTCTCGAGGCCAGACTACTGGAGTGGGTAGCTTTTCCCTTCTCCAGGGGATCTTCCCAACCCAGGGATCGAACCCAGGTCTCCCACATTGCAGGAGGATTCTTTACCAGCTGAGCCACCAGGGAAGCCCAAGAATACTGGAGTGGGTAGCCTATCCCTTCTCCAGCAGATCTTCCCGATAATGCAGGCGGATTCTTTACCAAATGAGCTATCAAGGAATTACGGTAGATAGAGTCAAATAAACTAATAGAACACAAATGAGAACCATAAAACAGATCCAGGTAAACACAAACACTGAACATATAATAGAGGTGGCATCGCACACCAATAGGAATGAAGGGACTACTTAAGCACACTGGGATAAGCAGCTGCCCCTTCGGGAAAAAAATGGACTTGGATCTCTTCTTCACACTCCATGAAAAAACAATTCTAGACTGACTGAGGACTTAGCACTTTTAGAAGAAGGATGTGATACAATGTTTCTTATAAAAATTTTTATTTTTAATTTGAGGATAATTGCTTTATAATGTCATGTTGGTTTCTGAAGATCCATTTTTAAACAGAACATAAAGAGTGAAAACCCTAAACCTAAACCTAACCCTAATTTTCTTTAGATAAGTCATCTAAAGCTCAGAACATTTCTGTGGATCAAAAAATATCTAAAAGAGGATGAAAATGCCAGCCACAAAGTAAGAATGATTTTGCAATAGCATATAATCATCACAAGATAAGTATGAGAATGTTTCTAACAATTTTAAATTTTAACTAATTTTAATTTCATTATTTTTTTAAAAAGGAAGAGTATTTTATATGTGACGAAAAAGACAAAATGGACCAAAAAAAGAGATGAACGGATAATACATACAAAAATATCAGCTACATTAAAATAATCAAGGAGAGGATATTAAAAACCAAAATGAGGTAAAATTCTGGCAATAAAGTAATGGTAGGAAGGATAAAAAGCAACAGGAACTCTTCTACAGTGTGGTCAGAGTATATAGTTTTTAGAAAGCAATTTTGGCATTAGCCGCAAAGCTGAAGAGCTACATAGCCTTTAATTAACAATTCTACTGTGCAAATACATGAAATCAGTCTAGAGATTACTATTTTGTTCATAACATTATAGCCAGAGTAGAAATTAGTAATGCATCACAAAAGGAATATGCCTTTGAGATAACCTGGCACCTTTGTAGCAGGAAACAGGCACAATAATGAAATAGCATTATTCATAATAGAAAAAATACACGGAAGCAACATACATGTCCACCAGCAGGAGAACTGGTAAATAAGACAAATATATAATGAAATAAATGCATTCAAGCCTTACCGTTCTTATCTAACAGAGTATCCTTGTTCCAGAAGCTTCTGCTCTGGTTAATTCTCCCTTTCCCTCTGGAGAATAAAATCTGTTATTTCTGGCTATCTGCCCTCTACACTGTATTTATATATAACTGACCTATTGCATCCAAACCGTGGTTTTATTTCCAAACGAGCAAATACCTGAGAGGCTTATTTATTCTGTCGTTCTCCACTTCCACTCTGCACCTCACAAAACAGAGACACACTCCCGTCTCTTGTCACACTCTTCACTCCATCTCCAAAATAGCCCAGTCTCTTAAAACACCTAGGGAACTGTCCACTACCTCTCTGTGACAACAACTTAATGCCCTCAAAACCCTAATGATGTTTAGGACCAAGAAAACGGTTTTTTAACACCTGGACAAAAACACAGGATGATTAAGATACAAATTTTACATGCTTGCTTATTTTGTTTCTAATTATATTCTTAGTAAACAATGTTAATATTTAATAGGAATGACTTTGTCACTCAGTGCTTTTGCCCAGTATAAACCAGAGACCCTAGCATTTTATTGGCACTAGAGCAGTCAGCTGTGACACAGGATAACAGCAAGGGTAAAGAAATTCTGCTCCATTTCTAAATTAAATGTCTCCTCAATGACTTGAATGTTCAGGTAGAAATAACAGTTGCTCAAAGAAATTGGCTCCTTTACAATGAAAAACAATCAACAGAGCATTTCCCACAAATCCAAGGAGACTGGAACATATGTAAAGGAGACCACAATAATTTTATAAGGTGTTGACAATATTACCATAATAGAGTCACCTGTTTAAACCAATGCTGACCCTCATGCGTGTATATTTATTATGTGGTTTCAATAACCCAAAGCAGATGCTACACACCTAATCCAGCAAGCACTGTAACGATCACTCATACCTCTTGCTTGTAGATGAGAGAACGTAAAATGACTTACTCAACAAGGTCTGTTTCAACAGCATCATCTTTATCCTCCACACCCAGTCACAAAACTAGTTACTGGTGAAGATCTTTTGTCAGTGTGCTCCAGTGTGTTACAGTGCCTATTAAACAAAATATCAATTTAAGGTGTTTGTTTATCTCACAAAATGATTTATACATATCATTTATTGAGCTATATGTTTTTTTCTTTTTGGCTGTGCCATGTGACATGAATATTCACTGGAAGGACTGATGCTGAAGCTGAAACTCCAATACTTTGGCCACCTGATGTGAAGAATTGGCTCATTAGAAAAGACCCTGATTCTGGGAAAGATTGAGGTCAGGAGGAGAAGGGGATGACAAACGATGAGATGGTTGGATGGTATCACCAACTCAACGGACGTGAGTTTGAGTAAACTCTGGGACTTGGTGATAGACAGGGAGGTCTGGCATGCTACAGTCCATGGGGTCGCAAACAGTCGGACACGACTGAGCGACTGAACTGATGTGACATGCAGGATCTTAATTCCTCAACCAGGGATCGAACCCACAGTGGAAGCACGAAGTCTTAACCAGTGGAAGTCCCCATTGAGCCATACACATTGATGCACATAAAAATATGACGAGAAAAATTTCTCTGGTAATTTAAATGTGCTACTTGTCTCTCAACTAGCATGACATATGTCCATGGACAAGTGACTTTATTTAAAAGATATGTTTTCATCTATATATTTTAGTAGCATATAAATAAACGCTAACTTCAGATCAAGCCATTTAATGACATGTCATCGTTGTCATTAAAATCATTTCCTTTTATGTATTTGTTTCTGTGTGGCCCCATACTAGGCATTATGAAAAATCAGAATTTTGCAAAATTGCATATCCTCATAGGATATACAACTTAAAATGGAAATGCACATATTGAAGACACTAAGATCAAATTCAGACACTAAACATAAGCATGTAAGTATTTTTTATTACATCAAATGGAATGAGAGGAGGTTTTAAGGTTTCTTTTTAAGACAGTTAAGGTTTCATGAACATCTCAATCTTTCTGTCTTGAAGGCTTATTTCAGCACTTGGGTCTGAAGAGGGGTCTTAGTAAGGAAAAGGAGCCTGTAGTCCAGGGTTTCAGAGAAAGAAAACCCTCCAGAAGAGACTATATCATGGGGTAATTCATAAGAGGGACATGATTACTAAGAGGCCAATTCTATGCAGTGGATCTTCATGTATCTGAATATTTGAAAACAAATGTATTTCATTAATATACCACCATCTGCTGAGAAACCATTCATCTGGCTTGTTGTTGTTCAGTAGCTAAGTTGCATCCAACTCTTAGTGACTTCATGGACTGCAGCACGCCAGGCCTCCCTATCCCTCACCTTCTCCCAGATTTTGCCCAAGTTCATGTCCACTGACTCGGTGATGCCATCCAAGCATCTCATCCTCTGCCACCCTCTTCTCCTTCGCCTTCAATCTTTCCCACTGTTAGGTCTTTTCCAATGAGTCAGCTATTCTGCATGAGGTGGCCAAAGGACTGGAGCTTCAGGTTTAGCATAAGTCCTTCCAATGAGTATTCAAGGTTTACTTCCCTTAGCTACCAGTGTTTTTCTAACACACACCACTTACTCAGAAAGACTTCACTTAGAATTCCTAAATAGGTCAAATCAATAATCTGGTTAATACTAAATTACCAGTTTAGCACTCAACAAAATGTTACTGGGCTTCCATGCTGACTCTGACAGTAAAAGAATCTTTTACTGTCAGAATTTTTCCCAAGGTTGGGGAAAATCTCCTGGAAAAGGAAATGGCAAACCACTCCAGTATCTTGCCTGGAGACTTTCATACACAGAGGAGCCTGGTGAACTACAATACATGGGGTCGCAAAGAGTTGGACACAACTGAGTAACTAACACAACAACATTCTTTAGAAATCTATATTAGAGAACAGTTTACATTTAAGAATAGTTCCCCAGTCTTACTTAATTCCTAGTAGCATCAGTAGCTATTCTTTCTCTCTAAGCTATTCTTTCTCTCTAAGCTATTCTCGCAAAGAGGAAGCTCTTATCATATTAGGTTCTCTCAAAATGATCAAGTTCTAATTCTTTACAGCTAGTGGTTCTCCAAAGTGAGGTCTGGGGAAGAGGACCAGTATCACCTGGCAATTGTGCAAAATGGAAATTCTTGGGCTCCACCCCAGACCTGCTCCATCAAACAACTGGGGGGTGAGACCCAGCCATCCGGTTTAACAAGACCCTCAGGTGATTCTGGTATACACTCAAGTTGAAGACTACTGCTTTGTACCTGTCTGATAATAACACCATTCACGCTTGCCCTGGTCCCACTGTCAGGAAAGGTATTTCAGTTCACCTGTGGAAACAATATGAGAAAAAATATCTTTGTTGCTTTATCTTCACACTGAAAATGACATATTTATGTTGGTCAATAAACACTCCCCAAATGGATTAACATTCTTAAATACTCCATACTCATAAACTTTCTTGGAGAAGGCAATGGCAACCCACTCTATTACTCTTGCCTGGAAAATCCTATGGATGGACGAGCCTGGTAGGCTGCAGTCCATGGGGTCTCGAAGAGTCAGACACACCTGAGCGACTTCACTTTCACTTTTCACCTTCTTGCACCGGAGAAGGAAATGGCAACCCACTCCAGGGTTCTTGCCTGGAGAATCCCCGGGACAGGGAAGCCTGGTGGGCTGCCATCTTTGGGGTCACACAGAGTCAGACACGACTGAAGCGACTAAGCAGCAGCAGCAGCATAAACTTTCAGTGTTACAGGAATTGTAGATTGCAGTGTTTACAAGCATGTTCCAATATACTGTCAATGAAGCCAATAGATTTAACAAGCTCCCGAGGGTCTTCATTCTCTCCACTGAGGAAAACACTAACAGGTTGAGATCTCACAGCGTGGCATTTAAGAGCTGTCCTAGGTGTGCAGGGGGGCAGGTGGTCCCAGGAGGAAGGTTTGGAAAACGTCTCCTAAAGGGTCTAACAGTTAAAAAAAAAAAAAAAAAAAAAAGCCTGAGATTTCCTTTCTGCTCATCAGCAGGCCTTGATGGTCAACTTTCCGGCTCTCAGCAGAGCTAAAACACTTCCAATGGGCAAGGCCCAGTATCTCACTGTCAAGGTCTGGAAATTAATGGTTTTATAGTGAGGGACTCAGGGGGAAAGACCCAAATGCTGGGAAAGACTGAGGGCAAGAGGAGAAGGGGGCGCCAGAGAATGAGATAGTTAGGTAGCACCACTGACTTAATGGATACAAGTTTGAGCAACCTCCAGGAGACAGTGAAGGACAGGGAAACCTGCTGAGCTGCAGTCCATGGGGGGACAAAGAGTCCGACATGACTTAGCAACTGAACAACAGTGAGGGAATGTCATTCCTTGACATCTTAGTCTGATACCCATCAGTGGTAGTTAAAACCACATCACCTTTTTTGAAATACCGAGCCACCTAAGCCAAATGGAAAAGGAAAATCGACTTCCTCAGCACAGTGCACTAAAAGGTTATTTTTATGTACCTTAGGCCAAAATCCCACCAGGTCTCTGGACAATTCTCCACCTGCATTAGCCCCACGCCTGGGCCCCAGGTCCCCCAGGAATGAAGACCTTCCTGCTAGTGACCGACACCAATTACCTCCCACCAAACTTCACGATGAAAAGGAGGGGGGGGCGGAATCACTCTTTCAGCAGCGGTCATTAAAAAAAAAAAAAAGATAATAACGTCGAACTCCCTCCAAAATTAGCCTCCACCGTCCTATAAATTGGTTTTCTTTGTGATCTAAAATTGACTCGCAGGGCACCAGTTAGAAAGTAGTCGCTGAAAAGCCGGGGCCTCCGCGCTTTCGGATCCTGCCGGCCTTTCATCGTGTAAACAAACGCATCAGATTTAAAGCTTTTCCCATAATTGTTATGCTAACCTTGGAGCGAAACCTCTCCATTTGCATTTGAAGGAGCTAAATATTAGGCAGGAAAGAAAGTGCTCTTTTTGAAAGCCTGAGAAAATGTCCCCGCGCGGGGCTGCCTGGCCATCTGGGGCCGAAGGCTGGGGCGCACCACCCCCTCCCCGGTCCTTGGCAGCGGCGCGGGGAGGAAGGGGCGCCCCGGGGCCGTCGCAGGAATGCGGACGGGCCCCCGCCCGGAGCCTCGGGGCGCGGGCGGCCCGGGGACGTGGGAGCCGCGGACACACAGCGCGGCCTGGGGTCCTCACCCTCTTCCCCCAAAGCGCATCCCTCAGGCCCAGTGTTTCCAGGATGCCGCGGGGGAGAGGGGCGTCCCCGCTGCAGGGTGAGGGGCTCTCGGAGGCATGAGGGTGGATGGAGGCGGAGGGTGTAGACCTACGCTGGGAAGGAGAAACTCGCCTCTTGCAACCGCTCTGACTCACTTTGAACTTGATCTCCTGGAGCCTCCAGTTGACCCGTGGAGTCGAGGCTCATAGGGTAAGCAACCTCGTGCAGGCTAACCGTGGAGTAATTAAAACTAAAAACGCTGCACCCGTGGGGGCTTTTTCAAAGGAGGGAAGTCTCGAACTTCCCATCTGCCTATTCCTGGGGAATCCAGAAAAGCCTGCATGCAGCCCTCTGCCTTCCAAGGGAACCAAAGTTTGTCCAGGATGAGCTAAGGGAAGTCACTCCCAGAGGAACAAGAGGGTATCCTACACCAGGAGGACCGAGGTGGAGAAGATAAGATGCTGCTAGATTCCAAGAATATCATTATTTTCTCCTTTTAATCTCATTTCAAATATAATTCAAAGATGCCTTGATTTTTAAATGACTCCCCTGTTGTCAGAATTAGCATTTTTCACCAGTCCCAGGAGACATTCCAGAGGAGAACGGTATTTTTATTTTCCTTTTTTCCCCCAGCTACTGTTTGACAAAGGCTTCTCATGCATCGCTGGGCTGTGTTACAAAGTTAAGGGATTTTTTCCCTCTCTCAAAGGAAGATCATTGAGGCTGCAAGTAACCCTGGTAGCTGCTAGGAGATGGAATTCTTTAGGCCAGAACTGCATGTTGCACAAAATAACTGTTGAAAAGAGGAATGCAGGCCAGCATTCGAATCCTTTAAAGGGGCAAAAAGGATGCAACAGTGACCCAAAGTCTGTATGGGAATAGGAGATGAAGGGTATTGTGTTTCCTGGCCATCAACTAAGTACCAATGTTTGACAAGTCTCTGAAATGCATCAGTTGCCATTTGTTTATTAAATGGTCACAATTTTGGTTTTTGGTTTTTGGTTTGTTTGTTGAGACTTAAGCCCTTGGTCTCAGATAGATCCCAGCTCCAGATATAGCTTCTCATACTTACTACCTTGGTGGCCCCTTTCCTGGTGAGTTTGAGGTTCTTGATGTTTCATACAGAAAGAATCCAGTGAGAGACAAAGTGATAGGTAAGGAGTGGATTTTATTTAGAGAGAAACACACCACACAGACAGCTTGAGCCAACTGAGAAGGTAGGAGTCCCTGAAATATGGTGTGGCTAGTTTTTATGGGCTGGGTAATTAAATGGCAACCCACTCCAGTATTTTTTGCCTGGAGAATCCCATGGACAGAGGAGCCTGGCAGGCTACAGTCCATAGGATTGCAAAAAGTCGAACACAACTGAAACAACTTAGCGCACGCACACACACACACACACACACACACACACACACACACACACACACACACACACACAATTTCATAAGCTAATGAATGGGAGGATTATTCTGATTATTTCAAGGGAAGGAACAGAGATTTCAGTGAGCATATGATGATGCTCCAGGTCCACTGGAAGCTAGATCTTCCAGCATCTTGGTCCAGGTTGGTTCTAACCAGGTTTTGTCATGTCTCATGGCTATGTCATTCTTTTAAAAGGTTGTGCCCTGCCCCCTTCACTCCAGTTTCAGTCCCAATCAACTTACTCTGCCTTTCTAAAACCCACTGTTCCTATCTGCAAAATGGGTGTATTGAAATAAACACAGTGCCTAGCACAGGGTAAGCACTCTGTAAATCAAAGCTGTTCCTATGTACATTTTGATCATTATTGTAATCACTGCCTTTTCCCTGAAAATGAAGGAACTGAATGGAGGCATTCAAAAATACTTACTCATTGCCAAGTCCTGGTTTAGTGTTGGAGATAAATAGATGAAAGTTCCTTGTTCTCATGGACTATATGTTCTAGTCCAGGAGATAAACAACAGATCCGAAAAGTATTAAATATGATCATTGTGTAACCAAGCAGAAACCTACGGAGCCTCCCTGGACAGACTTCTCCCCCATATCCTCTGCTGTAGTTCCTCTCTTAGGTACCCAGATAATAGTACCTCATGTGTATTTTCTGAGTTTTGCATATGCTAAAAACTACCACCAAATGGAAGCAATTGACAACTTCATAATCATGAGCATGTAACCCCTGGACCTACAGGTAGATAATGTTAAACCATACTGGAGTGGGTAGCTATTCCCTTCTCCAGGGGATCGTCCTGACTCAGGGATGAAACCCAGGTCTCCTGCTTGCAGGCAGATTCCTTACCCTCTGAACCACCAGAAAAGCCCAACTACTAACAACAGCCTCTAGACCTACAGGCAGATAATGTTAACCACGCTTTTACCTCACTATCAACCAATCAGAGAATCATACACCAACTGATCGCAGACCCTGCAACCTCCCTCCCTCATCTGATTTTTAAAACTGCTTTGCTGAAACTCTTCCAGAGTTTGGGGTTTGGGGGTACATGAGCCCACCTTCTTCTTGCATGGTCCTGCAATAAACCTCTCTCTGCTCCAAACTCTGATGTTTCGCCTCACAATGTGTTGGGGACACGAACTTGTATTTCATAACAATTTCAGAAAGCAGTAGATTCCAAAAAGAAAATAAACCAAGGAATTGGGAAGAAGAGTGATTGAGAAAGGTGCTGGGGAAGAAGAGGAGGGCTGGTTCAGGTGAGATGCACAGAGCACCTCCCAGAGGAAGTGACTATCACTGGGGTCAAGTCTTCTGGGTCTGATTTTGGAGGGTCAGGAGCTCCAAATTCTTTTCAGAGCAATGAGAGATCCTGAGAAATTTCCAGACAAGGGAGTAATATGATCTGGATTATTGTTTAGAAAGGTCAGTCTGCCTTTTATGTGATAAATGGACAATGGGAAGTGGTGGAGAAAGACAAAGTAAAAGTGGTCTCTAGCCCTCCTTGCCTCTGGAAAGCTTTTATAAAGCCAAGGCCCACCTGTGGGCATGGAGTAGCAATCAGGCATTGTTTTTCATTGGTTCTAAATGCCTGGGTGACTCTACTGTATTGTAAGAGTTGAAGAACACTAATTTAGAAGCCATCTCAATTGTTGAGTGGAAAATGGTGTGATAGACATGAGATGCTAAGAAGCAGTCAGACTCAGGCTGTGTCTTGGAGGTAGAAGCAAATCAACCTGCTAATGGACTAGAGTGACAGAGCTGGGTGGGGAGAGACGATAGAAATGAGGAATGACCTTGCAGTTGGTACAGTAGTATAGATGGTGATCGCATTTACCAAAATGGCAAAAGTGAAGTCGAAGTAGACAGAGAGATGAAGACTGGAATCAAGAATATTGACCATGTTGTGTATTCGATGATTATTGGACATCTGTTAGCATAACAATAATCTAAGTATTCAGCGGAGACTTCTAGCAGGCAGATGACTGAGAGACAGGAAGACAAAACTCTGAATGTCATCTGTATTGATGTTGCCCAGTAGAACTTTCATCGAGAATGGAAAACCTCTATCGGTACTGTCTACTGCAGTAATGCTTACCACAAGTGGATTCTGAGCACTTGAAATATAGCTGGTATCACTGAGGAGCTGAATTTTTATTTTACTTTATTTTAATTAACATTTAAATAGCAATATGTGGCCAGCAGTTACCCCGTTGGACAAAGTAGCTATGTGTTGATTCCCATCTTTACATGGTGTATCTGGCCTGAACCCAACACCTTCTCACTACTTCCTCTGGTAACGGATCAAAGCCACTGTCCTCTCCAGCTTAGATTATTCCAACAGCCGCCTATCTGGCCCCTGAGCTTCTCCCCTGACCTTCTATTGTGTATTCTCAAAATAGCAGCCAAAATCATCTTCACAGCTTGACTTCTATCATGTTTCTTTGTTTAAAGCCTTCTAATGGTTCCTCATCTCAATATGATAAAAGCCAAAGGTTTTTCAATAGCACACAAAGAAGTCCTACATCATCTGACCCCTTCTTTGCCTAACTTCATTTTCCTCTTTTCGACCACCCCTCTGTCTCTGCCATAGCGCTTATCACCTGCTATTGTGCCATATAATAAACTCAGTTATACTGTTTAGTGTCTGCTCTTTCTTAGAAAATAGGTTCTATTAGGGTGGGGATTTATGATTATTTTGTTCACTATTGTGTCCCCTACTACCTAGAACACAGTAGCCTGGCACATTTCAAGCACTGATAAATACTTACTGAAACACTGATAATATACGCTCACCTAGGTCAAGAAAGATTGCACGTGGCTTCAGCATTGAGCACTGAGCCGTTCCTGCATTTAGAGCTGCACCGTCCAGTATGGTGGTCACTAATAGCCACTAGCGGCTTTTGAACTTCAAAATATGCTTCTCAAAACTGAGACACACTCTAAGTAAAAAATGCCCATCAGATTGTGAAGGTTAAGTATATATCTCATTAATTGTTAAAATATGTCATTATTTATTACTTATTGAAATATTTGGAAATATTGTGAGTTAATTAAAATGTTATTAGAATTGATCTCACCCATTTCTTTTTACTTTCCTAATGTTGAAATTAAATACTGGGAAATTTAAAATCGCATAGGTGGCTCATGTTTTATTTATATTAGGCCTACTGGATTAGAGACTGAGAAGAAAAAAAGTCAGCAGGGGTTACTGTCCAGTGAGCAGGAGAAAATATTAGGAAAGTGCAGTACATAGAAGATTAGAGAAACAATTTTTTTCAAGTGGGAGGGAACAGTTAACTAGGTCACATGAGCAAAATAAAGACAGAGCATTGACCACAGCCTCGGCAAGATGGAGATCGCTGTCAACTAGGACAGGAGCCCAAGTGGAGAGGGTTTAAGTCAGAATGAAAAGTGAGGAGGAGAGACAACCAAGACAGACAACCCTCTCACGGAGTTTTGCTATGAGAAAAGGGATGACTGCTGGACATAGAAGAAAACTATTTTAAGATGGGAGATGTTTTGATAGCTGAAGGATATGATCCAAGAGAGATAGCCCCAAATTAGAAAATTTAGGTCAACTACAAAGAATATAGACACATAGCATCTTAAATCTGAAAGGCCCTTGAAGTTCACCTTAGACAAGCACTTTGCGTTATAGACAAAAACTCTGAGGTCCAAACAGGTGAAGGACTTGTCAATGCCCTACAGCAGAGCTGGAACCAAAACTAGAAACATCATGGTCTTTGGGCTTGCATTTCTGCAGACTTTTTGAAATCCTGATATATTTGAGCCAAAAGATTCTTCCCCTTGTAAAAAGTAACATTTACATGATTGCTAGTGGTCCATTAAGAGCTAACATAATAAAAATAACACCTAACATTTATTGAAAGTACTAAGTGTTATGTGACTGGTGTTTTATGTATTTTAGTATAAGCTATATAATAACCCCGTGGTATAGATAGGTATTATGATACCTGTTTTACAAATTAGAAAAACCAAGATGTTGAGAGTTTGGGGTTTTCATACACATAACTGTTTGGATCCAAACTAAAGTCTTTTTGATATTCCATACAGTCTCAAAATCATAATTCCTTTACTTGGAGACCATCCTTCAGCAGGGCAAGATACCTGAATTTTCCAATTGATATAAATGAAATTAATATGACAAAACTTCCTTCTAGGTCAAGTTTTTTTCCCAAAGTATTTGTCACGATGGATCCAAAGTCTAAACGTAAAAAAAAAATATTTAGCTATAGCAATCTTATGGTTCTAAGCAAAAATGGTGGCGTAATCATGTTGGGGCTTGCCTTTCAGTTTCCTGAAATCAAGCACACTGATTTTCACCCCCACAAAAGAAAATCTCATTGAGTGAGATTATCTTATGTGCCAACAACAGTCTCCTTCGAAACATCTTCAATAATTCTAAGTGAATTGGATAAAACTTATTAAAAGATTTATGATCAAGGATGAAAACCTTTCTCTGCTTTATACCTAGACAGTTCATACCTGTAAGGAAGTATAATTTCTCCATGATAGAATAAAAATCAACCATGTACTGTCCCATATATAGAAGTTAAATTAACTGGAGTGCCCAGAGAATGGTGGAAATGAGAAGTTCTGATAAATTTTATTTTCTGCTTAACCTGAGGTCAACCAAACAAATACTTTGTATTCTAACTCCACTGAAAATCTTTAAATGCTTAGCCCTTCTTTCCTTACTGTGTAGGAAATGGACCATAATTTGATCTCTCTTTAATGATTCAGTATTTCTCTGTGCCTTGGGGTATCATGCTCAATAACATTTTATAATACCTACCTAGGACTCTCAGTGTAGAGAGTGACTAGGGAAGGAAATTTTGCTAAGTTTCTTTCTGTGAAATTTAGCCTCTTTTTTGCTGAAGTTTAGATAGAATGAAACTTCAAGTAGTGAGGTTATCTGTCAATTCAGCTTTATCACTCTGCTTTGATTTCTTGTACACTAAGATAATGCAATAGTGCTAACACATAAAAAGTACAGTATGTATTAAGAGGTTTTGGTCTGCAGTTCTGTTACTGTCATTCTTGTAACATTCCTGATGAGTTTGTGATGACCTTGACATACCCCTCACTTAGAGACTGTTCTGAACAATGATACTTATTCATAAAATGATTAATCTGGGGTGAGTCAGTCTGCAGCCACAGAGAGGCAAACATTCACATACAAGTGGATTGAGACAAATAACCTGTTCTCACAGGTGTGTGGTGGGGTTCACATGTGAACCCCATGTGATATGTGAACCCCATCACACACCTCCTTTCCACTCTACCTAAAGAGTACCTATCCTTCTTCAAGCCCAAAGCTAATCCTTATACCTTCTCTGCAAATTTACCTCTTCCTTGACACACAGCCTTGCTCAGCTCTCAGCCAATTACAAAGTTTCCTTACCCTCACTGTATCTCTTATCATTCTTTTGCCTGTGTGTAGATGTGTACTAAATCACTTCAATCATGTCTAACTTTTTGCAACCCTATGGACCATAGCCCACCAGGCTCCTTTGCTCATGAGATTCTCCAGGCAAAAACATGGAGTAAGTTGCCATGCCCTCCTCCAGGAGACCTTCCCTACCCAGGGACTGAATCAGCATCTCTTATATCTCCTGCGTCTCCTGCATTGGCAGATAGGTTCTTTACCATGAGTGCCACCTGGGAGCCAAGCTTCAGAGAAAGTAGTTTGCCTCCACAATTTCTGATTTCTCCCAGCTGCTCCTCTTGAGGACATTCTGTCTTTATTTTTCTTGATTTCCCTGGGGTCTCTGACGCAACTGAATCCTTCCATCTGGGAACTCTCTTCATCAAGCTATTTCACCTTTTCCAAAGTTCTGTCCTCCTCCTCCCCTGACCACTTCTTCTTGGTCTTCCTCTCTAGTTCTTTTCCTTACGGCCTCTGAAGGTAAGTGTTCCCAGATTGTCATCATCCATATTTCCTTCCATTTCTTTCTTCCATATGTCATCCGTTTCCCAAACTCTAACTGCTGCTAATATACTGATATCTCAGAAGTTTGATATCTTTCTTGAGCTTCCTGGACAATTTCACCTGGATATTTTAAAAATGATCTCAAAGTTAATGTATCCCCAAACAAACTCATTAGGAAAATTTTTCTTTATCCATTAATAGGGCTGACCAGTTATCTAGTCACACAACTCAGTTCCCTTGAATCTCACCTTTTCCCCCAGTCATTCAATTGATTTTGGCTTAAACACATATAGAAAACCTGCACATCCCTCAAATCTTGTGAGTTACTTCACTGTAGGTTCACAGCCTTCTTCTCTGATCATCCTCTTTCTAGTTATTTTTCGCTCCTATCTGTCCTGCAGTCTACTTGCAGAGACACCTTTCCAAAACATAAATCTGAGCTATTATTGCTGCTCCTTTGGGGACCACCTCCTTCACCCCCGCCATTGAATAAAGTCCAGAATACATTTCAGAGCATATCATGTCCTTCACATCTGGTCTTAACCTGTGACCCCCTAACACCTCTGCACCTGTTCCTACCCACACCCACCTCTTCCCTTCTGCTCAATGCAATTCTGACTGCCTCATCCATCCGGTACTCCTACTCAACCTTCAACAGACCTTATCAATATCTTTTATATATCACTTGTTACATTGAATAATTATTAATTTACACACCTCCTACTACATTGTGTTGTAATTACTAAATGATGGGCGCCACTTAACAATAGGAAACATGGTCTTTCCACCATTGTATCTGCACCATCAAGCATAGTACTTTTGCTTCATAGGGGCTCAACATATGGATCGGAATTGAATGAAAGTAAAAGAAAGCGAAGTTGCTCAGTCATGTCCGACTCTTTGTGACCCCATGGACTGTAGCCTACCAGGTTCCACCATCCATGGGATTTTCCAGTCAAGAATACTGGAGTGGGTGGCCATTTCCTTCTTCAGGAGATCTTCCTGACCCAGGGACTGAACCTGGGTTGTAGGCAGACGCTTTACTATCTGAGCCACCAGAGAAGTCAAGACTTTGATGTAAACTCAGTCAATACGAGATAACAAGTCTACCCCAGTAATTTCATCTTCCATTGTTTATCTCCACCATCGGGCATCCTCCTAAACATGAGACGTGATTTCTGATTTCATACACAGGGTGTGTCATCCTGATTTGTGAGGAAGGGGAATAGCCCCTCTTTTCTTCATTCTTTCTGGGAGAACAAATTGCATGATACAACTGTGGAGTCGACTTGCTTTTGGAGGGCATACATTGCTGCTCTGTTCAAATATCCCTCATCTCTCCTGTTGTTCTTTCTCTAAGCCTGTCTGCCCTTTTCCAAAAGTGAAAACACTACAAAGCGTTTCTGTAATAATATGGTGTATACTATCACATTAGCTACAGTTATAATAAAAGCAGCTACATAATCAGATTATGCTTTGCCTCATAGCCATAGAAATAATGGTGCTTTATCAGGAAATTTTTTTATAACCAAATGGAAATTCACTAATGCAATAGGAAGCTATCAAACATAATATAATTCAGGAGACCCAAACTGCTAGTGTCTCAGTAGGTGAAGGGGAAAAACATCGATTTTATTGTAATGAAACTCTGAACAGAGACATTTTTGTAGAAATGCTCCACATATGTTCTTTTCCTGTTCGTATGATCATTTTTTTAAACTTGGATTCTTCTTGTGAAAAGTCTGTTTAAATAGCAGAAGAAAATAAAAGCAATCAGTGGTCAGGCAGTTATTATAATAGAGGAAATCATGCAAAACTTTAAAATATGGATTTACACTTTCAAACTGCTAAGAGAGTTTCAGAAAGGCTCCCATAAATGTAATCCACACAACAAAATACCAGTGTGCCCGTGGACTGTCGAGAGTGACAGGCTGTCTACTCAAGCACAAACTAATGAGCAGGAAAATACATAGCATGTCAAACAGTCTGCTCAAATTCCATCCAAACTCTTACCTCGATTTCCATCTAAAAACAGTGAACAAACAGCCAAAATCGAGGAAGGTATACCTTTTGCCTTTGCTAAACAAGGGTTTCATGACAGTCAGAATATCGAATTCAGAGAAAAAAAAAAAATTAAGTGGCTTTTCTGCTTCAAAAAAAATTCTTCCTAGAATTCAAAGGAAAGATGAAGAGTTTCTTTTCTTCAAAAAGATTTCCTTTAGCCCAGGACTGGGGGGAAAGTGACTAAGTAAAAAGGCATGACAGAAATGCAATTCAAAGACATAGTGCCATGCTATCATTATGTGTGTGTGTGTGTGTGTGTGTGTGTGTGTGTGTGTGTGTGTGTGTACACAGGTACATATATAGTTATATGTATTAGCACACAGATGGAGATATAGAGATATAGATAGATAACAGATAATTGGTGATCTCGCATTCTAGAAGCTTTGAAAGGGATGTGTTTGTTTAAATGATCTCTTCCATGGTGTACTCTACTGAGGTATAGCTACTTCTCCTTTTGACCTAAAATTCCAACACCATTTGGTAATACACAATGTGAAAAGTGAAAGTCATTCAGTCGTGTCCAACTCATTGCGACCCCATGGACTGTCCATGGAGTTTTCTAGGCCAGAGTACTGGAGTGGGTAGCCTTTCCGTTCTCCCAACCCAGGAATTGAACTCAGATCTCCTGCATTGCAGGCGGATTCTTTACCAGCTGAGCCACAGGGATTATGATTAGATAACAACTGGGAACCAGTGGGACTTCCCTGGTGGTCCAGTAGTTAAGAATTCGCCTGCCAACGCAGGGAACACGGTTCTATCCTCGATCCGGGAGGATCCCACACACCATGGTGCAGCTAAGCCCGTGCACAGCGACTGAAGCCCGTGCACCCAGAGCCCAAGCTCGGCGACAAGAGAAGCCACGGCCATGAGAAGCCCGCGCACCGCAGCTAGAGAGTAGCTCCCACCTGCCGCAACTAGAGAAAGCCTGTGTAGCAGCCGTGACCCAGTGCAGCCAAAAATAAAAATAAATTTTTAAAATTGTAAGCCATAAAAATACACTTACAATAGACTAGAAATACTCATTTTGACCACTTGGACATACTGGTTATTTTGCATTTTGCTCAACACTTCCTATTCAGTTTTGCTTCCAGCCAAGTTAGTCCTCTTTCCAGTTTCAGGACCCCATGAGTGCTTGGGGCTACAGCTGTGTGCACATCAACACCTCAGCTCCCCTTCTGTGGATGACACCTTCTCCCCTCCAACCTCTAAATGTGGCACAGGAGGTGACTTCGATCTGGGAACAATACAACCAGACACAATCACTGATCTTTTTTTTTAATCAAACTTTCTAAATATAGTGCAAGCCCATTTTTTGTATCTTTTTTATATATGGCAGGACAGAGATTGGTGGAGATGTTTGGAGGATATGGGGGGGGAAATGGGAGCCAATTTGGAATGGGGACAGGCAGCGTTAATTCAAAATTACATATTTAGGGGGAAAAAAATCATCTTGGTCTGCAGTTTGAGGACAAAGCTAAAGAAGTAAACAAACCAGCAGGACGTGTCTTTGTATATGCAGAATCAAGATGAAAAACCAGTTTTCTGTCTTCCTGTCATCCTAGCAGGTGGCAAGTAATCAAGGCTCCATAAAGCGTTCAGGGCCTCCAACAGTGTTCTGACTGCTCGGGTTCTTTCCCTTTGCCACTAGTTTCTATTGATTCACTCACTAAAATGTATTTCTGCCCAGATGAATACTGCCTCCCCTCCTTCACCTACATATTTGATGGTCTATTTCTCAGAATGTGGCCCAGTGTGAGAAGGGGGTGACATTATGGTCCCATTCAAACGACACCATGTTTTAAATATATCAATTTAATGAAATCAATCCTGAGTGTTCATTGGAAGAACTGATGTTGAAGCTGAAGCTCTAATACTTTGGCCACCTGCTGTGAAGAGCTGACTCATTGGAAAAGACCCTGATGCTGGGAAAGACTGAGGGCAGAAGGAGAAGGGAATGACAGAGGATGAGATGGCTGGATGGCATCACCAACTGGATGGAGTAAACTCCGGGAGTTGGTGATGGACAGGGAAGCCTGGTGTGCTGCAGTCCATGGGGTTGCAAAGAGTCAGACATGACTGAGCTACTGAACCAACTGAATGAAGAGTGGAGATTCATAACAAATCATTCCCTGCTTAATAATATGGCTTTTGGTATCTCAACGCTAGAGTTTTGAAATTCCTATATGAGTAAAAGAAAATTGAAGGCCATAAAAAACTCCTAGAAGAAAACACAGAGGGTGAGCTCCTTGATATTCATCTTCTTTTTTTTACATTTTTTTTGACTTTGTATTTTTTATTGGGGTATAGCCAAGTAACAACGTTGTGATAGTTTCAGGTGAACAACAAAGGGACTCAGTCATAGATATATATGTATCCGTTCTCCCCCCAAACTCCCGTCCCATCCAGGCTGCCACATTACATTGAGTAGAGTTCCATGTGATATATAGTAGGTCCCTGTTGGTTATCTATTTTAAATATAGCAATGTGTACATTCTTGACAGGACTTCTCAGGTGATGCTAGTGGTAAAGGATCCACCTGCCAAAGCAAGAGACCAGGAGACATGGGTTCCATTTCTGGGTCAGGAAGATACCCTGGAGAAAGGAATGGCAACCCACTCCAGTATTTTTGCCTGGAGAATTCCATGGGCAGAGGAGCTTGGTGGGCTACAGTCCATGTGGCCACAAAGAGTTGGACACACATCCTTGACATCGGTCTTGACAATGATTTTTCTGAATTTGGCAATAAAAGCAAAGTGGGGGACCTCCCTGGTGGTTCAATGGTGAAGAATCTACTTTCCAATGCAGGGGACTTGGATTCAACCCCTAATCCAGGATCTAAGATCCCACATGTTATCGGGCAACTAAGCTTTCATGCCACACTAGAGAGAAGCCTGCACAACACACCAAATGATCCCATGCACCACAACTAAGACCCAAAGCAGCCAAAAATAAATACACATTAAAAAAAAAAGGCAAAGTGGGACTGTATCTAACTAAAAAGCTTTTGCACAGCCAACAGTCAACAAAATGAAAAGGCAAGCTACCAAGTGGAAGTATTTGCAAATTCTATAAAGAAAGCTGAGTGCCAAAGAATTGATGCGTTTGAACTGTGATGTTGAAGACTCTTGAGAGCCCCTTGGACTGCAAGGAGATCCAGCCAGTTCATCGTAAAGGAAATCAGTCCTGAATATTCATTGGAAGGACTGATGCTAAAGCTGAAACTCCAATACTGTGGCCACCTGATTTGAAGAACTGACTCATTGGAAAAGACCCTGATGCTGGGAAAGATTGAAGGCGGGAGGAGAAGGGGATGACAGAGGATGAGATGGTTGAATGGCATCACCAACTCAATGGACACGAATCTGAGTAAGCTCCAGGAGTTGGTGATAGACAGGGAGGTCTGGCATGCTGTGGTCCATGGGGTTGCAAAGAGTCAGACACGACTGAGCAACTGAACTGAACTGATACCTGAATAGAGGATAATATCCAAAAGAACTCATACAAGTGGCCTACAGATATGTGAAAAATGTGCTCGACATTACTGATCATCAGGGAAATGAAAATGGACACACACTGAGATCTCACCTCAGACCTGTAAGAATGGCTGTCATCAAAAAGATGAGTGATAACAAGTGTTGGCGAGGGTGTGGAGAAAAAGGAACTTTTGTGAACTGTTGATGGGAATGTAAATTCATACAGCCACTATGGGAAACAGGGTGGAGGTGCCTCAAAACACCAGAAGCAGAAATACCAGTTGATCTAGCAGTCCCTCTTCCCTTTGGGAATATGTCCAACAGAAATGAAATCAGTATCTCAAAGAAAAGTCTGCATCTTCATGTTCATTGCTACATTATTCACTATAGTCAAGAAATGGAAAATAACCTAAGTGTCCAATAGCAGATGAATGGATAAGGAATATATTCACACACATACATACACACAATTGAATATTATTCAGCCATGGAAAAGAAAGAAGTCCCATTATTTTCAACAATATGGATGGACCTTGAGGGCATTAGGCTAAGTGAAATAAGGTAGAGAAAGACAAACCTGCAATATCTCACTTATATGTGAAATCTAGAAAGCCCAGATCACAGAAACAAAGAGAAAATTAATAATTACTCAGGGGTAGGAGTCAGGGGTGGAGAAGGCAATGGCACCCCACTCCAGTACTCTTGCCTGGAAAATCCCATGGACGGAGGAGCCTGGTGGGCTGCAGTCCATGGGGTCGCACAGAGTCGGACACGACTGAAGCAACTTAGCAGCAGCAGCAGCAGCAGGGGTCGGGGGTGGGGAGTGGTGGGAAATAGGTGAAGGCGGTCAAAAGGTACAAACTTCCAGTTATAAGGTAAATAAGTTCTGGCTATGTAATGCACAGCATGGTAACTATGCTGTTTAGTATATTTAGTATAAGTTGCTAAAAGAGCAGATTTTAAAAGTCTCTCTTGAAAGGTGTTAGAAGACTGTGCTTTTATAAGGGTTTGAAGCATAGTTAGTGGTGAATGGTGAGTCCAGGCTTGGTTTCATGTAAGCACACTTGAGTTAAGCCCCTCTCGGGTCTTTCTTCCAGACAATGCTGGAGTCTGTAATTCAGTGGGTGTGCTCTGTTACCCCCACTCCCCATAGTTACTTGGGAAAGATCCCCTAGAGAAGGAAATGGCCACCCACTCCAGTGGGTGTCCATGGAGAATCCCACGGAAAGAAGAGCCTGGAGGGCTACTATTCACAGGGTCGCAAAAGAGTCGGACACAACTGAGCAACTGAACCATAGTCACTTGACATCGTCAGAGGGCTCCTGCTGCTGGGTGGAGATGTCCGGCCCCAGAAGATTCACCAGTTTTCCTCCAGGTCCTGCTTCACTGGGGCCGACTGTATGCAAGTCTTCAGTGAGAACTGGATGGTCAAATCTAGAGTGTCCACAGAGCCAGGAAGGGTAGAAGTCAGTGCAGCCAGACGAGTTCCCCCAGCAAGGAAGGGGGTTCATTGCAATGATGTGGATCACTATAAATCACTGCCATTCTTTGATTTAACAAAACTTTATTAAATAAATACTATGAACTAAGATTCTGGCATCCAGTCCCATCACTTCATGGCAAATAGATGGGGAAACAGTGGCAGACTTTATTTTGGGGGGCTCCAAAATCACTGCAGATGGGGACTGCAGCCATGAAATTAGCAGACACCTACTCCTTGGAAGGAAAGTTATGACCTACCTAGACAGCATATTAGAAAGCAGAGACATTACTTTGTCAACAAAGGTCCCTCTAGTCAAGACTATGGTTTTTCCAGTGGTCATGTATGGATGTGAGTGTTGGACAGTGAAGAAAGCTGAGTGGAGAAGAATTGATGCTTTTGAACTGTGGTGTTGGAGAAGACTCTTGAGAGTCCCCTGAACTGCAAGGAGATCCAACCAGTCCATCCTAAAGGAGATCAATCCTGCGTGTTCATTGGAAGGACTGATGTTGAAGCTGAAAATCCAATACTTTGGCCACCTGATGCCAAGAGCTGACACACTGGAAAAGACCCTGATGCTGGGAAGCACTGAGGGCAGGAGGAGAAGGGGATGACAGAGGATGAGATGGCTAGATGGCATCATGGACTCAATGGACATGAGTTTGGGTAAACTCGGGAAGTTGGTGATGGACAGGGAGCCTTGGCATGCTGCGGTTCATGGGGTTGTAAAGAGTCGGACACTACTGTACGACTAAACTGAACTGAACTATGGTTGAGGCACTATGGAAGATATAAATATAACATGGTGTGTTTTTTGGGAAAAAGCTACTATTTATTAAATGGCTACCATATGCCATATTTTACATATATTATTCCAACTAACACAATGACATTTTAAGCTTGGAAATAATATCCCTTTTGACAGATGAAGAAACTGAAACTCGAAGAATTTAAGTAACTCTCAAGATCCTACAGTTGTTAAGGTGTAGAGAAACAACTGTCTTACTCCATAAGACAAAGTCAACTTAATGTGGATGAAAAGACAGTTACTTGGATAACTAGAATTCAAGGCAATATGTAATAAATATACCAAGAAAATAAAAATTTTAATGTCATAATATTTTGGAGGAAAGAGATAAGAACTTGACCGCCTCCTCCCCCAAAAAATTAGCCCCTTCTTTCCCACTGGTTGGTATAGAGAAGAAACATTTTTCAAATAGATTGGAATAAAGTGTTACATTTACTTAGGTTAAAAGTTTATGAATAATATTGTTCACATTTCTCTGCACACGTCAGTTTATGAGTGTTCAAAATGCCTGCTTAGGAGACCAGTTAGGGCTTAGTGATGCCAGGATAACAAGAGCCCTCCTAAGCCCCAGATAATTCTCTGTTATCAGGAGCCAATCCTGTTTTCTCCTCCTGAAAAACAGATATCTACAAATCAGAAGGATAAATTTTCATTTTTTCCATTCCAGATGAAGCAATTATTGGTAAGTAGGCACTAAACAATCTGCTGGTTATGTGAAAAATATGCAAACTATAAAATGTACTGAAATAAAATCATTTTTTCCACATTGGGTAGCAAACTTTAATTACCTGACATCTTTTGGTACCTAGCTCTCAAGTCTGAACCCAAAATAATATAGTAATAAAAACACATTCCATACAGTACATCACAGTACAATACGATTCCCTCACTCCCTCTCATGAAAATAGGAACTATTTTCTCTGATTAGAGATGAAAAATATGGTTCAGAAGAAAAGTATATTTCCCAGGTTCACAAAAAGTAAGCATCTTTTCATGATTACAGAGCTGGTAAGCACAAAGCTGGACCTGTACTCCATATCACCCAGTTGTAAGTTGTGTGTTCCTTCTGTACACAAGGTCGTTTCACAGTATCTATGAGACTGACTCTCTACTCTTCATCATCAAAGGTGATACTCAAAGATGATTTCCTTTGCCAACCTTGTCCTCAGCAAAATTCACATTAATTTACATACATCTGAGCATTTCTTCTTTCAAAACAGGTCTTGCATTTCACGTGTCTCTAAAACCATATTGCTGAATTTGCATTATTATGATTTTTTGTGACATTCCAGAATCAGTTTTTCTGAATTTGTTATTTTCAGACTAAGTCTTTTTCTTCAGTCTATACTAAATAGCCATACATAGGAAATGAGACAAATGAATGGAAGAATCAGACCCACCTCCAGACATGGGAATGGGTTATTATTTCATTAATAACTTTAGAAAGCTGATCCAAAAAAATCACTCAAGCAAAGCTTAGTTTATTTGGGTAAGACATAAAGTTAGTGACAGTTTCTCCCGCACAAACATCTGAATTATTAGCATCCCTACAGTTCCAAGGAGAAGCATATAGGCAGGCAAAAATAAGGCATGCATATTTGCATCTGCAAATAAGGACAACTGGATACAGAAGATCTCATAGTTCTAAAAGATTTCCTGTATCTGACCAGTTTTTAAACAACAATTACATTTATCTAAGGTGTACCATATGATTTGACATACATAGTGAAATTTCTACTCTTTTCAGGGCAATTAACATATTTTCTCCTCATATAAATTCCCATTTTCATGGGTGATGAGAGTACATGAAATCTGTTATCTTAGCAATTTCCAATATTCAGTACAGTAATATTAACTATAATCATCATCCTGTACATCAGATCTCTAGACTCATTCACCTACATAAGTTCCACTTTGTACTTTTGGCCAACATTCCCCTATTTCCCCCACCTTCTTGTCCTTGGCAATCACTGTTTTGAGGCATTCAACATCTTGGAAATACGATGCACAATAGAAATGGATTAGGTTGATCAAACCTCCCCAACATTTGAGAGCTTTGAATAACTCATTGTGTGACTGACCACTTAAGAGAGTGTGATTTATCACTCTTCTTATTATCTTGTCATGGTTTTAAAATGGAAAATTTTAAAACATGTGAAAATAATTTGTGTCTTCCTATTAAAGAAATTTATTTCCTCCTATTAATTCATGAAAAAAATTTTTAACTTTTGTCATTTTAAGAAAACAACCAGGACTTCCATGGTGGTCCAGTGGTTAAGAATCCACCTGTCAATGCAGGGGATACAGGTTCGATCTCTGATCCAGGAAGAGCCCACATGCCATAGAGCAACTAAGTCCATGCACCACAGCTATTGAGCCCGTGCTCTAGAGCTCACCTGTCTGTGAAATGGGATAACAACAGTGCACTACACCTGCAGAGGAATATAAATTTAATAAGCCTTTCAAATGTCTGCTTTGTAATCCTCAGAGGAAAAGGCAGTGTGTAAATATGAAGTAACCTTATCATCATGCCTCCTTATCTGAGCTAATATTAACTGTAGAAAAGTTATATCAAATATAAAATGGATCCTGGAATAAAACTGCAGTCTGATTTTGTTGTTTCACCATTTATTTTGGCAAGTGAGGGTAAAATAAGCATTAAAAAAAAATAGATGGCAAACACTCTGATCATATTATGTCACCAAAATTCCAACCTAGAAATAACATCTAATAATAACATAGCACAATTCCTGGTTCTGCCGATGTCTAAAATAAAAACCATCTTGGATTGGACATGCCAACTGAAAATCAAGTAATATCTTTTTTAAAAAGGCCTTCTTTGAAAAACCATAATGCCATCCTGATAACTGGCCAGCAGCATCATTTTCCACTACTTAATACTTAGCATATCATTAGAAGAGTAAAAATGTCAAGAATATCATACTGATATTGTTTCTGCTTTTGTGAAATGGTCCAGTGACTCTCATGCAAGGACAGCTTACTCTGTAATCAGATGCATGGTCTTTACAATGAATCAGAAAGATGCTGTGACTGGTCCAAAATACTGGGCAGAACAGGAATGGTGCCCACACCTTATGACCGTATCCTTAACGTTTTATTCTTTGCACATATATTTTGAACAAATCCTCCTCAAGTCTCTGAGCCCAAGGATAGGTATCTGAGCTTTTGCAAGCTGATCTGAAAAAGCCAACCTGAGGAGCATCCCAAGAGAAAATGATAAGCTATTCCTTCGTGCTGCGATTTTTAACACTTTAACTAATGTTCTGGCATTTACCTCCTTCAAGGCAGGGGTGGGGGGGTATGGTCTTCTTTTTTAAGATGTATTTATTTATTTCTGACTGCGCTGGGTCTTCATTGCTGCATCCAGGCTTTCTCTAGTTGTGGCAAGGAGCTGCTACTCTCTAGTTGTGGCGTGCCGGCTTCTCACTGAGGTGGCCTCTCTTGTTGAGGCACACGGGCTCTAGTGCATATCAGCTCAGTACTTGTGGCTTGCGGGCTCAGCTGCCCTGTGGCTTGTGGGGTCTCTCCAGATCAGGAATCAAACCCATATCCCCTGTATTAGAAGGCAAATTCTTAACCACTGAACCACCAGGAAAGCCCAGAAGTATCTTCTTTATCTCTACCTTCCTTGTGCTAATGCAGTACCCAGAGAAGGAAATGGCAACTCACTCCAGTATTCTTGCCTGGAGAATCCCATGGACAAAGGAGCCTGGTGGGCTACATTCCATGGGGTCGCAGAGTGGGACATGACTGAAGCGACTTGGCACGCAGCAATGCAGTGCCAGGAAGGTTGCAAACATAAAAAAAAAAAAAGAAAAGCAATTATTATTGCTATTTTGTTAGGGCCTTAATTCATTAATTTTATAAACCAGATTTTATCTCCAGTTGAATAACAACTTTTCTAGCTCTGTTTAAGCCATTTTTTCCCTTTTTGAGGGGAGGCAGAACATTTTTTTTCCCACCTGTAATTTATCCACAGGCTTCCCTGGTGGCTCACTGATAAAGAACCTGCCTTTCCAGGCAGGTGACACAGGTTCAGTCCCTGGGTTGGGAAGGTCCCCTGGAGAAGGAAATGGCAACCCACTTCAGTATTCTTGCTTGGGAAATCCCATGGACAGAGGAGCCTGGTAGGCTATAGTCCATGGGGTCGCAAAAGAGTTAGACATGATCTAGCGACTAAACAATAACCACAACAGCAATTTATCCAGAGTTCCACAATTCTCAGCAGCTTCAAAAGTTGCCCAAACTCCTTCAGCTTTTCTGCCATGGGGGGATTTAGCAACCCAAATCCAGAGCGTTTAACCTTGTGTAGCTTTAAGTCAGCAAATATTTTAGATCCAATTTCCCAATGCTCCTGATTATTTACTGACCACCCAGGATGTTTGGGGCTTTCCTGGCGGCTCAGAGGTTAAAGCATCTGCCTCCAATGCGGGAGACCTGGGTTCGATCCCTGGGTCGGGAAGATCCCCTGGAGAAGCAAATGGCACCCCACTCCAGTATTCTTGCCTGGAGAATCCCATGGATGGAGGAACCTTGTAGGCTACAGTCCACGGAGTTGCAGAGTCGGACACAACTGAGCGACTTCACTCAGGATGTTTCATTTCATAGCCAGAGGTGGGAAAAATCCAGTGGCCGTGGTCATCTACAGGGCGCAATTTCCAGTAGGATATCCTCAGGATTTTCTGTTACAGTCAAAATATTTCCCTTTACCCAGCCTCTCTCTCCCTTATTCGTTGTCCACTGAAGCCAGAGATCCTATTGTTCATATGTGGCATCAAATCTTTAAGCGTTTGATGAGTCACTAACACGCAGACACTCTTAGTCACAATTCTGGCCATCTTCTAGCTTAAAAGCCCCGCTTCTGAGTCGAAGGCATAGCAAGTAAAATAATTTTTAAGGGTTTCCACTTTCATAAAGAATTTACTAAAGATTCATGAGTGAAACTGTGCTTAGACTTATTTTCAGAATATATCAAAACCATAGGTGTCCAGTGTGACAAAGACCAGATTGTCCCCAGGAGTTCAAGTTGGATCTGGTCTTTAGCAACAGATTCTCTAAGCCCAGTTTCCTCGTTTATCTACTCCAGGGACAGGTGTGAAGAGCTCGGTGAGATTCATTTATAAGTGGTAAGTTTTACTTATATAAGATTTTACACCTTCTCATCCATAACATGCTTACACTGAAAAAAAGAACTAGTAGAAGTAAAATACACAAAGGAAGTCAAGAAAGGCTATAGGTTTAGCAGTAAGTCTCTGTAAGATTTAACATAGTTCTTTGGCAAAATATTCTTCTAACAAATATTTCTTTCAGGAAATTTCTAATCTAGAGCCCTCATCATGAAGTAATGTCCCAAACATCATACCTAATTTGTTTTGACCACTAAATAGGCCACTTCATGGTCCTACATGAAGCCCCAAATTATAGTATAACCTTAATTAATACTTGCAGTGATGGACAGACATTAGTTTGGTATGTCATGACCAAGGACTGCAACCCGTAATTGGCCATTTTGCCGCACTCAGCAGTACCTCTTACCCTCTGTCATCCAAATCTACTTTGCTCCAACCCTGTCATCCCATTGGACTTCAATGTCTATAGAGTCATTAAAATCCAGCCGAATGCTTTCTTGGTGACTAGCTCTAGTTCAAGGGTCATAACGTCTCCCAGGACATGGCAGGTCTCAGATCAAGCAGGAAGGTATCGCCCCACATTTTACAAGAGAAATTGTGTCTACTTAAATATGAAGCTCGTCTCCTTAGCAGTGGGGTTCAGTAGAGGGCACCTAGGTTTCCTAAAGCAACTTCATAAGCTGGAATGCTTTGGCCTTATGAACAATCTTTAGGTTTTTTTTTTTTCTCAAAGGTGTTCTGGAAAGCAGAGCATGTGGGAGCATAATAAAAATGAGTCATATGGGGGTGGGGGGTTCGCCACTAGGGGACTGGCATTTAGAGATAAACAGACTGTGAGAAGGTTACTGAAATTGCATTTTCACTGGCCAGCTTCATCTTTTTCAGTGGAATAGCGATGTAAAATAACACCCAAGACAATGGCTACAGAGAAACGTTAGGGCTAAATAGGACAGGAGGCTGACTCCCATGTACCATGTTTCTCCCACCGCAGATTAATAAAAGAGGCAATTATCTAATACAAAATTTACTGTTAATTGCTACCAGTTAAGTACTACTACTGTTAGTACTATTAAGTACTATTAGTACTGACGAGATTCATTTCACCTTCTGTTGCTTGGAACTTTGACATCATTCCTGGCTTCTACCTCTCCCCCAATTATAATCCACTGGAAGAGAGAAAGGGACGAGAGCCATTTAATATGTCACAACGCAGAGTGAGGGGAAGAGGTGCTGGAAGGGGGTGGGGTGGTGCTGTTCAAATAGTCCAGCAGAATGATTACAGAACATGTTCTTTTTTTCCCTCCTTCTTTCTCCCTCTTTTTGCTGGCGGGGTTTACTTTGGTTTGGGTTTTTCTCATTTCACGGCCAAAGTGTTCTTCCTGAGGGTGAGTTCTTCCAGGTTTCTGGCTCTGACTAATGGAATTGCTCTAAATAACATTTTGATCTTGGAAGGTCACCCAGAGTGCTATACCTTTCCTTTAATGATTCAGGTCTGGACCCAGCATTTCCCAGAATTGAGATGGTAATGAAGTCATTAGTTTCTTCCTACTTGAAGCTCTGGCTAGAAAGCAGAATTCTATGGGCGAAGTCTGAGTGGGCTTTTTTTTTTTTTTTTCATAAATCTCACACCCAGCTGAGCTGTAACACCTGTTACATTTTCCCAGGAGCTCGAGCCATAAGACCATTTCCAATCTATTTGCTCTTCTTCTTGCGCAGGACACTGACAAAGGCAGGGGTCCCTGTTTTCTAAGGCGCTGCTAATTGAAAATCTCTGGCTGGTGCCAATGTGAACTCAAACCCACAAGAGTTCCAAATAAGGCCCCCGTGATTATTTCCTCCTCTTTTTAAAAATAGCCTTTATAAATGCAGGTTATACCAGATTAATTTGTTTGAGGGAAAAATAGTCGTTGAACCTCTTGCCCCCAATAAACTTTTACTTTCCATGCAGTTGTTTTTTTAAAAGAAAGAAAGAAAGAAAGGGAAAAATAATAAAACCCAGAGATCAGCTAACCCTACAAGTCCTATGTTTGTGAGAATGAGAGAGCGGGGGTGGGACGGCATTGAAATGTATTTGCTTTTGTTTTGTGGCTTTTAAAAATCCTCTCTGTTTATTAGATTTGCACACAAGGATTGAGAAAAAAAGTTGAGTCCGATGATTGAGTAAATGTAAAGTGATTACAATGGCATGTTTAAAGAAAAAAAAAACTAGTTTCAAAAGCTGGATAATTAAAATGGGAGGAAATTTTCCTGTAGGATCCTTGAAACGAAAATAAATTTTTAAATGCACTCATCTACAGAAAAGATGGACATTTCTGGCCCTAATAAGAGTCTGTGGGAAAAATACTGAAAAACAGTGTTGATCAGGTCACAGACACCATTTGACAGAAAAAAGAATGACTGGAAATAAAGTTAATATAAACACATTCACAGTTATATATTCCTCTGGGAGTCAGAGCACCTTAAGAAATGGAATCTTAAATTTTTGAGGATTATAGCCCACAGATCATAACAGAGCCAGGAATCAAGCTGTTTCCCTGTGGTTCTACCAACTGCATTCTCCTCACTCAAAAACCACTAAAGAAATGGACCACCTTTGAAATCTGTGCCGTACTTCACTGATGTTTTGTAGTTTGGTGGTTTGTTTGTTTGGGGTTTTGCTGTTGCTTTCATGTGTATTGCTTGCTGTCATTGTCATGGTTTGAGTTGGGTACCTTTGTATGCCTCATCCTTTTCTCTCTCTCTTTTTTTAACTTTTTATTTTGTAGTGGGGAGTAGCCCATTAACAGTGCTGTGATGGTTTCAGGTGGACATCAAAGGGACTCAGTCATACACACACGTACCCATTCTACCCCAAATTCCCCTCCCCTCCAGGCTGCCACATAACTCTGAGCAGAGTTCCCTGTGCGGTACAGGGGGGCCTTGTGTGTGTCGCATTCTTAAAGCACATCATCCGCATTAACTATATTCCTCCTCATCTGACAGTTGAGAATATGGCCTCAGACTGGCTTTCAATGATGGCTTTCTACACATCAGTGGAAAGAGGGTTATCATTTCAATACGAGAGAAAAAAAAACAGCAAATACGTTTTTAAGTCAATGAATGGCTGGTAACTGCAGCGTGTTAGTTCTACTATGAAATCTGCATGTGGAGCTCAATCTGATTTTGAAGAGCTGAGACACTCAGAGCCTTCAGAGAACACTTATTCAAATAGCTCCTAAGCATATATGAAACCATTAAAAGTAGAGCTGGTTGCCTACTTATCAAAAAGGAAAGAGATGTACAATATGTTGCTAAGTAAAAAGCTTTTAAGTTGACCCATTTGTAACCTGCCCTTTTTTTTGGGGGGGGGGAGTAGGTCAAATATGGTCAAATGTCTAAATTTCAAATATATCTTAAATTATATGTAATATGAATAATATGATCTCACTTTATTGTTATTTAATATACACTCTGAAAATTATCTGTAGTTTTCCCTGGTAAGGCGATTTGGGATAACTTTTTAATTCATTTCTTCTATTGGTTTACCATTTTTTTATTTTTACTTTTTCTGGAGTAATCTCATGAGTTTTATTTCCCAAACCGTATCTCACCAATTCTGACTTTATCCACATAAACTATAGAGTAGACAGTTTAATAACTTAAGAATTAAATTGGATTAGTGAACAAATCTACAATTGACCTTGGTGGCTTTTTCTCACTTCAATCCACTATAAAAACAATGTCAAAATACTAAAAAAAAAAAAAGTTCAAATTCTATTCAGTGTATTTTATGTTCCCATCCACTGCCCTAAAAATTAAAGATACGTTTCCACAAAGTAAAAGTCAAGCAAAACAAAGATTCTTAGCAAAATGAAACTAAATTTCTAGAAAAAAAAATATATATGGTCAAAGTGTGGCCTCTTCTTTGTTAGGAAAGCAACATAGATTCTGTCAGAAATATTTTTTCTTTACCTTTGCACAGTAGCCAAAGAGGTTTATCCAAGATGCTGATATAAATATCTTCTCTCATTTTCAGAATTTGAATTTTTTCTAGGTTCTTCCATCTCCTCTCTGCCTTTCACTTCTTTTGACTCCTGGCTTGTCAAGGAGGTGGTTTTTGACTCTGAATGGATGATTGCCTCCTTCTTCCTATATTTGGTTATTGATATCCAACAGGACATTACTATCCTGTTCCACCAGTAGGTTCTGCCACCTTTGCAATATTTTCTGTATGATATTAAGGCCTTGCTTGATCAATATTCTATTCTTTATGTATTAATACTAGTATCCATCATCTTCCTATGACCTCATGAATTTATTTTAAAAGAAACTATTATATTATTTAGGTTGGTAATACTGATCTATAGTTTAATTAGGGAAAGTTGAGTAAAAATAATTTAAAACTTTCCCCATTGAGAAAGGTAGCATGAAGCAGTAGAAAGAAAATTGTTCAGATAAGGTTATAACCCAAATTTTGTGACTTTGAGCCTATCACTTAACCTCTGTGCTAAGTTGCTCAGTCATGCCCAACTCTTTGCGACCCCATGGACTGTATCCCCCAGGCTCCTCTGTCCTTGGACTTCTTCAGACAAGAATACTGGAGTGGGTTGCCATGCCCTTCTCCAGGGGATCTTCCCCACCCAGGGATCGAACCTACATCTCTCATGTCTCTGCATTGGCAGGCAAGTTCTTTACCACTGGTGCCACCTAACCTCTAGAGGCCTTGTCAGTATCTGTAAGATGAAAGATTTTCAAGAGACAGAACTTAGGTCTTTCTGTTTAGACATATAAATCCTCTCTGAATTCTTAAGTGTCTCCGATACAATATCAGTTTTCTACGATGACGGATAGCCAAGAGCAGTCGATACAATAGCCCCGTGGTTCTTGCAGTTCGGGAACTTAGCTGAATGTTCAGTTGCCTAGACATAGAGATTTAAATTTTTTTTTTCTTTGCTGTTTCCTCATGGCTCCTCTTGATTGAGGCTCAGTGACAGCTCTGCTCCTGACAGATATCTTGGTGGCTGCAGGTAATCCTGCTGAATAAACCCCTCCTTAGAAACACCTGGTAGATTTGAGTTTCATTTGCATGTCCATTGGTGTCTTGTACCTATTCAGGGATTTCCCACTCTCATTCTTCCCTAAGCTCCCACCCAAACTGCACCCCAGTTGAATAAGAAGAGAAATTGACTAAGAATGTTATCCAGAATAGAAGAGCAATTGACTAAGAATGCTGTGCAGAATCAAAAAAAAGAAATTTTTTTTTCTCAGCTTCAGGTAATAAAAGTAAAAAAGGTCAGAGTGATTTTTGAATTTTCCTGGAGAAACAATTAAATTATTAGTTGCTACAGTGCCCCAGGAAGGAATCCCCCCAACCCCCACCGACCCACCCAACTCCCTGTCTTTTTTTAAAAATAAGAGCTTCCCTTTTCCCTACACAACCCTTTTGATACAAGTGCAAAAATTCCAAATTCCCCATTTGTTTAGCCTGAAAATCCCCTGCACATTCCCACAAACTACTTCCTTTTCTCTCTTTTTAGCAAGACTCCCCTCTCTCTCTTTTAATGAAGAGAAAGTTCAGAGGGTTTTTCCCATGAATAGATGGCAGGCACCTGGGAGTTATGAATTTTAAAGTGATCATTTTCTTTCAGCCCTGCCGGACAATGGGCATCTCCTTTTGACTCACTTTCACAGCTTTGAGAGGCTCTCAGATCAGCCACATTCCAATCGGACTGGAGTCAGATCAGAGCTGTGCTGGACCGCATCAAGGTCTCGCACAGAAAGGCAGGGAGCAGATGGCCGGCACGGAGCTCTCCTCCCCTTTCAGCGCGCAGAGGCGGCCAAATGTGGGAAAAGCGTCCGCCCGGCATTGCCTATTGATCCCTGAATAGAACCACCGCATGCCACCAGCCTGTAGGTATGAACCTCTGTTAACAGATGGTGAGATCATTATGAGCAATTAATTCCTTTAATGTATCAGTGGGAACATGCTGGAAAGGATGATGCAAGCACTGAGTTGAATAGTGAACTTCTCACTCCTGGGGGAGCGAGGAGGAGCTACCTTCGGGGGAGGGGGGGGCGGCTGGAAATATCTTCCCAGGCTTCAGCAATGGAGCTGGGAGCCGACTGCGCAGAAGTGAGGTGGGGTTTTCAAGAACAGGATTGTGAATCCTCCCTTCCGAGTCCTGATGAATGCCAGATTGGTCTCTAGATCGTTTTTATACACAAGAACTATCCAAAAAATACAAGGACACACAAAAACATGTGTCTGACCGAGATGCACGGGGGATTATTTCACAGAAATCCACCAAGTATTAGTCACCGTGGGTCCCTTTCGCTAAGCACAACTATAGACGTGACAGCTTGAAGTTTAAAATAAAGGTTCCTTTCAACAAAGTTAAAGAAGTGGTAAAATTGTGCTCATCCCAGTGTTTGAGCTGGAGAGCTGAATGTTTGGATGCATTATAAATGAGTAGATTTTAAAGAGTATTTTTAAAAATATGAATGCACACAGAGTAAATTTGAGCAAATGACGCATGTAGCAAATTATCCCCCTAGTATAGGATGGAATTTTTTTTTCTTCTTTTTAAATTTCAGTAACAATGTGAAGATGGGAATTTTTTTAAGTGGCCACCTGGAAAAAACTGTCACCTTCTTTTTCAGATATTTCTCTGATTCATGATCAATGAGATCGTGGCATTTTTGCATGTTTTCCTACTTTGAAAGACAATATTTAATAGTAGGAGTGTTTTTCTTTTATAGGAAAAAGAATCTTAGGACAGAGTACCAATCATAGCATAGCCCTTAGATTTTAAGAAGATACAAAATAAAGGAACAGGAAATACTGGCAACGATTCACTTAATTCATATTTAAATGACACTTTTTGCTTGTAATTAAGACACTCAAGTAGTGTCTCTGTTCATGAAATTTACATAACTGTACAATAGCTTGCCTAAATGAACAGCAAATGGCAGTTAACCTTGAAGTGTGTTATCTTAATTGAATAAATCTGGCTTTAATTCAATAAATTAAAGACAGAAATAATATCTCAAAAGACTTTTAAAAACAGACTTGCGATCCCCTATAAATACAGCATGGTACTGTTTACAGTTGGGTTGGACTGCTCGGACATTTTCCAGTATGATTTTAGAATGCTAAAAGCATTCCAGTACACATTCACTATTTTTCTATCATTGTTTCCAGAACAAATCAATGTCACTCCTTGGAAATCACTGATAACAATATCTGAACACTGAATCAAGATACTTAAGCATGCTTATTTGTGATGGCTCTTCATCTGGGTTCCCAATTCTTCTACCTCCATGGGAAATTTCGTCTTCCCTTTTTTTCCAATTCTATATCTCCAATTTTATATTACAGAGGGCCCTAGGACATGCAGAAAAGACTAGAAGAAAATAGATTTCTGACAAAGGAAAGAGACATTCCCTCTACTTTTCCATTTAAATCAGATTTATCAGGCCTGCAAATCCCTTGAGCATAAGAGAACCAACAAAAGATGATGCTGAATCTTGCCCTTCCAAAGTCTGCTGCGTTCATCAACACGATCATGTTTCAGTGATTATATAGTGAAGGAGAAGAAAGCATGCGATATGTTTTTATTTGCATGAAATACGTTAATGAGGCACCACCTGTGCCTTGTCTGTTTACTGGGGGGCGAGGGGGAGCAGAAGAACACAGGTGTTCTAAGAGCATCGTGGTAGATTTTATACATTAATTTAAAAACACTAAAACCTACAATCATTCATCAGAATCCAGTAGCGTATATTGCTCAGGAATATCCCATCCACACAGAAACATAACATAAAAATCGTTGTGAAGAAATTCCTAGTTTTCTTGGCTAGCAAGGGGGCAGTGGGGGGCTGTAATTCATTCTTTCCTCGTCCTCACAGTGTTCGCTATTGTACCATCTGCAATATACAATGTACATGCTCAGCCATAGCCCGTAAGGCTGGAAGAGAAGCATTCACACTGTGAATTACCATTTTTCCCAGCATCGAGCTCTAGTCAAAGACAGCACAATAATAAACTAGAAGCTCCTTTGTCTGTTAAACATTGTTCTTCATTACTACATGAAAAGCAAATTGTCTTTGTATAGAGGAATAGTGGCGCGTACAGCTATGGGAGTGGGGGGGCGGTAGGATTGGCCTCTCTCGCTGACCACCTCGCAGACGCAGAGGCCACTCATCCATCTTTTCCCCACTGGCCCACCCAACTGTGCCTTCCCAGTCATTTGGGAAGAGATCGCTGGTTCTGTTGTGTGAGATGCTATCTTAGAGACTCAGGGGTTGCTTTTACAATGAGTATCCTGAAGCTTATATCCACAGATTTCTTTCTTTAAAGTCACTTCAGTGTATCCCCTTATAATGTTTGGGAGAAGTGATGCTTAGCAGAGATGCTCTTTTTTTCCCCTGGGGCTAAGTAGATTCTTCAAGTTATTGTGGGTTATTGGGGCTCTTAAGAGCCCAATGAAAAGAAAACAAGCAAACAAACAGAACATTTGGAGCAGAAAATGTGTGTGTGTGTGTGTGTGTGTGTGTGTGTGTATACACACATATACGTACATATATACACACACATATACATATATAACAAGTACATAGTAACAGTTACCATGAAAGTTAAGAAAGCATGCAGATTAGACCAGAACTACCTATTCAAAGAAAGGGTCCTTGTAATGGAAATAAGTTACCTGTTAGAAATTAATGATTTTCTGAAGGCTGTTTTTTTTTTTTTTAGGATGTAATAAATTCCAAAAATCTTGCAACACAATAAGCTTGCTTACAAAAACTTTACTCAATTAAAAAATCATCAAATATTCTCCTCATATGGAGGCCAATGACCAAATCCAAGTCCTTAATTTAAATCTCTGAGAAAATTACCTCTTCATAACATCTGATATGACCCTTGATGGATCATTTCCCGAGTGTGTTGCTAGACAGGTCGGCCAGGGGAGGTTGAAGGGTGCTCTGCTAGACAGGACCTGGACAAAAATCATGTCTGCTGACTCAGCTCTACTGGATAGAGTCTGGCTGGATGAAATCAATTGCCCGAATATCAGTCCCCAAGGGGTTTAGTTTGTATATTTACCGTTAAAAAGAAGTTGAGATCTCATCAAACAGGTAAAAAAAAATCACTGGGGGAGGGATGTCCAAATATCAATTCTGGACATAAAACAGCTGTTTCTACATTGTTAGGTATGATTTTCTGCATGATTGTTAGTTTTTCCTGCTTGCACATGAAATAATACCTGACTCACTAAGTTGTCATGAGGCTTTAGGGAAATCCCATCATAAAATAACTATAATAGTTCTCTCTGATATGGTATGTTTTCATTAAATGCCAGTGGTCTTTTCTGGTATAGATGAATATTTGATTTTAATTTAGGGAGGAGAATACTTGATTGCCAAGTAGTATATTCACATTCATTCTGTCCCTAAGAGAGGCACAACTTTTGGGTGTTTTTAATGTGTAATATTTAAAATATCACCTTGAGAAATTATAAAATGTTCGTGGAAATAACCATGACAATCTTTCTCGACTCTGAAATTCTGTTATTCTAGAACATTCCCAAATATCTAAAATTCATGCACTACACCCAGAAATCAAGTCTGTTCCCCTAGAGCCTGCAACTATATATATAAATACAGAGTAACCCACCTCTGTGTTTTTACCATGCAGCGCATAACTTGGGGCTAGTTTTGACTTAGGCAGGCTTATCCTGTGTAAGCAAGACACTGACATCACCAGGAGACAGAAAGGAATAAACTCAGTTCGTGCCCATGAGAAAGTGGTAAAAATACATGAGTCACATCAGAAACATCTGTCTTCAATCCCAAGTTAAAGACTTCCCAGGCTAAGGGGCAGTTTGTGAATCACGTGGTCTATTTGCCAACTCAAACTATGTGCTCATTTGTCCTATGCTCCTAATAAGTAAAAACGATAACTGATGGTTTCTCTCTTTTTAAATAATCTTGCTCTTCCTTGAAAGTTTGCATGCTGGTTTCCAAATTGTTACAACAAATGTATTTTTTTTTTTCCTTTCTGATTTTCAGTCTCAATGCTCCCTTAATTAGGAGTAATAACATTTGTTCCTAAACTCATACAATGCAGCACTAACAGTTCTTAGAGTTCTGCTTTTTCTCACTTGCTGATATGTTGAACTTCCTGACTATGGTGCCTCACATGAAGACCCTCCCTTCTCAGTCTCTTTTCTCTCTCCCTCTCCATGGGCTCATTCTCCATCGTTTCTAACTATACAGGTTAACTCAGTAGAGAGCATGTGTTCTCAACTGGGGGAGACTTAATTTCCAGGGGACGTTTAGCAACACTTCGAGACATTTTTGGTTGTCACAACTGGCTGGAAGGGGTGTCCCTGGCATCTAGTAGGTAGAGATTAGGTATGCTGTTGAACACCCTACAACACGTAGGGCAGTACCCCTATCACTCCCAAATCAAAGCATCATCCAGCTCCAAATGTCCACAATGCCCAGGCTGAGAAAACCTTGTCTAGAGGGGCGGGGGAAGCACAATAAACTAGTTTTATATCATTTATATCGGCCCAGTGATAAAGAACCCACCTGCCAAGCAGGAGACGTGGGTTTGATCTCTGGGTCTGGAAGATGCTTTGGAGAAGGAAATGGCAACCCACTCCAGGATTCTTGCCTGGGAAATCCATGGACAGGGGAGCCTGGTGGGCGACAGTCCATGGGGTCACCAAAGAGTTGGACACAACTTAACGACTAAACAACTACCTTAACCAGTCTCCTTCACGGCTAAACTTTTTCAAAATATCTCCCCTCTATCCATTTCCTGTTACCATCTTACTCCTTAATCATCTGCAGTTTATTTGTCTCCCAAACAAGTCACTGCAGCTGCTCTCTTTAGGATCACTAACCTCCTTAATGGCCAAAACTATCAATCCAATAAACACTTTCCTCTCCTTTACTTTGACATCTCGGTGCATTTGAGTTGTTGACAACTTTTCCTTCTTAAAACTCTCTCATCCCTTGGTACCGTTCACGCCCTCCTCTTCAGGTCTTTGGCAGCAGCATCTCATCAATCATCATAACTGCTAGCATCTCAGGCCTCACTTCATTCTTTTCTGCACTGAGATATCCCCCCCCCCCCCCACCCCCTCACAGAGAGGTTTCCCTCCCTGCCCTGCCCAAACCAGCCCCATTGGATCTTTCCATTTCCTTAAGTTCCTTTGCATTTTTCATAGCATTTACTGTCACCTGATATTATATTGTATACACTTACTGTGAATTTGTTTTGTGTCTCTCTTCACCCCACTCCCTCTTCCCCCAGAATATAAGCTTTAGGATGAAGTGTCTTCTTCACTTCTATGAGATGAGCAACTTCAGTTCAGTTCAGTTGCTCAGTTGTGTCCCACTCTTTGTGACCCCATGAGCAATGGGCACTTGGCTATACATGCATATTTGTTGAATTAATGGTAGAATGGATGAATGAATGAATGGGGAAAAAAAATGAAGTGCTTTCTACCTGCCAACCCTGTGCTTTGTACGGTGTCCGATACTGCTTGTATCTGTTTTCTTAAAACTCGTTTTTTCCTTTGGCTCCTAAGACAGTGCCCTAAGCTGACTGAACCCATTTCCATGACCATTTCTCATTCTCCTTTGATGCCTCCTCTAGATACGTGACTGTTACTGAGATTCACTCCTCAGCAGCTTGCCATCCCCTTGCCCTGCACTCTCCCTGACAATGTGTTCTAATGTCCCCCTGCAGTGACCCTGCTAGGATGCTGTGTGTCACACCCACATCTATAGAGCCAGCTGTATCATGGGTTATCCTGATGTCCTAGATCAATGCTGTTTCTGAGAACTGTTTCAGCAAAGTAGAACATTTGCAAAGGTCTTGAGACAGGAGGGAACCTTGAATGTTTGGAGAAGTAAAGAAAAGCCTGTGTGGCTAGGATGAGAAAACGGAGGGGTACAATAGTGATAAAATATGATTATGAAGGACTGATGCTGAAGCTGAAACTCCAGTACTTTGGCCATCTGATGCAAAGAGCTGACTCATTTGAAAAGACCCTGATGCTGGGAAAGATTGAAGGCAGGAGGTAAAGGGAACGACAGAGGATTAGATGGTTGGATTGGCATCACCAAGTCAATGGACATGAGTTTGAGTAAATTCCAGGAGTTGGTGATGGACAGGGAGGCCTGGTGTGCTGCAGTCCATGGGGTTGCAAAGAGTCGGACACGACTGAGCAACTGAACTGAACTGATGATTATGAAAACATTTTCACTGGAGGCTCCTTTATGTGCATAAAACTACCCAAGAGGCATAAAGAAATTAAAGATGAGCTGAGATTCCCATCATTGCTCAAATCCTGTGATTTAGTCATCACAACTACTCTGTCTAAATAGTGCTTACTTTTTTGTTTCTATCAAACACCTTATCTTGCAAATTCCCCTCTCCCCTGCTTCTTTTTTGAAGTCCTCCATGGTCAGTTTCACTCTTGTTTACTTGAGAAAACAAGTTGTCACTTATTATTTTTTCAAATAGTGATCTATATTTAAGATGAATAAGAATGAGAAAATTTACTCCAAAATTTATTCCAAAGTATGGAGAATTCACATGCAACTTAAATTATATATATAATAATAAAGAGATGTAATTTGCTTTTTCCTGTTTTACCCAAGCATATTTTCTTCTTCAAAGTTTTTTTTTTCCTTCCTCTGATTCATCTTTTTTGCTATCCAGTCTCTTTGCCTTTAAAGAAAACTCCTTAATGGTGGGCAACCATTGAAAGCAATCACATAGAATCTGAGTTATCAAGGGGAATTTGAAAGGAAAGTAATCTCTGACTAGGAATACCAAACAAGACAAAGATAAAAGAAGCAGAATGTATGTATGTGTGTGTATGTGTGTGTGTGTCCATGTGCCTGCCAATGGCAGTGTTTATATAAAACCCTGGGATCTGAACTTTGGGGGTGCTCTCAAACATCTTCTACTTTTTAAATTTTTGAGTACACATGAACCAAACAAGAATTACATGAATGAAAGATGAATCGCATTATAACGGTGAAACAATTACATAGATTATTTTTTAAAGCTTGAGAAAAATAAGCAGATATTATTTAAAAGAATGAGTCTAAAATATTCCGGAAACTGTAAGAGTATAGACACACACATTCTTGCTATTAATAAATAATTGCTTGTATATTTATTTGGCTTTGCACATTTAGATACACTGTGTTAGTTAAATAGGCCTATTGGGAGCTGTATTAAATAGGGGTGGAAAGTCAATTCTAGAGAGAAACTGGAGGGGAAAAAAGGTCCTTTTCTCTTCCTGTATTTGTCTCAGGAAGTTTATGTTTGGAGTTTTAATTTTAAATCACTGTTTTATTTCTAATTATCTTCTATATTCATGTATTTGGACATAGAGCTTTAGCATGATGTTTAGAAAGATTCTTATATCTGTCAAGCTAAACAATGAATTTAACTGATTAATGAATTAACCAGCTGCCAACCATGAGTATTTCTATTACCTGGGTATATTTTAGCATGTTTTCAACCAAGAGGAATAAAAAAAGTATTAGAGATCACCTAGGAGTCATTAATAATAGTAGCAAATATAGAGAGGAAGGAAATTTGATATGAATTTTCAGAGAAAATAGTAAAAATCTTATGCTGTTTTCTGGGGGAAGGTGTGGTAGGTGGAGACCAGAACCTCAGTGATTCTACTGGACTGTGTACTACACAGTCTAAAGCTAATCCTTAACAGAAATCGCTTGGTTTGCAAAATTGTCAAGGGACTAAATGACTTAATCAACCTTTCCCATTTTTATCTGCAGTCAATCTAAGCTTATTATTATCAAACCACTCAAGTGATGGCTCCTGATTGAATAGAACATTCCGCTGGGAACAACGTTGAGTAGCCTTCCCTCCCGGGAGGCGGGTATTCACAGACATAGCAATGTTCTTTTTTCACCTTCAACCTCTATAGGTAGACACTTAAAAGCCATTTTGAACATTATCTCATTATGCCTTCACTTTTCAACTAGGAGTTGATTACCCTTAATTTACAAGGGGATACTGTATTGAGAAGGAACCTAATTTCTCCACCATTACATTAAAAGCACTCTGTGTGGGGCTAAGAATAGAATTCAAACCTTTGGGTCATAATTTAGCCTCTGCTGCAGCATTTACATAGGATACTATTATGACTAGGATCCCCTCCACCTTTGAAAAATAATGAGGTTTTATTGACAAACAAAAATCCTTTGGTGCACATTTAAAATCCTATTTCTTGAATCAATGGTGGCTGTTTTTGAAAAAGTAATAAACTGAGACCTTCAAATATAGCCATGGATTTATTTATGTTTCTAGTTAGAAAGCTGCTCTGTTTAGTAAGAGCCCAAATGGGTGAGCACATTCCTCAAAGAGACAAACTAAGGTAACCCTGATTGTTTTGTTGACTTTGCTAAAGGCAATGGCCCAAAGCATTAGTAATTAAAATCCATTTAAAATTAATTTAACTTCGGGAGCTCCACAAACCCATAAAATCAGATACATGCAAAATTAACAGCTACAGATGCATTTTTGAAATCAGTGATTTTCAAAGTGAAGAGTAGACCACGGGAGGAAGGAGAGTGCAGGACAAAGGAAAAGGGAAGAGAGACACAGAGAGAAAACAGGTAGTGCCCAGGATCAGCTTGAGAAGCTTGTCCTCTGAGCCCAAGCTCACTATCTCAAAGACAGGACGACGTCACTTAGTAAGGTTTCAAGTTCCTGAAGCATCATTCACCAGGATGGAGAATGATGTCTCCAACTAGACTGAGATGTCTGAAAACATTTCTCTGGGCAATATTAAATTTGTATCCATTTCATCCCACACTTGCCCCCTTCCCCACCGCCTCAGATCCACACTTTGGTTCTCTGTGTCTGCACCTCTATTCCTGCCCTGCAAATAGGTTCGTCTGTACCATTTTTCTAGATCCCACATACATGCATTGATATACAATATTCGTTTTTCTCTTTCTGATTTACTTCACTCTGTATGACAGAATCTAGGTCCGGCCACATCTCTACAATTTTTTATGGCTGAGTAATATTCCACTGTGTATATGTACTGTATTTTCTTGACCCAGTCAACTGTCAGTAGACACTTAGGTTGCTTCCATGTCCTGATTATTATAAATAGTGCTGCTGTGGACATTGGGGTGCCTGTGTCTTTTTGAATCATGGTTTTCCTAGGTATATGCCCAGTAGTAGGATTGCTGGGTCATATGGTAGTTCTATTTTTAGATTTTTACATAACTTCCATACTGTTCTCCATACACTGCTGTGTGTTAAGTAGATAGCTAGTGGGAGCCTGCTGTGTAGCAGGAGGAACACAGCTTGGTGCTCTGTGATGATATGGGTAGGATTGCGGGGGTTGTTGAGTCCAGGAGGCGATTCTAGGTATACATATAGCTGACTCACTTCCTTTTACAGCAGAAACGAACACAACACTGTAAAACAACTATACCCCAATTTGAAAAAAGAAACACTTGTGTCCATTTCTCAAAACCAATCAGAGCTTCCATTGACTTAACCTCATTGAAATGAAGCAACCGCTTGCTGCAGTGAAGGGTTATCTAAGATTTGCATTGATGGAAGCTTCAACTACTGCTCACAACTTTTAGACAGGGGCTTTTAGATAATCAGACATTGGTGTTTGGGGAAGAGGTGGTAAATATATCTAAACACAGGTCCAATTCTTATTTAAGAAAATGTGGGCACTGCTTTTGCAGATGTGGAAAAGAATGTCATCTACAATAAATTGCAAATGTAGGGGTTAGGGTGTAAGAGCTAGAGGTGGGGTAGGCATGTGGGAGAGCAAAGACAAGAAGATAAAAGTCTCCTTTTTCTACCTATTCCTTTCCCTTGCAAAGAATAACTTCTAATTAAGTGAATGGCTCAGTACTGAAAACAAAATTGCCTTAAAAAAGATTTAGACTATAAAACTCTATTCTTGAAAAAGACTGCAGAAATTAACAACCCTACTTCTAATTACATGCAGTAAATTTGCCTATGCCTTCTTGACAGTGACTTTTGCCACCCCAGCTCATTTGTAGTTGAGGCAGACAAGTCTGTTGTTGGCACAGACCAATTCTTAAAAGTTCTTCTAAATGCTAATCCTGTTCTCTTGAGCGACACAGGATATGATATTTCGATCCAGCATCCGCAAGCTGTAATATGATAGTGGGGCACGGAGCTCTGGGATCATACAGGCATTAAGTTCAGCCCTGGGCTAACAGGAGGAGCTATGTGGATACAGATAGGTTAGTCCGCCTTTCTAAGCTTTAGTTTCCTTACCTGTAAAGTGGAATCGTAAACATTTCTCACCTCATAGGCTTTTTGCAAGGATTACAGGAATAATACACTCAGAACAATGCCTATCATTGTTGAGTTGCTAAGCTGTGTCTGACCCCACGAACTGTAGCCCACCAGCGCCTCTGTCCATGGGATTTCCCAGGCAAGAATATTGGAATGGGTTGCCATTTCCTTCTCCAGGGGACCTTCCTGACGCAGGGATTGAACCCGCATCTTCTGCATTGGCAAGCGGATTCTTTATCACTGAGCCATCTGGGAAGCCCAGAACAATACCTAGCACATAATAATGTTTGGATAGATGAACTACTCTATATGTTAAAGGCGTGGATTCAGTCAAACAGTTCCCTTTTTAAATCCCAACTTCACAGGTAAGTAGCTGTCCTTGAACTAATTTCTCTGAGCTTCAGTTTTCTCACCTCACTTATTAATGGAGCCTACTGTTGTATTTGCTGTTCTCTTTCAGACCCTCAGAAATAAGAGTACGAAAGAAAGTATCCTGGATTCCCAGGAATCCTTTGGTTCGATCACATTTATTCAGAGAAAGTCAATTAAAAACAACATACAGCAAATAAGAATGCAAATGGTGAAGGTAGGTCACATGACAACTTTCTTTAGAGAAAGATATAATTACACTTGATTCATTTATCCACTCCATTAATTGTTCTACAAACACTTGCCAAGTGCTTACAGATTGTATCAGATAGATCCTGCTCTCTGGGGTCTCATGGTTTCATGACAGCTGGGATCCTCTGACCGGCTTAATTAAATCCTAGTTCTCTTACATGGTCTTTAAATGGCCTCTATATGATTCATTCCACATAATCATTTATTCTCCCCCCCGAAAAGTAACATGATGTACTTCTTTAAAGTCCAGATGTAAAATTGAAAGAATGAGCTACTTCCATCAAGATGGTAGCACATAAAAGGAGACTATCACTGTATCAACACAACTGACCGATGTATGGTACAGGTCATTTGGACTTTTTGTTCATTTATAAACTGTACAGGCATGACACTAAGTAATCTAAAATGCCCCTTCTAGCTGTCTCGTTTTAAAACATAATTGCATTATTCTATTATTAAGAACTTTCTGTAACACAAACTATCCAAGGCTATACATGTCGCTAGAACAATATCTCTTAGCTCAGACATAGGGGGAACCCTCACAGATGGTTCTTTTTTAACTCTCAAACAAACACTCGTAAGGAAATTCCTAATGTCCCAAAATATACATGACCAGCCTTTAAAAAATTCTTGCCCCACACATTGTTGATTTTCCCACCAACCGTCTCTCCTATGCACTCATTTCTTTCAAGTTACAGAAACCCATTTTGTTCATATATTTAATCACCATGTGCATCGAAGAAGACCAGACTCCTACCTGATCCCAGAGGTTAAATATTCATTGGCCTTAGCCAATGATCATTATTCTAATCCTTTGCCAGTGATTGGTTTAGGAATGGGCAAGTAGCTGCAATTCTGGACAGCCAGATATGAGACATATAACATGGAAGGAAATCTACTAAGTGGCTTCTGGAAAACGTTTCTTTGCTGTTAAAAAGGCATATGTGTGAGAGGAAGCTTCCTTTTTCCCACCCCTTCACTCAGCTGCACAAGGTAATGCCTGGAGCTTCTGCAGCCACCTGTGACGACAGGAAGATAAATCCGAGTATAAAAGTAAACACACTTAGCAGAGCAGAGCAGAAAAATGAAGAACACCCAGGTCCTTTTTGACATCCTTGAGTTGCTGAGTTAACCCAACCCTGAAACTGCCTACCTCTAGTCGACCTGGTTTCTGAGACTTAGAAAAACACAGAGCTCTTGTTGAAGGCTGTGCTTCTCCGATTATAAAGTGCATACAAATAACCTGTGTGTCTTGTTAAAATGCAGACTTTGATTTAGGTCTGAACTGGAGCTGTGGATTCTGCAATTCCGACAAGCTGCCGGGTGATGGTGAAGGTGATGCTGGTGGTCCTGAGTCTAAAGTTTGAGCAATAAAGGGCTTCAGTCATTTCACATAAATTTTCTGTTATCAGTGGCTGAAATCATGCAAAATGATAGGATCCTCAACCTAGCACCTTCTCATCACCTCTTACCTGGGTTCATGAAATCCAGTTGAGAACCTGAAAGCTTAAACATTAATTTCGGCTGATGTTAACAAGTAGTTCGCGGTTTGACTCAGTTCCACCCGTCTCAATACCGCACCATCACCAGCACTTTCTCATTCTTTGCTACCTTAAATAAGGCATTCACGGGCGCTGGCACCCAGGGTGTCACAAAGGCGCCTGTAAACGCTCGGGTGCCTTCTCCCTGCCCCACCACGGAGTCTTGCCAGTGCACCTGGCCCAAAGGTGAAGCAGCTGCATGCACGTCGGTGCCTTCCCTGCCATCTCCGGCTCTAAAGAGAAACGCTTGAGCGCTTTTGCAAATCAAAACCTTTTCATCCTGAATCTGGTGATTCACCCCGAATGGCGTCTTCTTGGAAAGTCTGTAATGCACGATTGTGTAAGATGGGTAAAATTGGCCTGTCTCCTCGACATCGCTCTTCTCATGGCTCACGCTGGGCCGGGGGAGGTGAAGGAGTCACAATAAAAAGAGATCTTTACAAAGGGCCTCCCTCCCCGGTCGGTGCAGCCGTGTCTGTGTACCTGCGTGGGCTGAGCTGTCTGCGCGCCCGTTGGTATTACTGCCCGCTTTGTTCATTACACAGCCTCTGGACCAGAATTACCTTTCAGCAGGTATGAAGATGGTGCTTGTTTTTGAACAAAGTGAATTTACAAAGCTTCTATATACTCAATAAAAAAAAAAAAGCGTGGGGGAGGCAAGACATTCAGAGGCCATGCCAAACTTGCTTTTCCCCAAAGCAGGGAGAGACAAAGGAAACCTCAAGCATACCTCCCAGACACAAAGAACGTGTGTTTGCCCTCCAAATTCAAGCGGGTGAACTCAGCTCATTATCCCAGGAGCTGGTCACTAATTCTATCCAGTTAAACAACGGTATCTACAGTCCCATTCACGTAGTTAAGCAGTGTCTCCATAGTGAAGGTCAACTGACATTTCTCTTAGTGCCAGACAACACTACATTCTGAACTTGCTTGTGTATTATCTTATTTTATCTTTTTAACAGATATTTTAATTAGGAGAAGTCCAAAATCCAAAATGTGCATATTGAGCCCAAGAGAATTTTACAAGAGCAAAAGGTGAAACTGCTTTGGGAAACTATGTTGAATAATGATAAAGCAATTTTAGATCATCAGTACCATTCCCCACACCACCCCCACCACCCCCGCCCCGAGCTAAAAGAGACCTCTCTGTGCCTCCTGCCTCAGTAGGACAGATGTGGCCTTTGTAGACAGAAGGACTAGTGGCCAGAGCCTTCCCCTGCCCTGGACTGGCAACTTGCACTATACTTCTTAGGATATGACTCTCTGCGGGAGAGTTTGTAGGTAGCCACCCAAAAGCCAAGTGCAGCTCATGGTCATCTTTTCTGTGTCTCTCTCAACTTTGTTCATTTGGATTCTTTGCTGATATTTGTAAACATTCATTGTTGGTATTTGTAGACATCCATGTAAAAATCTGGATTTCAGAATTCTCCAAAGAAGTCAGATCTGTCTATGCTGGGTCGTAGGACAGTGACTCTCGATTGCTGAGCAGTGGGGACTCCTTTGTTCAGGGAAGGCGGTCCATCTCCAGCTGGTACCCTGAGGCTCTCCTGCTGCCTCTCCCACTTGGGGGCCAGTGTCATTACCAAATCTGGATCCACCTACACCGGGCATCCTCAGCCTTGGAACCCCTGTACAGAGTTTTGCAGTCAGATAATTCTTGGTTGTGGGGGCCTGTCTAGAATCCTTAGCCTCTACTTACTAGATGCCCCTAGTAAACTTCACCCCAGCTAAGACAACCAAAAACATCCCCAGACATTGCCAAATGTCCCCCCAGTGGGCGGGGAGGGGTGGATATTCCTTGCTTGAGAACCACTGCTTTGCATACACCCAGTCCTCTTGGCTCGTTTAAGACTCAAGCCACGCCCCCATCCACACTAGAGCCTGCATCCAAACAGTCCCTCTACTGATGATGAGAAGCCCACAAATCCACACTGATTTCCTTCAGCTTAAGGTTTTGTGTCCCTTTAAAATGAATGTCAGTCTGGGTAAGGTTGAATATTGTTATCAATCATTTCTGTCTTTGTTATCTATCTTGGCTTTTCTGGATCTTTTCTTAAGGAGGTATTTTTATAGGGAAAAGGAGAAAGGGAGCATGAAACCACTGTGTCCTGAAGGAAGGATGATAAGAAAAGGCTATTTTAAGAGTAACAAACTGGGGCTACATCATTTTCTCAGTCGCCAGCCCAGCAGGCATCCACGTGAAACAAAGCTTTATGAGGCTCACCTGCAGCTCACTGAACAGTTCCTGCTCTGAATGAGTAGGAGAGTCGATTTACACCAGTCCACCGCCTTCCCACTTTGCTTAATGATGCTTCTCATCCTATTGTGATGAAATCTAGACACAATCATATTCCTGTTTTAACTAGCTGTTCTGGCAAAGGGTCTCTCTCCAGAACTCATACTCTCAAGTTGGCAACATAGTTAAGAAAAACATGCACATTTGCCAGCTCCCCTCCTTGTATGCCCTAATTAGGGGGCGATGTTGCTGCTCTCCTCAAAGTGGTGAGGAAGGCAAAGGGACTCTGTGAGAGGAGTGACCCTCTGCAGGGGCAATCGCTCCCAATGTCCTCTTAGCAGAGATGTCAGACTCTGCAGGGCTTCTGCATGACAGGCTCTGAAGAGAGTCATTGGGAGAACTTTGGGGTTAGACAAACCTAACTTTACCAACTGTTTATAACTGAGCAACCACAGAGCAGCCTCCTACACCAAAACCCACGGAGTATGGTGAAAGCAGTACCCAAAGGAGATGTGTCAACTTGAAAGAATGTGCTAGAGCTCAAGAAGGGTGAAGACTAAGAAACCCAAAAAGATAGAGATGATAACTCAGTTTTTTAAATTAGAAAAACAGATAAATATTAAAGCATATGTAAATGAAAAATAAGAATCAATAAAACAGACAATTGTTGATGAGTATGATAAAGAAAGGGCTTTCCTGGTGGTTCAGTGGTAAGAATCCACCTGCCAATATAGGAGACATGGGCTGGATCCCTGGGTTGGGAAGATCCCCTGGTGAAGGAAATGGCAACCTACTCCAGTACTCTTGCCTGAGAAATCCCATGGAGAGAGGAGCCTGGCAGGCTACCTACCGTCCAGGAGGTTGCAGAGAGTCAGACACGACTTAGCAACTAAACAACGATACAGAAAAAGAGATCAAAAGAGAAGTCATAAAAAAATACTATTAGGTATGAAAAAGGGCTTATAAGTTGGGTTACAGATGAGATTTTTAAAATTCTAACATATGAGAGACCTTCCCTGCTCTGCACCAGTCAAACCCTACGTGAAACACATTGCTTATTTCTATACAAAAGAGCAAATTATTCTCCCATAATATCTCCCTTGCATATCTGTGCTATAGCACTTATTACAGTATATAGTTTTTTTTTATTTGTCTCACCCACTAGCCCCAGAGCTCTTTCATGGAAGGGTCTATATCTTACTTACGTTGGTACTTTAGCTCTAGGCATGCCTGGCCTATAGTTGGCGCGCAATAAATCTTTGATAAGTGAGCAGAGTCAGAGAAGAGTAGCAGGATGATGAAAGGGCTGAAGGAAAGAGGGCTCTCTGATTCTCAGAAGAGAGGATTACAAAACACACCATAGCTGCCTTCAAAAGTGGGAAGGGCCATCATGGGGAGGAGGGTTACATGTTTCTGTGTAGACCCACGGAATAGACTCAGATCAATGGGTACAGCGAGGTAAATGAGGTTCAAAAGGCAGAAGAGCCGACTGGGTCATTTGACTTAGAAGATGCCCTCCTATTTAACTTCCCAGAAAAGCTTCTATTTAACTTATTTAAGAGTAAGAAAGATGTCTCCTTTCTCTTAAATTGATTGTAAATCCTCCTGCTTTTCTTCTCATGCACTAACCCCACATACCCCTAAGTCACCCACAGACAGCCCAGGACGGTGGACAGTCAAGAACTCTTTTTGGCCAGCTTCAGGGTATAGCCATGCATGTACTACTTCCCACACCTCTGGCGGATCTCCAAGCTTCAGAAATGAGGCTTGTCAGGTTTGTATGAAGCCTGCTTCTAGTGAGACCTAATATTCCACGGAGCTGCCTGACAGACCTTGCTACTATCAACATTCTGTTCTTCACTCCGAACTGCAATTTAAAGTCAATTGGGCTTTCCCCCAAATATCACAGCCACCTGTTTAAATCCTCTTTTCCTCTATGCCCAGCTTGAACATATTCCTCCAAAAATTGAAATTAATGACTTCATCAACTGTGTTAAATGCAGAGTTTAGACTGACTTTTTCACCTGATCACAGCTTCTCTCTTGAGAAGCTCACTGAAGTTATATTTTCTATGAAGACCACTTTCAGACAAGAAAGGCAATTACAAAAATTGCATCTGGTGTTGGTGATGACTTAGGTCTGTATCTGCAATGAATAGAGAAGCAGGGCATCGTCTAAGCCAGAGAAGAGTAGCTAGATGATGAAAAGGCTAGAAATTTTGCTGTGATGTTTGTTAGGTCCTTGCCTATCTGTTCATAAAGTGAGAGCCTAAAACCAATAAGAAATCCAGTGCATGTGGGAGGGCTATACCCTCATAGGTTTCTCTCTAGAATGAATGCAGGGAAGGTCCACTGCATACTGGTAAACTCCTAAGTTCATGGAGGGGGCTTTCCTGATGGCTCAGCTGGTAAAGAATCCACCTGCAATGCAGGAAACCCTGGCCCTGGTTTGATTCCTGGGTCAAGAAGATCCACTGGAGAAGGTACAGGCTACTCACACCAGTATTGTTGGGCTTCCCTTGTGGCTCAGCTGGTAAAGAATCTGCCTGCAATGCAGAAGACTGGGGTTCAATCCCTGGGTTGGGAAGAGCCCCTGGAGAAGGGAATTCCATGGACTGTATAGTTCGTGGGGGTCCCAAAAAGTTGGACATGACTGAGCAACTTTCACTTTCACTTAAATTCATGGAAGTTCTTTTCTCCAGGGTAGAATCATCGGGGTAAAATCCTGGCAGCTGACCCTCAGAGAGAGACAAACATCCCACCAAGGCCAGTTAGGTGACTTAATACGACCCAGTGCAAAATGAAAACATAGACCCCTTGTTAAATGCCATTAACATTAACAAAATAGAAAGCTTTTCTCTTTTTTCTGTAATCTCTCTCTCACTTGGTCATGGTGTTTTTAAGATGCTATTTAAAGTTGTTTTAAGTAAAAAATAAATAAAATTTTACATTATGAGCATGAATTTTACTGTTCATCTTTATATTATACTATGCCAATTCTAAATGCAATTATAAGAACTTTAACCCTTAGGCAGAATCACCAAAATTACACAATTTTTGTTTCATAGAGTGTACTGGTATATACATATTTCATTCTTACCAAAACAATGTCTAACACACACACAAGATTGTTTTCATTTCACTTCTTGATATGCTGTAGTCATATTCTCTACCTTGAGCTTACTGACGAGTAAGTTAGAACTGAAAAGGAATTCTGCCTTGCCCAATCTTTCCCCTTCTTTCCTCAGCTTTATTGTAGGTGGTTTGGCTATAACAGGAAAGTACCAGGAACAAGAAAGGGCAGGATAGGGTTCCTTGGTGACTATGTTTCTTAGAATGCAACTGCCTTTTTCTACATTTGAAAGTTCTGATTTATCTGAACAGAAAGCATCTTCCCTTGGGACATGCCTCAACATCCTCTCTTATAGACTAATGTGCTCTGCTTACCTTGTATTACAATTTTGAGTCTAGCTCAACTGCCACACATATGGGTTCATTGGAATTCTGTTCTCCTGGGGCACCACAAACACTATTCTCAAGTGTACATTATGCCTATCTCACCTGCTCATAATCATGCTCCATCATCCCACCCAGCTTCACTTACAAAACACAAGTTCAAAATGAAATTATTAAGGATTTCAAGATGGTGGCATTCAGTCAAGCATGGGACCCTCCTGAGCACTGTGCCTGGAAAGCTAGCCCTGTGTCCTAGGCATCATTAGGCAGAAAGTGAAAGTCGCTCAGTCATGTCCAACTTTTTGTGACCCCCATGGACTACAGCATCCCAGGCCTCCCTGCCCATCACCAACTCCTGGACCTTGCTCAGATTCATGTCCATCGAGTCAGTGATGCCATCCAACCATCTCATCCTCTGTCATCCCCTTCTCCTTCTGCCTTCAGTCTTTCCCAGCATCAGGGTCTTTTCTACTGCGTCAGTTCTTCGCATCAGGTGGCCAAAGTATTGGAGTTTCAGTTTCAGCATCAGTCCTTCCAATGAATATTCAGGACTGATTTCCTTTAGGATGGACTGGTTGGATCTCCTTGCAGTCCAAGGGACTCTTGCAGTCCAAGGGAATTCTCCAGGCAAGAATACTGGAGTGGTAGCCCTTCCCTTCTCCAGGAGATATTCCCTACTCAGGGATCGAACCCATGTCTCCCACATTGTAGGCAGATTCTTTACCATCTGAGCCACCAGGAAAACCCAGGAATACTGGAGTGGGTAGACTATCCCTTCTCTAGGGGATCTTCCCAACCCAGGAATCGAACCAGGGTCTCCTGCATTGCAGACAGATTCTTTACCAGCTAAGCTAACTTTCCCTCAAAACCCTTTTTCCAATCCACTACCTCACCCTCACCTATGATAATATCTGGTTTCCCTGAGTCTGCAACTTCTCCTGTTCAATTACATCAGAGAAGAAATCTGCTTTATGTTTAAGAACTATACCTTGAATGGAAACCAGATCCATGAGATGTGTGGAAAGCAAGTACAGGATTGATAAGAGTTTCAATGGGACAAATATGAATAGAAAGTTAGGGTACTTCCTACAGCCTGAGTGGGGCAAAGGTGGGTGTGAAGGAAGAAGTAGGGGAGAAGAAGGTATAAATACTACATAAGAGCTTAAAAAAATAATGTTATTGACACATCGATTTTATTCTTTGACTGAAGATTACTGAGTCTATCAAAATACATTTTGCACCTTAAAAATGTCTTTGATAAGTCTGGCATTGTAAAAGTTTGTGACTTCATCAATGTTTTTGTTGGAGTAGTGGAAAATAACAGATTCTCAAGTTTACAGTCATAACTTTGAACCCTGGTCCTGACACTCCCCAAAGGTAGATATGGATTAAAAAAATAAAGCTTTGCCTTTCTCTTCTGAAGATAACAGAGGTAACAATATCTAATCTCAGGTCATGCTTGCAAAAATTAAATGAAATTTGAAATCATATAACATAGTGCCTAACACTATTTCTTATGCACAATGAATACCAGTTTCCTGCCTTGTATTATATATTATAAATATCTCTTACGAACATATTTAAGTGAACCAAACAGTAAACTGAGAATGACAGAAGGCCAAGTAGGGAACTTCAGTAGTTCCAGTGTGTGTCTTAGTCACTTAGTCGTTTCCAACTCTTTGAGACCCCATGGACTGTATGTAGCCTGCCAGGCTCCTCTGTTCATAGAATTTCCCAGGCAAGAATACTGGAGTGGGTTGCCATTCCCTTCTCCAGGGGGTCTTCCCAACCCAGGGATCAAACCCAGATCTCCTGCATTGCAGGCAGATTCTTTACCATCTGAGCTTCATAGTTGTCAGACTTTCAATTTGACCAGAAGAATGGAGCCCTGCAGAAACGCCATATGGTTACAATGTGTGTCCAGTACAACTGCCTAAAAAGGTAACAACACAGACTTCACATAAGCCAGTACATGGCTAGGTGCTAGGTATCTGGTATCTGATAGGAGGAAGGGATTTAGAAGGTGCACTCTGGGACGTGAAGCTTAGCAGGGAAGGTGGTAATTTGACTAGACAGAGAAGATGAGGCAAAGCCATTACTGGTTTGGCCAAAAGGTGTATTCAAGTTTTCTATACCAGCATGTGGAAAAACCCAAACAAACTTTTTGGCCAACCCAATACACAGGAGACCATCCACACTATCTCATAGGAAAAAAAGCCTTAATGATTCTCACAGTTAGGAATAAACTTGTAATACATATTCTTTATGCCCAAAAAATTGGGGGGTTTGTGCTTGCTTTTGATATCATAAAAATCTCTTATCAGAAACGATGGCTTAAAGTGTCAGAAGTAGTAAACAGAATGAGAGGACTTGACTGTCACTGATGAACATGAGGAAGTTCATTCCACTCTTGTCCACCCCCATCCGCTCTACAGGAAGACAAATGTCCTGGTTCTGCTGCTAAGCTCCCTCACAGGAGTTTTCAAAAGGGAGAGGAAGCCTTTCCTGCTGCTCCAGAGCTTCAGTAAACAGTAAGGAAGCCTACATCACACCTTGCCAGGGAAACAGGACAGAAAGTAAACATCTAAAGGAACTCCAGGGAAGGTTCCAAATGGGATGACCCATGAACCCATGAAGCCAAAATTAGAATCTGCTTTTAATTGTGACAAGAATATTCCAGAATTTGCTAATGTTTGCTGGCGAAATCATCCCCGTCTTTCAGTATATTCTTGGATTCAAGACTGGCCTTGATAGTGGATGGCATCAGTGATCAGTTATGAGTTTAAGAGCACTGGAAATTCCCCCAACCCCTTCTAACTGCCATTCTACAGTTGGAAATTCCTATATTTACACTCATGTCTGCAAGAGTCCGCAATAAACCAGCAATGCTGTTGAGAGGACTATCTAGTGTTGGTATTGGCTAATTCTCAGAGAAGATTGCCCTCCGCTGAGAGGAAAAAGGAAAACAAGTCTCGGAGTTTCTGAGAACCAGAAGAACAAAAGGATCCAAAGGAAACAGAATGTTCATGAGAATCATGATCTCATTCTCTACAATACACTGTCCTTGGGCCTCCTCTTAAAAAATAAAAATAAAAAAACTTGCTTCACTTCTAGAATAGTCAAGGTTCCTAGCAGTTTTCCCTGCAAATACCTTGCTCCACAATGACTCCATTTTGCTAATAAACTACCCAGGAGTCCTGTTGTTACCACTCACTTCACAGGTGGAATAACTGGGCCACAAAGAAATACCTGCCTGAAATAGCAATGGATCATCAGAAACACTAACAGCTTTGCAATTGGGAATTGCAAAATCCCCCATCCACAGAGACAGAATCTCACAAGCACAGAAAGAGCATCAGTATGAATTTCCAGTTCTATTACTAGCCCTTGCTTTTCAGCTGGCTTCACTGGTTGACAGAGAAATATGGTTCCCATCGTGCACATGCATGGAATATACATGAAGGAGTCTTTTTTTCCCCCTCCTTGATAGACAGAAATAGCCATGCCTATATCAATGCAAAGTAACCGCACACATTTTTATTTTCACTCTTCGGATTTGCCCTTAGAAACTGACATCTACTAATAACAGCAGTTGGATAATTTTTTTTTTAATGGACTGGGACAGACAGACTTGTATTTGACTCCTTGGAACTGACGGTATTTTCTTTGGTGGAGGACCAAATGGAAAAGTATGCTGGGTTTCTGAGACATGGGAGCTCTGTTTTGAGAAGAAGTCAAACATCAAGGATCATAGTAAGTGTTCTATGGCAAACCTGTGTCCGATAAGCCTTTTCTGAACGCCCCAATTGCAGCTCCAAATAAACTTCTCTACAGGTGAAGTCCGCATCAAATGTGTGATGTACCTCTTCCGTCTAGCACCCCCTACATTTGATGAGGCAAAAGAAAGAAGACTAAGAGTATAGCTGCCTCTGAGAGGATATTCCTGGACATCAGGAGACAGGCAGAAGAGGGTATGTATAGAGAAAGTTGAAGGAATTAGGATTCTTATATCAGAAGAAAAAATTGGTGTTAATGGGAATTTAATTGTTAGGTAACTGACCTATGAAAACGATTATAACAACAATAATAACAAAGCAACAACTGTTCCATGATTAGGAAAAAATACCAATGGGCATACAGAGCATTCTGAAGACCTGGGAAGCAACCCAGAGCAACCTGAAAGTGAAAAGGTGGTAGCTGCTCAGTGTGTCCAATTCTTTGCAAGCCCAAGAACTGTAGTCCACCATGGATACACATGTAGACTCCCCTGTCCATGGGCTTCTCCAAGCAAGAGCCATTCCCTTCTCCGGGGGATCTTCCCGACCCAGGAATCAAACCCAAGTCTCCTGCATTGTAGACAAATTCTTCACCATCTGAGCCACCAGGGAAGCCCAGAGCAGTCTGAGAAGAGAATGATGCTGGCTCTGAGCATAAGACCATGATCTAAAATGGGAGGATTGTTAGCTCTGCTCAGACATTTATTTTTAAAAGCCAGTGGGGTACTTTGAGTATGTAAGAAATAAATATTGATAGCTATAAGATGCCATCTGATGTTCTGTGATAAGTACAGAACACAAATTACTGCATCTGATTGTGGCCACGATAACAAAATGATGCAGGAAGGGGAGGGCAACTGGAAGTTAAACCAGGGCTCATCATCTCTCTCTTCAAGCTAGGTGATGATACCCTTTAGCTTTCAGATGCCCTAAAGAATATGAAACAACTCCCCTTGTGCAGAGTTTACAAAAGAAATTTCGGAGAACTGGTTCTGTACTTCTTAAATCCCATCACTTGTTTAAAAAAAAAAAAAAAAGGATGGACTAAGGAGAGAGAGAGAAATAATGAAGAGACTGTGTGGAGAAGGTAGTTGCTTTGAGTCTGCCCGTTGATAAGGGGTGGAGGGCGAGAGCCTCCTTTGTCATTTGGCCTAAATGGGGTGGGGAGGGGTGGTTCCAACAGACCATCAGAAGATCTAGAAATGGGTTTTCCTCTGTCAGGCGACACAGAGGATTGGTTCCTGCCTCATCCCTGAGAAAGCTGAAACAGTCCAAGAAGGCAGGCTAAGCTGGAGGGTGATATTGGGACTGGCCTGAATTCCCTAGTAAGGATGTACCCATAATCCCTGGGGAGCCGATGTGGGCTAAAGGGCTTTGCATTGGGTCCTGTACACGAAGGTGAAATTGTGGGGATGGGACATAGGACCAAGATGTTGGAGATGAAATCCATCAGCATTACCTTCTGATTTCAATTTGGTTATGAGGACATCTTGGCTCTAAAAACTACAACATTGAAGGATTTAAGTAAGACGTGAGAAACAAGGAAATAACTTGACGTTCAGAGCAAAGCAAAGTAAGGAAAATTCAGTGATAAACTTTAATGTAAGGTGCCATAGCACTGATAGAAAGAAATTAAGGGTTTTCAGGCAAAACCAGCTGTCAGACAGGTAGAAAATATGATAGAGCTGTTGAGAAAAGAGAATGCTCCTGGAACAGATGGGCGCACCTCTGAGCTTTATAAAGCATTAACTAGCTGTTTAAATAAGTCCTTAGCAGATGTTTTCAATGTAATTTTGGAGGTGAAATGGAAAGAAACAAAAGTCCAAGGCACAAGGGGAATTGATATCACAAATAAGAGACATTCTTGAATTCAGAGTGCAAGTTATTGTCAAAAGTTGCTCTTTTTTTAAAGACTAGCCACTGTATTTATAAAATTGGAGTGCATTACCAAATCCTGAAGTTAAAATAATGCATATTGTATTATTAACCTTTAAAATAAAGAGGCATATTTAAATATGTCTTTTATGTCATGTTTGAAAGGCATTCAAGGAAGCTATATGATATATACAGCTATTCAACTGAGATCATAAAGGTAAGTATAAGCTCCATATCTGCACTGCTACTTGTAAGAGGTTTGTTTTTGTAATGGTGCCCTGTTATAAATGAATAAATTTATAGGAGATAGGCCACAGAAAGAGAGAGGGAAAGATGCTCATAGATCTTGTTAAATGTATTGATACTCAGTACTGTGGTAAGGATATACAGAAAAAGAAGAGTGTTGATTATATTATACAGAAAATAAAAGGGGCAGTGAGTTTTCTTATGACTCACACACATACATACATAAGTAGATCAGCAAATATTTATGAAGTGCCTCTATATGCCAGGGAGTGAACTAGGTGATGTACAGGGAAGACAGATAACATGTAGACACTACCCTCAGGGAGCTGACTTTCCTTGCTGGCTGTTCTTATCATTACTAGTACATATTGTTATCTGATTTTCCCTAAAAATGCTATATACACTCACACCTATAGGGATGGTGGATAGGGGAAGGCAATGGCACCCCATTCCAGTACTCTTGCCTGGAAAATCCCATGGGCGGAGGAGCATGGTAGGCTGCAGTCCATGGGGTCACAAAGAGTCCACACCACTGAGAGACTTCACTTTCACTTTTCACTTTCACTTCCATGCACTGGAGAAGGAAATGGCAACCCACTCCAGTGTTCTTGCCTGGAGAATCCCAGGGACGGGGGAGCCTGGTGGGCTGCCGTCCATGGGATCTCACAGAGTAGGACATGACTGAAGCGACTTAGCAGCAGCAGCAGCAGCATAGGGATGATGGAGGGGGAAGTAAAGATGGGGAGCTTGAGAGATGAAGTGAAGGCACCTATGAAGACTCAGACTCCACACGAGGCAGGCTGGAGAGGAAAATGTGTAAAATCATTACTCCGCTGGGATGGAGACCCACGTATTTAACTACTCAGCTCATTCACCTCGATGCCTTCACTACATCATTTAAGGTGGAAGGAGAGATGGCATGAGAGAAGAGAGGGAAGATAGTATCCATGCTTGTAAAATCCAGGCATATGTATTGAGAAAGGATGTGAACAATCCAGGAATGAAATACACAGAAATGGAAGCAGGAAACAAATGATTAACTCAATTTTCATGTTCAAAATTCACATCACTCGACAGGTCATTGAATCCAGCAAATCAGTTTAGAACATGGGTTATTTGCTTTTAAATAACTCAGGATTAGCGCCAAGATTTTGCCACTTATCAGCTGTGTAACTTCTAAGTTTCCTTCTCCTCATCTGCAAAATGGGAATAAAAATAGCACCCTCAATGCGTTGCTTATAAGAAATGAAATCAGATAATGCACGTGAAATACATGTATCCCAGTGCAAGGTACTTATAAGAATTTAACAAATGTTTTCTGCTATTATGGTTACCAGAGCATCGTGTTTGCACTGAACTACAGAATTGACCATTGGTGCAATCAACAAGATGTTATAGAGCATCTAAGATATATGGCAGACACGGTGCTTAGGATACAACAAATAAGACCACCAGGTTCCCACCTTGATAGAGCTCACATTCTAGGAGATTTACTCTAGAAAGGTGATGTTCTTCACAACATTTTTGGCATCAGAAAATTTCAAAAGAACCCTTCTAAGACTCATGGCAGATCAAATAACTCTTACAATAAAATAAGACAAACTTCCCTATAGGAGAACTAGAAGGGGAAAAATGAATTTGAAAACCGTGAGTCTGAGACAGGATGGAACATTTACCTGACACTGGATCTTGTGGATTAATTTAATGGTAATGACCACGAGCCTTGCTATTCCACACTCAGTTCCTCTGATGGTTTCCCTCTTCTTCGCCTTCACTGTCACTCTCCTTGTTCCTTTCTCAGCATCTCAGAGCAGGTACTAGAGTCCTTACTAAAAGAGGGCAGAAGGGATTTGTTTGAATGCAAGTGGAAAGTGAATCTAACTCATGACTCTCTGTTAGTCACCTCTCAAAAAATGCACTCTTAAAGAAGAATTTTCTACTTTGTTCTTCCTCACCAAACCAAACAATAACTCTTTTATCATTGATGATCTGCTCACCCATCAAAACTTCTTATTCTTTTGCTATTTGCAATCAACTTTAAATTTCCGAATTGTCATCAAGTAGCCCATTTAGTGATACAACAAATCCATGTACTAGATAAGACATTGCATATAGGACTCTTGCTTGGTGATACCTTGGAGATCCAAACAGGGAAACAATATTGCTTTAGGCCACACCAGCTCCTGATGGTGTCACTGGTCACAAGGAGAGAGGCAGATTCACCGACAGCACTGTGGGAGTTAATGAATGGCCAACCAGATGGCGCCTGTCAGAAGGTGTTGACTTTCTAGACAACTGGGACTGTTTCCTGGGAGTAAGTGAGAGGTGCAGCAGAAACGGACTGCATCTCAATCACACAGAAGCACAGAGGCTCACTGTTAACAAAATCATCACATCGCCAGGCATATTTTTCTTCTTATGATTTTCTGTTTGTTTTACATGATAGACATGGAGGAGGGTCTAGCTGAATATATACTGTTCATAGTAAGCTATGCTATGGAGTAAATATAAAAAGCCATATATAAACTGCATACTGGTATTCTCAATATCAGACTCTGAGATAATGGTAAACTTGCCTGGAATTAAGGGTATTTCAATGACTATACCATGCACTGCTTAGAAAGAAATAATAGTTGAAATGCAGCAACTTGTCAACGTTATTGAAAGACAAACAGGTGGAGCCCACATTGAGGACATGCCAACACTTCTGACTTTCTAACACAACACAAATAAATCGCTGTTCCCAGTTTGACCATTTTCACTTGTCGCTTTACACAACTGGATGAAGTTTTCCTATTACATGCTCACCAATGTTTTTGATGGGTAATCCCTGACACTCAAATGATGGCTTCTTAACGGACAGAATCAGAAGAAAACTTTATTGGTTTTTTGTTGTGATCAGAGAACGTTACATCTGGTGTGTTACTGTCAGGTATTACATGAAATCAACTAAATAAATGCCATCACCTAACAATGGATAGGCAGTTGGACCTGACTGAAGAAGTCAGCAGATTAGATGACCCACTTGTCAGCTATGAGACCTCAGACAAGGTGCTTAATCTCTTCTTGCCTCGGATTCCTGGTTGTAGCAGAGATTAGTTGAAATAAATGAAAGGAACTTGACATAGAAGCTGGCATGAAGTTAAATCTCCTATCAATGCTTCTCTTTGCTGACTACAAAGAGCACTCAGTCAAGTTCATTCATTCATTTCATTCTTATTTTTCCATTCTCCTTAATTGCTAATCCTGCATTTATCTTCAATCTTGCATCATCCTGAAAGGGATCTAGAACTTCAGAGATGTATCCAGAAATTTGCTTTGTTATCTCACAAAGGAAGCAATGACTACACGAGGATGACCTGGAAATATTGACTACCATACAATCCTTTTTGCTGCTAGAGTCAACCCCCTCAACAAGGATCTACTGGTGAGTTTTTCCCTTACAAGGTCCTCTATGATGAGCACTGAGTAGGTCCTGGGAGCAAAGCATTCTTGCAGAGAGTTTAAACAATGCAGTCAGCAGAAATAGGTGAAGTTCCATATTCTTAGCACGGACCAAAATATGTGTCATTTCATTCTCTTTGAGATGCGATTTTTTTTATTTGTCAGTTGTGAGATTGCAAACACATTTCTCATTACATGGGGTTCCCCACTCACTCAGCCTCCATCTCCTCCTGCATAAAAGGCTGAAGTAACTATCAGGATGTGGCACCAGTTGTTTCGGTCAAAATAACAAGGGCGTATATCTGACTCCAACAGACTTGATAATTGAATAGAATGAATGACAAAATGACAAAGATTTTGACAATCCATACACATGCAGTCTAAAAGCAAAGAAAGGCAAAGAGAACACCAAATCCAAAAATGAACATTCAGCAGCACAACACGAGTAGCATGGCTCGGAATACAGAGGTAACGCTGACGTCATTTACGACGCTAGTTCAGCCAAGCTGGAACACGATGCGCAGTGACCGCCATCAACCACAGACTTGAAAACGTCATGGTATCTACCTCAGAAAAGTCTCCAGCTTTTAGCTAAATTCCAACAGAAGACTTCCAACCATGAGGAAAATACCCTTAATGCTAATTCTGAGACTAGAATTCTACTGATACCGTTATCAAGTTGAGTCAAGTCAGTGCTTTTACAGACAATGAGCTTGGACAGTGCCACTAATATCTGTCTCAGGTCATTCTTCTCTCAATACCACCCTTGTATCTGTCTTGCCAGCGTCATAGCGAGACAAGATTAAGACTCAGGGATACTTGGTACTGCTGATTATCTTCATGTTGACAATAACCCATGCATCATTGCAAACCAGTTGGCCTCCTAAGTCTAACCCATTCGCTTCGTCACAAATCCACTGGTACCATGTATGGAGTTAGAAGGGCTCCCTTCTCAAACATTTGCAGGCCTGCCGGGGTCCAGCCTCGGCAGGGTCCGGGGGTCTTGAGGGATGGGTGGCGTCGGCGGAAGAAGAACTGAGCTGAGTCGATGTGTGGTGATGGAGCAGTCTCTCGTTTATTGTTGTTGGTTTACAGTTTTTATACCCAAGAAACACACCCATTACATCACATCTATTTCTATACAATCCTGTTTTTTGCCTATCATCAACAACTTTAACCTTAAGCTCATTTTCTTTGCAAAAGGTCGGATTTCTGCATAATTAGACTTAACAATAGTATGTTTACCATTTGAATATCTCCAGCATACTTCGGATAAGCACATCAATCTAAGTAGAAAGGTTACATTTTTCTTACTAGGTGCAATTATGTAGAAGCTAGAAAGAAGGGCTTAAGCTTGAAACTTTTATTCTATTAACCTATTCCGGTTCTTACAAGGAAAGAGAAAAGAGGACAAAGAGACAGTTTAGCAGCACTGCTTTAACAATGAAGTCCTATTAACCTTACAACTACTAAAATGAATTCCTATGTCTACATATCTTAAAGCAATCAATACCTCCAACTATGCTGGCCACAGTTATGAGCATTCCTAAGTCTCAATCGAGCCTGATTTTTTCAAGGAAGCGAGCCTCCTCTGTGGAGTGGTCAGGGGAATGGGAGGTGGAAAGGTGACCCAAGTACAAGCCTTTCTGGTGGTGGTCTCGCCATGACCCCCAGAGAACTCTTGGTAAACTCCCCAGTAACTAGTAGGAGGGAATTAAGGTCTGAGGGAATTATCTCAGGATGAATTTTTTCTAACTGAGACTGACTTACTGAGATGAGCTAATGGTCAGAGCATAAACAGAACTTCCCAAGAAAAATACCAGGAGGGGCCTTGCCTAGGATGCCCCGATAAAGAAAGTCAGCTTTGCAAATACTTTCTTAGTCTCGTGACCTTGTCATCCGAGCAAGGGGGCATCCTGATGGCTCCCGGGACAGGCCATCTAGAGCTAGTTATTTAGAATGATGATGTACACACTTAGAATGATTACATGCAAGAAGAGCATCACATACATGAAACTAAGACATACTATACATGTGTCAAATAAAAGTTGGGAGTTTAACACAGCTTTCCTCCCTAAAGATCTGTGATGTTCACAATTCAAGGTTCTAAATCAGGATTAGCTTCATACTGATTCCTCATCTCCCTATTAGGGCAACAGCTTTTCTCCACTGGGCTAAAAAGACAGAGAATGGAGATAATGCTCTGGACCATTTGGGCTAAAAGCCACTTCAACTTCATGTATTTGTGCAGAATAGCATTTTTGCTTCATTTCCCTTTTTCACTTTGCATTTGCAGAGCCAAGGAAAGAAGAATACTGAGAGATGATGATGTCAGTTAGGGTGCTAGAGGACCAGGTTGTAAGAGGACACTCAAATTAGCTAGTGTGTATCATTCATCGTGGCTCATCATATGAGCTGAGCAATTTCAATACTGGAATTTCTGGTCTTCTGCCTCATCATGGTAGAACCACTTATAGTTAGGTCAAGTAAATGTCTAATTTCTAAGTTGAGTGACTTATTAGAAATTAGTGTCTAATTTCTGAGTGAATGTTCCCATCACTGAAGCCTGTCTTCATCTTCTCCTCCCTGAAATTTCCCCCAAACTGCTTAAGAACTCTCCAAATTCCTTTCAAATGGGGCAAGATTTTTTGTTGCAAAATTCCACTAAGACTGACATATATTCACTACTATGCATAAAATAGGTAACGAATGAGAACCTACTGTATAGTACAGGGAATTCTCCTCAGTGTTCTGTGGTGACCTACATGGGAAGGAAACCCCAGAAAGGAGGGATACACGTATTCATATAGCTGATTCACTTCACTGTACAACAGAAATTAATACAACATTATAAATCAACTATACTCCAATAAAATTATTTTTTAAGAAATAGTAGAGAAAAAGATCATGGCAGAAAGTATCCTTGATCTTGAGGTTTCCTTCCCTGATTCAGTCCCTGTGTACTTAGGTACCCGAGAATGTCTCTTACTTCTCAAGTAAATTCACCTCTTTGCTGAAAAAACAAAACAAGAAAAACAAAAAAAAGCGAAATGCCACTAGGAATAAGTTGTGCGTTTACTCATTTTTATATTAAGGGATATCTGTAGAGGCAGTACCTTCTCCCTTTTTACAATGCAGACCCATTAAAACTTAGCACCGGAAGAAAAACGTCCTCATGAAAAAGGTAGGTCTCCCAGGGTGTTCATCTCCCTCACCACACCCTTTACCAGGGTTTTCCCTCCTGCTGATCCCCAGGAACAATGAGCTCCCCTTTGATATTCTAAAGCACATGTCTAAAACCACTTTTCTCAGTGTCTCTTAGCACAGCTGATACCGACTAGAATACTCCAGTCTTTACTTCGTATTAAAGTTCAGTGTTGGCAGGGGCAGGCGACCTGGAGCAAACAAGAAATGGAAGGAAGAAAAAGAACTAACATTCTCGGGTCTTTTGTCTAGAAGGTTTCCATGCCTAGGAGCTATTTCATTTTCACATCAATCCTATAAGGGAGATTTTATTTTTCACAGTTTATAAGTGGTAGGCTTCCCAGATGGTGCAGTGGTAATGAATCCACCTGCCAATGCAGGAGACGCAAGAGAGGCAGGTTTGGTCTCTCGGGTCGAGAAGATCCCCTGGAGAAAGGAATGGCAACCCACTCCAGTATTCTTGCCTGGAGAATGCCATGGACAGAGGAGCCTGGCGGGCCACAGTCCGTGGGGTCGCAAAGAGTCAGACCCAGCTGAAGGACTAAGAATGCACGCATGCACACGAGTGGTACAAGATGCAGAGAGATTTAGTAACTTGCCAAGACCCACTTTTGGTGAATGGCAGAGCTGGACTCCAGACCCAGGTATGCATGACCTTAGGCGCATACACCTGGATCACACAGAGCCCAAAGGATACGCACAACTTCTTGGTTAAGTTGCTTGAGCATGCTAACTCTCCATCCCCATGCCCAGTCTACTCTGTGGGGAGAATGCTCACACTTTCCAAAAGGAATCACCTCTCTGGTATCTGGTCAAGTGCATGGGTTAAAACAAGAGCTTCATCCCGCAGTGCCCCTCTGGAGTTGACTCTGGTTTCTGGCTGTCCAGCCCAAGACATTGTTTTCAAGGTGACTGGTTCTCACTGAAATCCAGTAGGTCCCTGATCTTCACAAACAGAACATAAAACAATACTACCTTATAACCATACTACCATCCATATCTCTTCCACACAAGGGTTACACGCAAATACAATAATAAAGCATTTCCCTTCAGATAATAGTATTGTATTATTCTCTGAGGCAGGTACTAGGTACAAAAAGGAGAAAGAATGTGGTAGAAACCCTCATAATCATACAAGCTGAAGGAAGAGCAGACTGGGGTGATGGAAATGTCCCTTTCCCCTTTCTCTCCTAAGAGCCTGCTCATTTCCAAAGGCTCGACATTTCCAAAGATTCATCCTTGTCATGGAGCTTTTTTCTGATGTCTCCATGAGGTCCAAATTTACTCATTTTCTAATCTTGTAACATTTTGTTTATACCTTTATTACTGCCCTAAAATTATGCTGTCTCGTGATATAATTAGTTGTTTACAATCTCCTCCCAAATAAAGTATAAAAACTCCGTGGAGGAGAGACTGTGACTTAGCCCACATAGTTCTTAAGGCCGGTTAGAGCCAGTAACACTAGTAATAATACCAACAACACTAGCTAGCCAGCATTTACTGAGCACTTACCTTTGAGTGCCTCAGCCACACGGCCCTTGAGATAAGGATTACCAGTCCTTTTCTACAGATGTAAAAACCAAGGTTTTAAACAGTGAAACAACTTCCCCAACATCAGGCAGCCAATATATGGCCTCAATCCCAAATCTGACTAATTCCCAGAGGATGTGGGTTTTTTTTTTTTCCAGTGACCACTAAAGAAGGGTTTACTGAAGGAATAAGGATAGTAAAACTGCACCTGTTTCCCAATTTTGCTCTGTAAGTGGCCCAAAGTAAATCAACTGGCAGAAGAGGTCTTTTGGTTGTTGTTTTTATTATCTAATAAGGTCCTGCCTAAGTGAGCGCCATTTCACTGGCTCATATTTCCAAGATGCTCAAATATAAAAGTATACAAATATTATGACTATAAAAATAAAGAGGAGAATGTGTGAAAAGCTAAAGGTGATCAAAAATGTATAAATTTCTAGTTATAAGTAAGTCTTGGGGATACAATGCACAGCATGGTCACTGTTAACAATATCATATATTTGAAAGTTTAAGAGAGAATAGATCTTAAGTTTTCCTCAATGTAACTGTGTGGTGATGGATGTAACTAAACTTACTGTGGTAATCAATTCGAGATATATGTATGGGCTCAGTCACTTCAGTCATGTCCAGCTCTTTGCGACCCTATGGATGGTAGCCTGCCAGGCTTCTCTGTCCATGCGATTCTCCAGGCGAGAATACTGAAGTGAGTTGCCACTTCCTTCTCCAGTGGAACTTCCCAACTCAGGGATCAAACTCAGTCTCCTACATTGCAGGCAGATTATTTGACAACTGAGCTACAAAGCTTTTGGTTCTCAGTATATGCATATATCAAATCATTATGGTGCACACCTAAAACAAATACAAAGTTATATGTCAATTATATCACAATAAAAATAAAGATGTATATAAAGATATACTTTTTAAAATGTTTTCTCTCTTCCAGGATTTAGGTGGCCGGTCTTGAATGATACTGTCTTTTTTTTAAAGAGCCCCAGAACCAGCAGTAGGTACTTTTGATTTATTTATTTTTGACCATGAAGCTTGTGGGATCTTAGTTCCCTGACCAGAGATTGAACCTGTACCACCTGCACTGGAAGCATGGAATCTTAACCACTGGACCACCAGGGAAGTCCCAAGGTGGTCCTTCTTATACCGAAAAGACACTCTTATCCTCCAACAAGCCAGCCAACTCACCACTTCTACATGATGGTCAGTCTCTCTGTGGTACAGGATAAAACATATCAGAGAATTTTCGGAGATCTATATAGATTAAGTGATATGAATTCAGCAGTGTAATTTTTTAATGGAATGAAAAGTCTGCAGGGGAACTAAGTAGTCTTCAGGTTATTTAGTGTGGGGGAAAAAAATGATTCTTCATCCCTCAATGAATCAAGCTTCTGGGATTGATGGCACACAAAAGGCATTGCACACAAAATCTGCTTACCAGAGGTCAGTGCTGTGAATGTTAAATGACTTCTGTGTGAGACTACTTACATTTATCCTGGCTTTTGGATACAAAGACTGCCCCTGCTCCACTGAGGCAGAGATGAGTCTTATACCTGGTGATAATATTAATCAGATGTGAAGAGACAAACAACGGGGGAAGTGGAACTGCCATACTAATGGTGGGGAAATGAGAAGTAAAGAAAGAAAAATAAAGACAATAAAGTCACACAAACACGTATGAGCACTACTTGGGAGAGAAGATAGGAAAATAGCTATTACATTCAGTTGGTAACATGTTTAATCTACAAAATGATGGGCTTAAATCAGTATCAATCTAAGTTGATATTATAAGGTTAAAAATGTTTTCTGCTTATTTGCTCTATCAACTAATCAAATTGGTTTGTTCTAACAACTTATCTTGGGTTATTAATTATTAATCATATTAGGCTGTTGTGGGGGGAACCAAGGAAAAAATAAAAGTTCTTTTCCTCAAGCTCTCAGTCTCCTTCACTGCACATTTTTTACATGCTTACTCTGTGCCAGGCACTGTTCCCAAGTCCCACTGTCCTACTAGACCAAGGAACCCTTGAGGGCAGGACTGTGAGAAAACCATTACTACACAGCAAGGTCAATACTAATCAGAAGGATGGCCTTTGGAAAGCTTCCCAGGAGACTGATTGAGGTGGTCTTGATTCATGGGTAAACGTTATGTATTTGAGACAACATGGGCCTGAAGACAGTATGCCACTTTCAGAAAACAGTAAGAGAATCCACTTGTGGCTCAGCTGGTAAAGAATCCGCCTGCAATGCAAGAGACCTGGGTTCAATCCCTAGGTGGGGAAGATCCCCTGAAGAAGGGAAGGGCTTCCCACCCCAGTATTCTGGCCTGGAGAATTCTATGGACTGTATAGTCCATAGGGTTGCAAAGCGTTGGACATGACTGAGTGACTTTCACTTTCTAGAGAATCCAGGGGTCTTCCTAGGTGGTACAGTGGTAAAGAATCTGTCTGCCAATGCTGGAGGCACAAGAGACAAGGTACAAGGATGCACAAGGATCCCTCGATCTGGAAGGTCCCCTGGAAAGCACAAAAGTGTTAGTTGCTTAGCCATGTTCGACTCTTTATGACCCATAGGGACTGTAGCCTGCCAGGCTCCTCTGTCCATGGGATTCTCCAGGCAAGAAAACTGGAGTGGGTAGTCATTCCCTTCTCCAGGAGATCTTCCCGACTCAAGGATCGAGCCCAGGTCTCTTTCACTGTAGACAGATTCTTTACCATCTGAACCACCAGAGAAGCCTGGAGAAGGAAATGGCAACTTACCCCAGTATTCTTGCCTGGGAAAATCCTATGGACAGAGGAGCCTGGCAGGCCACAGTTCATGGGGTCACCAAGAGTCGGACATGACTTAGCGACTAAACGACAACAACAAAGAGACTCCACACAGTACAACAGTGGCGTCTTCAAGGAAACAGAAGTAGAGGCAGCTGACATGAAGGGCAGGGGCTAGGTACAAAGGATCTCAGATGCCATGATTTGGACCTGGGACTTTATCCCATCGGCGATGCAGAAATACTAAGGAACAAAATGTATGCAGAGAAAAACACAACCAAGAGCACAAGAGAGCAAAAGATGAAGAACTAAAGATTAAAAGTTCAGTGGGCTTGTCTTCGACAGACAGAAAAATGAAAAGATCACTTGGGGCAGACACAACAACCATTCCCAACTCCCTTTTCTCTTGTCTCGCTTGCCTCCCACTATAAAGACCAAAATCAGGACAGCAGCTTTCTAGCCTCCTATAAGCCAAGGGTGGGCAGATGCCGAGCACCCATGAGATTCTGATCACAGCACTGGGCTTAAGAAAACTGCAAGAGCTTCTCACATACACAAACACAAAGGAACTGGACAAGCTACTTAAAGATTTTTCTTTCCTAATACAAAGAGAGACTCACCAAGCAAGCTTTGTCTCACTCTTCCACCACTCCCAGCTTTCTTCCTTTCAGGAGCCTGTCAACCTTGTGGATTTTCACACTGTCATGGCTAATTTAAAATCATGGCAGAGACTTGGGCACTCTTTCCTAACCTGAGATCAGTCTCTTTAAATGAATCATTCCTGGTTGAAGTGTCTCACCTAGTGAACAGACCACCGTTAACCATCTAATTACCAGCATTTATTTCCTGATGTAAGTAAACCAAATTTCATTTTGTAAGACAAAAAGCTACAAGTCAAATCCACTGGGACTAGAGTAAAATCCTATGTGGGTTTTTGTTCCGATGGCCTCACGATATAATCTACTGGAATGAGCACAAGATAGAAAGCCAGTTAGACGAACGGTTAGACTATCTACAAAATGAGTATGCCAACTCAAAGTCAAGGCCTGGAATAAACAAATTCCCTTGAGTTGAAGATGCTGGACACATGATACCTGTGGCTAAGGGCCCATGAGCAGTGCAGGGGAATTGCTATGCTCTTCTCTTGCTGTCTTATGCCTCCCTTTCCATATGAAAGTGTTCTGCCTCTGGACAGTAGAGCTCCCAGGACCCATCTCTTTATGTCACACATACTCACATAGTGCATGCGTGTGCTGAGTCCAGCTCTTTGGAGACCCCATGGACTGTAGCCCATCAGGCTCCTCTGTCCATGGAATTCTCCAGGCAAGAATACTGGAGTTGCCGTTTCCTACTCCAAGGGATCTTCCCAATCCAGGGATCGAACCCACATCTCCTGAGTCTCCTGCACTGCAGTCAGATACTTTACCACTTAGTCACCTGGGAAGCATCTCTTTATGGTTAGAGATAATAGGGATTATTAGCAAGGTGGGTCTTGAGCCCCCGGAGCTAGCCGGAAATCCATGGCCACAATTGGGTTCTGGGTCAGAGTAAGACCAACAGTAACTATTTGTCAACTCCAAACTATTGGAATTCTGCCCTTCTAAAGTTGGGATTGGTCCTAAACATAAGGAGGCTGATTGCCTCCCCCTGAAGGACAGGTGGTGGGGCCTGGAAGGAAGGAAGGAGGACCACTCTTTAGGAGAAGAGGTGGGATCCGATAGATCCATTACTATTGGTAAAATAAAATTTTTAATCTCTTAAATTTACTCATTCTTGATTGTCCCCCAGCTACTCAAAGACCCAATGCAGAGATTTTGCCAAAAAGTAGAACTGCAAAATGGAGGGATTTTTCTGTGCTTAAATTTTAATGAGGGCCCCTTAGAAGTAGCCTTAACTTCCTCTCTCCCCTCAAAAAATGGATTCCAGTGTATTAGACCCCTGGGGAGATATTAAGACAGAGCTTAATTAAAAACAGAAACTATTAGCTATTTAGCTCTAGACCAGTTCATTTTATATACTATCTAAGAAGGTCCGTAAGCACTATGTTAATAATAGTGAGTAACAAAGTCATACTAAACTAATACCACCCCACATTTATAAATCCATTTTGTAATACCCCCCTTGCATTGTTACAGCTTTATTGTTTACTTTTTCTATGATTGCTAATTGTTGCATAGTTCTCTGTTGGGGGTTGGAATCCCTTAATACATCTCTAGGAGATTCTTGGTTTCCCAGCTTCTGAAATGACAACAAAGCTAAAAACAGAAGGAAATTCAGTATCAAACCCCTGCGGGTGTGATTCCATATAGCTTCCTCAGAATGGTAACATTGTGTTTATCCATTTGCAGGTCAACTCCAACCTGGGCAGGAATATCAATTGCTTTCCATAGCTGCTCTCATCTTTGTTTTTCTGAACCTGAGGCATGCCATTGGTGCATGCTGATGAGCCAGTATTCTCAGTGAGGAATTGTATTCATCATTGAACTTCAATCTGTCTGAAAAACAGATATTTTTTTGATGTGAATATTTGAGGGCAGGTGTAATTTTGCTATCAATAAAACAAATGACAAATCAATACAAGATTTTATTTAGAACTAATGTATTTTTAATAAGTTTACTTTGACAAGTATATAGTACGCACTCATCACTGATTCTGATGAATGCATTGATCAGCAAATGAGATGCTGGCGTGTGGAATGCATTAGCTCAGGCATTCTATTTCAAGGGCTGGAATTTTGACAATCAGAATCTAATCATTTAAATGCCTTGTAATTGTCAAGGTCTGATCCACAGATATGATACATGCCTGAAAATAAGCATTCTAAAAAGAGCAGGGCATAAAATCTCAATAAACTGGTAGCTGCTATCCGTAGGAAAAGAAACCAACAAGAGAGAAGCACTAAACAAGATGGATTGAAAAATGGATCCAAGTTCTGGAACAATATCACTGTAATGAGGAACAAAAGGTTCCCTTTAGTGAGGGCTTCCCTGGTGCCTCAGACAGTAAAGAATCCACCTGCAATGCGGGAGACCTGGGTTTGATCCCTGGGTTGGGAAGATCACCTGGAGAAGAGAAAGGCTACCCACTCCAGTGTTCTGGGCTGGAGAATCCTCATGGACAGAGAAGCCTGGCAGGCTACAGTCCATGGGGTCCCAAAGAGTCAGACATGACTGAGCAGCTAAGCACAGCACAGCACAGTACCCGCAGCTGCAACCACTAGGACCACGACATTGTAACACTGTGGTACATACCCAGCGCTGACACTGAACGCTCCGGCTAGGTTCAAGTTGACTCAGCTGATACTGAATGCTCTGGGAAGATTCAAGTTGTGGCTACAAGAACTGCAGTTCTTGGTACATCACATGCAAGCAAGAATCCTTTGACTTATGACTGCGGCAACGGTGAGCAGAATCTAGATCCGGCTTGTGCTCAAAAACACCCATCCTATCATTAACATGACACCCTGGGATCCTGATTCCTATGGCCTGACATGCCTCATTGCTTTCAGGATCTAGGACTGAGCTTCGAGAGAGTACTCACATTTCTAAACATTTTAAGAAGTATCTGGAATAGTCTAGGACCTCTAGCTTAAATGGGCATCTTTATTTGTACAAACAACCTAGAGTTGCATTGACCAGAAATACTAAAGGAATAAAAGATAAGCTTGAAAAAGAGGTGCCCACCCCCACTCCATGTTAAAAATAAATATCACTTTGAGAGTTCCTCATATATTTTGGATAAAAATCCTTTTTGACAAAATTCAAAAACTGTTTCTAACATTCTCATGAAAATACAAAGGACCCAGAATAACCAAAACAACTTTGAAAAACACCAAGGGTTACAGGACTAACATGAACTGATTTCAAGTTTATTTAAAAGCTATAGTAAATAAGAAAGTATGCCAGTGTGTCAACATAGAAAATTAAATGGATGGAATAAAGAATCCAGAAACAGACTCACAAATTTATGACCATTCGGTTTTTTATTTAGTTTGTTTCTTTGTTTATCAAAACTAGTGCAAGAAAAAAATCAGATATTCATAGGCAAAAAGGGAAACCTTGACATGAGTCACATCACATCAAAAAATTATTTAAAACACGGATTATACATTCAAATATAAAACCCCAAATTATTCAACTTCTAGAAGAAAATCTTTTTGATTTTAGGTTTGGCAAATATTTTTAAACTAGGACTCAAAAAGAAAAAACTGATTGAATAGACTTCATCAAAACTGAAATGTTTGCTAAAATTTTACTATTCTAAAGGTACTGTTAAGAAAATGAAAAGGTTGGCTACAGATTGTGAGAAAATATTTGCAGAACATATATCTGATAAAGGACTTGTATGCAGATTATATTAAAAATTCTTATAACTCCATAAGAAAAGCAAACAATCCAATAAAAAAGGCAGAAGATATTAAAGAAAACATAAGGAAGACAAATAAGCACATGAAGATTTCAAAATCATTGGAAAAACACTCATTAAAAATACTAGATACCCACAAGAATGACTAAAATAAAGAAAAATTTATAAAGACAGAAGATGTCAAGTGTTGGTGAAGATGTCTAGCAACTAGATTCTTATGCATGGCTTGTGAGGATGCAGAACAAAACTGCCACTTTGGAAAATAAGTTAGTAGTTTTTTATCAATTTAAATACACACATACAATATTGCCCAGCAATTCCATTCCTAAGTACTTATCAAAAAGAAATGAAAACGTGCCCATACAAAGAATTGTACTCAAGTTCAGAGCTGCTTTATTCACACTAATAATTGTCAAAAGCTGGAACGAACTCAACACTCATCAATTAAGGACGGGATAAACTATTAGTGGTACATCCTTACAATGAAATACGATTCAACAATAGCATAGATGTTCTCAAGAGGTTTATGTTATGCAAGAGAAGCCAGACACAAGAGACTATATACTCCCTTTAAATGAAATTCTAGAAAAGCCAGACAAAAGGATTAAAAAAATGATATGTACATACTGTAATGATTTTTTAATATACCAGGAAGTCAAAAGACATACGTAAAAATGTTGACAAGGATTGTCCATGAATGGGGTTGGTGATATTTTTTAAGTTATTTCCTTTTTTTAAAAAAATTTACTTTATTGTGTTGATTTTGCCATACATTGACATGAATCCGCCATGGGTATACATATGCTCCCCCTCCAGAACCCCCCTCCCCCTGGGTCATCTCGGTGCACCAGCCCTGAGCATCAACCCTGGGCTGGTGATTGATTTCACATATGATAATTAACATGTTGCAATGCCATTCTCCCATATCATCCCACCTTTGCCCTCTTCCACAGGGTCCACGAGTCTGTTCTATACATCTGTGTTTCTTTTGCTGTCTCGCATGCAGGGTTCTCGTTACCATCTTTCTAAATTCCACATATATGCGTTAGTATACTGTATTTTTGTTTTTCCTTCTGGCTTACTTCACTCTGAATAATAGGCTCCAGTTCCATCCACCTGAGTAGAACTGATTCCGTCCACCTGAGTAGAACTCTTGAGAGTCCTGGGACTGCAGAGATCCAACCAGAATTTCTTTTTAATGCTGAGTAATATTCCATTGTGTATATGTACCACAGCTTTCTTATCCATTCGTCACTTGATGGGCATCTAGGTTGCTTCCATGTCCTGGCTATTGTAAACAATGCAGCGATGAACATTGGGGTACACGTGTCTCTTTCAATTCTGGTTTCCTCGGTGTGTATGCCCAGCAGTGGGATTGCTGGGTCAAATGGCAGGTCTACTTGCAGTTTTTTAAGGAATCTCCACACTGTTTTCCATAGTGGCTGTACTAGTTTGCATTCCCACCAACAGTGTAAGAGGGTTCCCTTTTCTCCACATCCTCTCCAGCATTTATTGCTTTGTAGATTTAATTTTCAAATCTGTATGAGAATGTAGTACTTTCCTAGTATGGTGTTTCAGTGTACAGAAAGGTAAGCAAACAACACATACAAATACCTGTCCAAGGAAGGGACTGCTAGCAAATTTATCATGATAGGTAATTTGTCCCACTCTATTACATTTACCTGCTTAGTTCATGTTTTCTTATTATCGAGGAGCCTCTCAGAAAGCTTTCTTTGCCTTACAAGTAATGGTCCAAATAGCTCAGCTTCCACAAAATGCAAATCATTTCAGCAAGACAGCAAGAGTTGGGAATACTACCTGGGCAGGTAATTTCAAGACTGAATATCAGTACTGCTCAGTAAGGGAACTTTTCTCATTAGCTTCTTCAAATGCTACATTCAGTTTGACACAAAGATGTGTGACAACCAGCTTATTGGCGTAGTTTTAATATGAGTTAAAGGTAGAAGAGTATAGAAGTCATTTTCTTGAAAGTAATTGCAAAACAAGACATTATCTGTTATCAAAGCATAGGAAATGTGTTGAAAAACTTACAAAGAAAACTGATGCTGGGGGAAATTTTAAGTACATTTCATATTGACAACTCAAAATATGAGAAGAATGCCTGGTGTATGTTTGGGGGAATGTTCGTGCAAGATAACAGACTCTGAATATAAACAAGTACCTAGAAAATATTTTTGAATTACTTGAAAGGATATCTGTTCTTTTAAAAATGTATGGATTTGTGAAGTAACTACCAGTTAATACTGGAGGGAATAGAGTTACTGAGCCGAGCTACAAAGCTACACATTTCTCCCCCAAATACTCTACTTTTACTGACAAAAATACAAAATGAAAAAAGTAAAAGATTTTTGCAATGAAAAATACCCTGTATGAAATCAGACTCCATCACCAAATACTATGCATTATGTAACATTCATTTGAATTGCCACTTAAAATATAAGCAATTGTTTCATTGAAGAGATAATAATAATATTTAACATTTGATGAACTCTTAGTCAATACCAATAACTATTCTACAAAATTGACATTTTGTATTAATTTATGAAGTACTTACACTCAGAAATGATACTATTTATCTGACTTCACCCAGAAATATTAAATTGTAGGATTGGCTTTTCTTACTACCTCTTCCTAAATCCATACCAAAAATATTTAAATTAAGCAGCAATGTGGGCACTTTTTAAAAAACCTAGACAGCATATTGAAAAGCAGAGACGTTACTTTGCCAACAAAGGTCCGTCTAGTCAAGGCTATGGTATTTCCAGTAGTCATGTATGTGAGAGTTGGACTCTAAAGAAAGCTGAGCCTCAAAGAATTGATGCTTTTGAACTGTGGTGTTGGAGAAGACTCTTGAGAGTCCCTGGGACTGCAGAGATCCAACCAGTCCATCCTAAAGGAAATCAGTCCTGAATATTCTTTGGAAGAACTGATGCTGAAGCTGAAGCTCCAATACTTTGGCCACCTGATGGGAAGGACTAACTCATTGGAAAAGACCCTGATGCTGGGGAAGATTGAAGGCAGGAGGAGAAGGGACGACAGAGGATGAGATGGCTGGATGGCATCACCGAATCGATGGACATGAGTTTGAGTAAACTCCGAGAGCTGGTGATGGACAGGGAAACCCGGTACGCTACAGTCCATGGGGCAGCAAAGCGTCGGACACAACTGAGCAACTGAACTGAACTGAACTGTGGGATAAATTAACTCTTTCAGACACAGTTATCATCAATATCAGAGGAAATACTCTTAGCAAATATTCCTTGGTATTATTACTCTACGTTATACAGTACATTTGTCACATTATTTACGATTCTCCATTATCTGCATTACTCATTTTATTTATTGTCACATGTTGTCCATCTAGAACATGTCCATTTACTTCAAGTGAAGGTGATACATGCTCCACATCCAAAAGCTCCTGAAGAAGAAGGGCCAGTTTTAATTTATCTTTATTTTCCTGGGGCCCAGGACAGAACCCTGTAAGAGATTCAGTCACTTTGAGCCGAAAACCGTTAAGCACTAATGTTTAAAAAGAATTTTCCTCACCTTAGGACACAGTCTAATAACCTTGGGAGAGTCTCAGGTGTGAGGCAATATTAAACTGCAAGGCTGTCTGCACAGGTAATTAATAGAAGGCAAGCGAAAGCTGACTGGTTCCGTGAGAAAGTTCAATTGGGGCGTCTTGCGTGGGGCAAAACCAGACACCAAGTACAGTATGAAATGACCTTCCTTCCTGTCCTGGCTCAAGGTAAACAGAATTAAGAATCATGAAACTTCCACGTGGCATGCCCAGGCTCTGATCTGGCTCATTACTAAGTAGATAACCTCAGGCACCTCCGTCTACCTCGCCTAGCCTCCTTTTACCCTTCCGTAATTTTGAAATAACCTCAGAGGTCTTAACAAAGCAATATAAGCAAAGCACTCCATCAATGACAGTTATTATTATTACCTCTCTGTAGCTCGTTGGTGGAGGGAAGCTGAACGAATGGTTTGTTTAACCTCAGACTGGTCAGCAGATGGTTCTGGGAACGAAGGAAGCAGAAGACCTCGCTTGGGCTGGAAAATAGCAGACCCAAAGGCAAGGACGCCTGGATTACTTTCACCTGGTGAATCTGTTCAGTTCAGTCACTCAGTGGTGTCCGACTCTTTGCGACCCCATGGAGTGCAGCACGCCAAGCTTCCCTGTCCATCACCAACTCCTGGAGCTGTAGGACACAACAAACCCATCAAGGGCTTTCTGTTACCAAAGACACATTCAGGAGCCTGATGCACAGTGAGGCCAAACAAACCGAAACGGAGTTGGAGCAGAGAAAGGTTTACTGCAGGGCCATGCTTTGTTTCAGCAAAACACTTTTAAAGACAAGGTGAGGCAGAGGTGTGGTTAATTGTTGCAAACCTCTGGGTATCAGAATCCTTTGATCTTGCAGCTGTCCAAAGTCAGGTCACCCTGTTCCTGTAAACCTTGAACAAGATAAATGTTACTCTCTGTTCTGCCACTTTCTATCTCTATAAGGACCCTAATGTCAGAGCCCTGGGGACAGGTTATCCTGTACGTTTCAGGCTATAAGTAACATTCTCTTACAAAAGGTGCAGAGCCTGCTTGCCTAAGCCCAGGCAACAAGAGCCTGAAGGTTAGAGGGAAAGGAATAGATCTAATATGGAGTCAGATTTGTTCTTCCCTGTGTGAGTTAGTTGCTCAGTCGCGTCCAACTCTTTGCGACCCCATGGATGGTAGCTATTTTGGAAATATGAGTGTTCATTATTTCCTTAAGTCCTTACTCAAGAAATAGTCAAGAGATTTATCTCTCAACCTCCTTGAGGATCTTGCACTGGCCTCGGTCGCTGGACTCAGCTCATATGGAAAACAGGAATGACAACGCCGTCTCGAGAGATTTGTGGGAGCAATGAAAAATGCAAATACGCTCACTGCCTTCTGCAAAGTCCTAGGTCAGCCAAACTATACCTTAATTAATTAAATGTTTCTCCCAAGACAATACCTCAAGTTCACGTCTGAGGCATACAGAAAAGCAGCAGAAATGTTTTTGTTGCCATGTAGAAAAGCAGAATGGGTGCTGCCATCTCTCTCCCTGGTCCCTTTGGGCTACATCTTTGGGTTATTTTTTCCCCTCTATTTCCATACATGCTTGCTTTATTTTCAGTTGGCATAAAGATCCCAAAGTTTTGCCATTCTTTGCTTCCTCCTTTTTCATTTGGCTGTTTTATTCCTAACAGATCCTCTATACTCCATTATACCCCATACTTTAGGATTAGGAAGACAAAACATTTCTCTAGGGGACCAAGCTGTGTGCTCAGCCTGTCTGGCCCTGATCCCTCCCAGGTCTGCTCTGGATGTGTTTGCTCAGAGGTGGCGGAGGCGTCATTAAGTTCCCGGTTCCCTTGGAGATTAGGGTTGCAGGTTCGCCCAGGGTGCATTCAGCTCACATATTCTTTCAATCTGTGTAAAAATTAAAATGCAGCAGCTGTGATGCCTGCAAATCTCTGTGCAAGAATGGTCTGCCTGTGCTGACCGAGGAAATCAAGTCCATTAGGACCACCAAAGCTCATTCTCACTTCCAAGAAGAGAAGACTCATAAATACTAGCCTGCTGTAAACAGCAAGCAAATTGTTTTTATTTTTATTTTTTGGCTGCACTGCTTGACATGCTGGATCTTAGTTTCCAAATCAGGGATGGAACCTATACCCACTGCATTGGAAGCACAGACTCTTAACCACTGGACCACCAGGGAAGTCCCAAGCAAACTTTTTTAAAAAATGTATTCCCTTTGGCTTTTTAATCTTTGGCTTTTGAATATGAGCAAAGTAATATGTTCTCCGACATCCAAAGAATGAAATTAAGGCTCTGAGAAATGAGTAGATCAGAATTTGAATAGAACAAACTATTCCAAACCTTATCAGAAAATCCTGGAACATCTCACTCTATTTCTCCTCATATCCAACATCCCCAAACTATGTATTCTTTTCAATGATAAAAAATTTTAAAGATCATTTAAAAGATGCTTAGACATTTACCATCATATAGGGTATGAATATTAAAACTTTAATTTATATCTAATTAAATCTCAGTGCTTGATGGGGAGGCAGCATAGCACAGCTGTTTAGACTGGCTACAGTATTTTAATCTTTCTGAAGTAGTGGTATTTGATGAGGGTACAATGACGATAATCTGAGTTATTCTTTTGCTGTATCATTCCATGAACTGCCTTGCGCCAATTCAGAGAACTCATCATTAAGCTCCTATTCTTCTGGAATCACTTCTAGCACCAAAATCTGTTTCAGTCAGTGTTTAATCAGAGAAGAACCAGTGAGAGATAGATGATAACAAAATAAACAGGTAGTTGAAAGACGGTAGATAGGTAGATAATTTATTACAGAAAATTGGTTTACATTTGTGAGGCTAAGTCAGCAAGAAATTCAAAGGCCAGGCCATCAGGAAGCATCCTGAATAAAATGAATCTCCATGGGCACAACCCAGTGCTGTCATGCTGGGTCCCAATTTCTTCTCTCTGAAAGGGAAACCTCAGTCCTGATTTTAAGTCCTTCCAACTGATGCAGTCAGGCCCATCCAGATTATCCACGTACTCTCCCTCACTTAAGGTCCAGCAATTATAGGGACTAGTATACAAAATACACTCGCAGCATTGGTGTTTGATTGAATCACTAGTCTAGCATAGGAAGGACTGGTCTGCTGGACTTCAGTCAGGCTGACACATGAAAACATTATCACAGATATTTTAGAAATCCAATACCTAGGTATAAACCCTAAAAAACAAAATTTACACCCAGTAATCCCACTGCTGGGCATATACACTGAGGAAACCAGAATTGAAAGAGCCACGTGTACCCCAATGTTCATCGCTGCATTTTTTACAATAGCCAAGACATGGAAACAACCTAGATGCCCATCAACTGATGAATGGATAAGAAAGCTGTGGTACATATACACAATGGAATATTACTCAGCATTAAAAAAAAATTCATTTGAAGCAATTCTACTCAGATGGACGAAACTGGAGCCCATTATCCAGAGTGAAGTAAGCCAGAAGCAAAAACAACAATACAGTATATTAACGCATATATATGGAATTTAGAAAGACAGTAACGAGAACCCAACATGGGAGACAACAAAAGGAACGCAGATGTATAGAATAGACTCGTGGACTTTGTGGATGAGGGTAAGGGTGGGATGATATGGGAGAAGGGCATTGAAGCATGTTAATTGTCATGTGTCTAATCAATCGCCAGCCCAGGATTGATGCTCGGGACTGGTGCAGCGAGATTTCCCGGGGGGGAGGGAGGAGGGAGGGGGGCCCCGGAGGAGAAGTATATGTAAACCCATGGTGATATTATGACAATGTATGGCAAAAACAATAAAAAAAAAAAACTTAGGGAAAAAAAAATTTACAAGACCTCTGCGTTGAAAAACTACAAAATTATGAGGAGAGCTATGTTATAAGATGTAAATGAATGGAGAGCTATACCGTGTCCATAAACTGAATGGCTCAATATTAGAAAGCTAATAATGCTCTCCAAATTTAGTGATAGATGAATATAATCATACTTAAGTCTGCAGCAGACCCATGTATATATACATATATAATATACATTATAACACACACACGAACACACACACACCTGTATATATACTGACAAATGAATTTTGGCAAGAAGGCAAAGATCACTGCAACAGTTCTGAGCAACAACAAAAAGCTGGATCATGTGCACTCCAGATATCAAGACTGACTATAAAGCTACATTCATTAAAATAGTATAAATTGCCACTAAAAATATCAAGAAGACAAAACATAATGCAGAAGGTAAAATCTACACGAGGTGGTTTGGTTTAGGATGAAGGGGCGGCTCACTGCAATGCACTGGGGAAATGACAGGGTTTTCTCCAAAAGGTTCTGGGTCATCTGGGTAACTGTGGGAAAAAGTAAATCTTTCTCCTCACCTCACATCACACACAACTCTGTCCCAGAGGGGCTGTAGGTCTAAACACGAAAGGGAAAATAATAAGCTTTTAAAAGAAAATACACGCGAGTATCTTCATGACCTTGAAGCAGGCAAGCATGTGTAAGTTGGGTACAATGAGCACTAACTGGAAAAGTGGGTTTATTTTTACATTTGTATATGTCAAATTTAAAAATTTATATTTATCAAAAGGGCACCATTAAGAATAGAAGAGATACAGAAATAGACTCACATCTATAGAGTCAATCGATTTGGGGAAATATGCCAAGAAAATTCAATGGGGGAAAGGAAAATAGTTTCAACAAACGGTACTGAAATCAATGAATCACCACATGAAAAAAAAAAAAAAGTCTCAAGATATATCATAGACCAGATGATAATGGCCTAGTTGTTGACCCGAGCTAGATAGGGCTAGATACCTTTTGTGAAAATACACCACGTTCTCATGTGTACACTACCCTTCTATAAAAATATGTGTGTATACACAGATAAACTGATTGTATATTTTACTTGAAGCCCTAACCTTCGTGCTATCATTATGAACTATCTCTAATCCACACTCTAGTTTCACAAGGCTAGAAGAAATCTTCTCTATCTTTAACTTCAGTAGTTTCTATTGGTGTCATAGGCATTTGGATTGCTATAGCAAAAAATGCCACAGATTGGTGATTTGTAACAACAGAAATTTATTTCTCATGGTTCTAGAAGCTGGAAGTCTAAGATCAGGGTGCTGCATGGTTGGGTTCAAGTGAAGACTTTCCGAGTTGCCGGTTGCTGACTTCTTGCTGTATCTTCACATGCTTGGTGGGGGCGGAGAATGAAGGAGTTATTCAGGGGGCTCCATCCTCTCGACCTCATCATCCTCAAAGGCCCCACCTCCTGACACTATCCCTTAGGCATTAAATGATTTTCAACACAGAAATTGAAGAAGAAAAAAAAAATTTAAAACAATTTGTGAGTCCTTTATAGGACAAGGTACTTTCTTCCCTGTAGTAATAGTATCAGGTACAGATTTTATTTCCTCTACTAGATTGCAAAAGAATCTATCAAAGGAGCTAACAGTGGCTGGCCCATAGCATGTACTCAGTAATTACATGTAGAGGAAGTGAATGAAACTTCCATTTGGTTTGAAAACAGGCCTGAAATCCTTTTGGATTTTGAAACTTTGAATGTGTTGCCTATCTCCCAACCAAAAAAAGAAGAAAAAAAAAGCTATTCTGCCCTATACCTCTACATCGTTTTTGAGCCAACTGAGAAATCAAAATGGAAATTTAGAAACAAATAGGGGCTTCCCTGGTGGCTCAGACCTAAACAGTAGTGAACACTCTCCAGATATGTGGGATGCAACTAAAGCAGTACTTACAGGGAACTTCAGAACCATAAATGTATCTTTTACCAAAGAACAAAGGCAGCAAATGGATGAGCATTTCACAGGAGCTCACAGAAGAGAGAGGGGTCTCAGATGTTTGTTGAATCTGTCCCTTAACTACTGTTTTAAAAAATAGTAATAAATCATTTTTTTCTAAAGAAAAAATAGCCTAAAATCTCAGTGTTGTTGTTTTTTTTTAAAGTCATCATTATCACATTGAAATATTTAGGATTAATTGAACTGCTGACAATGCATGGTGTGAATTAATTTTAGGCATAAATTCTACAAAAAGTAACTTCTTATTCATACTACATATAGACTTCCCTGGTGGCTCAGATGGTAAAGCGTCTGCCTACAATGCGGGAGACTTGGGTTCGATCCCTGGGTCAGGAAGATCCCCTGGAGAAGGAACTAGCAACCCACTCCAGTACTCTTGCCTGGAAAATCCCATGGACACAGTCCACAGGGTCGCAAAGAGTCAGACATGACTGAGCAACTTCACTTCTCTCACATAATACATAAACATTTCCATAAAGCAATATGGCTGGTACAATTTTTTCATCACTTGAATATCAATAATTTTTTTATTAAAATGTATATTTCAACACGAAGCAGTCCTTATCAGTGTGGAAGAGAGACAAGCACTATATGCCAGTCGTTGATTCATGTACCAGGTATCTGGAGTAGATGCTTGCAGCACATCCACATTAAACCATGACTATTTGTTTACTTTCCACAAAGTCAGACGTGACGGAGGGACTGAGGGACACTTCCTCCTTATATACTGGGCCCCTCAAGGACAGGGACCCCCACCTTATCCATCTCTGATGTACCACACATATTCCATATCTTTACTTTGGGTTTTGAAATGGCTTCCCTTGTAGCTCAGCTGGTAAAGAATCTGCCTGCAGTGTGGGAGACCTGGGTTTGACCCCTGGGTTGGGAAGATCCCCTGGAGAAAGGAAAGGCTATCCACTCCAGTATTCTGGCCTGGAGAATTCCATGGACTGGATAGTGTCCTTGTTGTTGTCGTTGTTGTTGTTCAGTTGCTCAGTTGTGTCCAACTCTTTGCAGTCCATGGACTGTAGCACACCAGGCTTCCCTGTCCTCCACTATCTCCCAGAATTTGCTCAAACTCATGGTATGTTTGAATATAAATATTCATGATCACTAAGTGTTAAAAGGCCCCCGGATAAGTGTCACACCCATCATTAACCCTGCCCCCTTTGACTATTAATCTCTCTAAATATTACTGAGCGACTAACACTAAATCTTTCAGGATTACAAATACACTTCCTTGCAAATGAATTCCAGTTGACTGATAGGGATGTCTTGAGGTCCTCTATTGAGAAAGAACTAGAGGTTATCTTCACTCTCAGCAATAAAATTAGTAAAGGAGATTGGACAAGCAGTACACACGCTGTGTGTTTGCAATTCCTTTTCTATGGCCTTTAATTATTTAATCCCAAAGTGAAAATTGAAATAGGCACTCATTTACTCATTAGTTCTTTATTCATGATACACTTTTGAGAACTGACTATGATAGGCTCCTAACAGCCAATATAATTAGAGATTTATTTATTTCTTTTTAAATTGATTTTTATTGGAGTATAGCTGAGTTACAATGCTGTGTTAGTCTCCACTGTACAGCAAAATGAATCAGCCGTACATATACCTACCAGCGTGTGCGTGGTAAGTTGCTTCAGTCACGTCCAACTCTTGGCAACACTATGGACTGTCCTCTGCCAGGCTCCTTTGTCCGTGGGATTCTCCCCACGGAGTGGGTTGCCACGCCTTCCTCCAGGGGATCTTCCCTACGCAGGGACTGAACCGGCTGTCTCTTACCTCTCCTGTATTGGCGATGGGTTCTCTACCACTAGCACCACGATATGTCCACTCTCTTTTGGACTTCCTTCACATTAAGGTCACCACAGTGCATTGAGTTCCCTGTGCTATACAGTTCTAATGTTCTCATTAGCCATCTATTTTATACATAGTGTCACTAGAATTAGCTACATGCTCTAGAACATGTCCTCATAAGGCCTTATGGACAAGATAGTCTTATTATAGTTTGTACGATTATTTCAACAATGTTGATTAATGATATTTCATAACACTTTGCTTAAAAAAATAGTACTGTCTTTTAAACATTACTGTATCTCATCCACCTTATGTAACTTTCCTGCTCATTGCAGAGACATGTTCCTATACCCATTTGACAAATAAGAAACTGAGTCAATAACAGAGCATAATGCAGCAAACCAGAGAGCTGAATCTGCATTTCCCTAACTGTAGAACATTAAATAAGAAAATTGATGTCCTGATAATTATTCTAGTATCTTCTAAAATAATGTTCTGTTTTTGTGACTTCCCAAGAGAAGTCCCTTTCATGAACGTTTTTGCTCACTCACTGCATGCTTAGACTTTGCTTAGTATAAAAAGCATAGCATTCAAACACAGGCAGGGAATAAACTCAAATAAAATCGAGAAGGTGGGACTAGACTTGTAATTGTCTTCCAGAAATACAAAGCTTAAGCAGTTGTATTTTCTTCTTTCTTTCTCTTCAAGCTGAGTTTACTTTTTGATACAGGTGTCCAACTGGCACACACACCTGCTGCTCACTCTTCATAGTTTATCGGTAAGACAGTGTCCATTACAAGAGAGAAAGAAAACATACAGAAATCACATAAGAACGTAGCTTGGTGTTGCTGTTCTCTCTCTTTTTTTCTCACTTCTTTGTGGCATTGCAGTCACAGGCGCTAGGAATGGCTTGAGAGAAAAGTTTGTGGTTCCCTGTGGCCCACAGTCAGAGGCATGTTGTGTAGATGGACGAAACCCTAATATTTGGGTCATTTATTCTGAAAACCTGGTACATTTTACCAGCTGAGCATTGATTGTTGCTCCCTGAAACCAAATACATTTTCATTTTCTAATTCTACTTTCCAAGCAACTTTCCATGAAAAGAAGTAACCAGAAACTATATTTCCTGAAGCCACATCAGGGTAGGTGAAGGCTAGTCTAGGTAAAGGTCAAATGACACCTTAATCATTAAGGTCAAATGACACCTCTAATCTAAATCAAGACCAGTTTTGACTTGTGAATTGCAGGGTTCTAAATATTATTATAGGTCCTGTCTTCAGATTCACTCCTTTCGATTAAATATCTTTTCCCCAATGTTGAGATTTTAAAAATATCGCCCAATTATTTGCTAGTAAAGCACTTTCTCCTGTTTCTTAAAGAATTTGTTAACTCTTAGAATTGTTACTCCCCCAAACATTTGTGAGTGTAATTGATTCATTTTCTTGATTTCATAACTGTGATATCACATGTACAAATAATAATATATAGATCTACTTCCTGGCAGGGAGCTCCATGTGTTTAGCACAGCGATCTTTCACACCACACACACATCATTTGTGAGCACTAACAGACGTTGTGTGCATGAGACCCCGCTCGTTAACTGGAAAATTAAACCCCCTTGTGCATAAATAAACCACACCCCCAGGTACAGAAAGGCATGATTTCTATCTTTACATTTGCATTTCAGTGCTTGTCTAATAAATGCAATTGGACTTTTCTATAATATCTTTTATTGTAGCAAAGACTTGGCCTTGCTGGGAACAAATTCCACATGCTGAAGTCTGTCTGTTTCAATCCTAACGTCGTTAGAAGCATCACTATCCTTTACTCGGTCACTAATATTTCATGTCAAAAGATGCATGATCAAAGTAGAGGACTGTTTTGCAGGCTGATAGAAGGTAGAAGAGCTTCCCTGGTGGCTCAGTGGTAAAGAATCCACCTGCCAATGCAGGAGATGTGGGTTCAATATCCAGGTCGAAAAGGCCCCCTGGAGAAGGAAATGGTAACCCACTCCAGTATTCTCACCTGGGAAACCCCATGGACAGAGGAGCCTGGTGGGCTACAGTCCATGAGGTTGCAAAAGAGTCAGACACAATTTAGCAACTAAACAACAGCAACAATAAGGCACATAGGTCTTTACAAGCAGGGAAAACTTCTGGCTGAGTTTCAGGCAGACAGGGCTCTTGAATTCTGGATGTCACCCTTACCTGTTTCTGTCTGTCTGAAATGGGCATACAGGATCATATCATCAGTATCTGTGTTCTGACTTTCTCAGCTATAAAATGAGTAATAATATTAGGACTGAGCTCGTCAAGCTGTTGGGAGAATTCAATGAAATAAAAGACATGAAGCATTTGTCACAAGACCTGCCACAACAGAACATAAACTAGAGAAAGGAAAAAAAAAAAGCAGAGATGATCCACCAATTAATTGGAGCCACTTAAATCTTGATAACTGAGGTCCTACTGTGTGTCAGTCACTCTAAGGAAGGTTTGTCTTACCTTATCCCAAGAAATGTTATTTGGATAGACAGTTATTATGTCCACTGCACACATAAACAATGCTGCAGTTTATAGGAACCTGAATCAGAGAGGGTCAGCCATTCTCTCCAGGTTGCACAAATCACTCTCTGATTAAAACAAAAAACTGAAGGACAAATGCAGGAGAAACTTTTTGTTCTAAAAAGATATATGTGAGTGTACATGCAAAGTCACTTCAGTCATGTTCAATTCTTTGCAACCCTATGGATTGTAGCCCACCAGTGCCTCTGTCTACAGGATTCTCCAAGTAAGAATATTGGCTTGGGTAGCCACACCCTCCTCCATGGCTACCAACAGTTAGAGATCTAATTGTTGCTTCTCAGAGAATTTTTATAGAAAATAGTTTACTAAAACAGAAAATGTTTTTAACACTATCATCAAGTATGGAGAGATTCAATGATAGAAACTAGGCATCTTTGCTGCTGCTGCTGCTAAGTTGCTTCAGTCATGCCCGACTCTATGAGACCCCAGAGACGGCAGCCCACCAGGCTCCCCCATCCCTGGGATTCTCCAGGCAAGAACACTGGGGTGGGTTGCCATTTCCTTATCCAATACATGAAAGTGAAAAGTGAAAGTGAAGTCGCTCAGTCGTGTCCGACTCTTAGTGACCCAATGGACTGCAGCCCACGAGGCTCCTCCGTCCATGGGATTTTCCAGGCAAGAGTACTGGAGTGGAGTTAGTAGGTCTGGAGTAAAGCCTGCGCATCAGAATTTTTTTGAGTTCACAGGTGACACTGATGGACAGTCAGGTCTGAAAACAACTGAGTTAAGAGCATGACGCAAACAGGTAAACATACAGGCTCAGTCTCTACTTAAATTACAAACACAAATTTCACTGCTAACTCTAACCACTTCACACAGTTCTTAAAAAGGAATAGATGAGAGTGTGTAGATGGTACAGTGAAAATCTATTACTACTTTTGGATATTATCATTAGACAGGCAGTGTAATCTTCATACATTAAACACAGTACCTTTGCAACATTCATACTAATGAGTTCATCCTATGTAGCATTTTAGCAAAAATCGACAGCAGTGGACTAAAATGCAGCAGGCCATTAATGGAGTTTCTGAGTGTGGACTTCCTCATTTGTAAAGTGAGAGGACTGAACAAGATATGTTCTCTACCTCTCCCATCTAACCTTCTATAATTCTCTAAGAATACAGGTGTCTAAAAAAACCTACAGTTTAGGATAAACCAATAAGAACCTTTTCTCATCTCATTCACTGCTTAGGCCCTTTTCATAGTCTAGTAAGCAAGGGTCCTCAGTTTCAGGGTAACCTTGTTACCTTGCAAGACATCTCAGCTCAAACTTCTCCTGAATCACACATGGTGGGAGATGGGGCGGGGTGGGGTGGAGGGGGGGAGCAGGGAAAGATATGCAGTCAAATTTTTCTGTTTGTCAAAATTCCCTGATAAAACTGCCAGAATTCCTGACTTAGTTTAAAAAGAGAGAAACAAAGAGAAGGGTTGGTTTGGAATACAAACTACAAAAGAACAAGGGTGCTTTTATCCACATTTATACAGAGATTTTTTTTAAATGTTTACTCGTAATGATTAGTATTTGAAAAGATTTATCTACTATAAAAATAGTTTTAAAGTTGTAAAAAATGTTTTAAATAAATAAGAGGCTCTGAGAACCATCTAGCATTTACAAAATCGTTAAGTACTGATTGAAGTGTCATCTTAGCAAAGCTTCTAAAATTTCTTGCATAAACTAGTACCCTGATATGTCTACATAAACAGTTTCTCCATTGCAAATAGTCTGTAGTCTTGGCTCTCAACAGATACCTCGAACAAGGATTTAATATTACCATTTCTTCACAAAAAGGTGAAAATTCATTATGACCTTTTCTTCTAATATAGCTTGGCATAATCTACATTATATTTAGATCCAAGAAACTAGTGCAAAAATCTCCATGTGAAAAAAAAAGTGGCATTTGTTGTAAATCAAAGAGATTTTTCTACATAGGCGTGGCTATCCTTCCTGCATATATAAATTAATGGAAGATTTTTTAAACTCAGTTTAAAAATATATATATCTAAAACATATAAATATATAAAATACCGAGAGAACATTAATAATATTCTGTTTTTTTCTCTCAATCCAGTCCTATTCTTTGATTTGTATGTTTTGTATCTGTCACCACTCAGAATACTTAAGATTCTGAAATGCTGGATTTGGAAACATAACCATTAGAATGGTTGTTACATATTTAATTTCATGCTCCACCCAGCATAAAGCAGTTGTGAGACTACAGACCAAGGCAAATTAAGCAGTTTCTTAGATAATTTCTTGCTTAATTGAAAGCAGGTAGCTTTTAAAAAGTAATAATTGGCTTTGTTTCAAATGATTGTAAGGTTATTTCTTTTTTTTTTTTTTAATACATGGTCATAGGGTAACATTCTACTTAGTCCAAACACAAAGAGCTGGAAGTCTCCCACTGAGTCTAAGGGACAAGAATGTGACCTAATGCTGGCAACAAATGAATGGAACATTCCATAGAGGTGTGTAGATATGGGGTCATGGGGCAAAGTGGAGGGAAAAAAGAAAACACACACACACATGTGTATGAACATATACATGAATCTTTTTTTCATTAACATGTACAATAAATTAGATATCCTTTCTATCACTCTGCTTTACTCTTAGAATTGGTTTAATGTTAGTAAGTCGTCAGTTATGGAACTGGCAGCCCCAGTTCATATCTGACAGACAGGGATTCCTCAATATAGTATAAAACTAACCATCAGCTATAAAAGACTCCCCTGGTGCTCCAGTGGTCAAAGTTCTGTGTTCCAAGGTAGAGGGCACGGGTTTCATCCCTGGTCAGGGAACTAAGATCCCACATCCCATGTGGTACGGCTAAAAACAAACAAAAAGCCAACTTCAGCTGTGATATACTCTGTCTTACTGTAGGAGATGCAGTACAAGCAGTGAGTGAATGTAAGCACACCAACGAGGAAGGCATAAAGGAATAAGGCTTGACACAAACACCTCTGTAATTAGTGGGCTACAGAGTCCTGTTTTGCCAGGAGTTGGTATTCAGATCTTTTCAAATAAATCAGACCTGCTAAAAACCTTTTAAATTACAGAAAAGACAGAATGCTTTCTTGTTGCCTGGATCGCAGAGAAAAACAGAGAAAGAGAGACAGAATGAGGCACAGAGAGAGGAACAGATGTTCTTCAGAACCAAAAACTTTAAAACACAACAAGGGAAATGTTGCTGTTTAGTCACTCAGTCATGTCTGACTCTTTGTGACCCCATGGACTGTAGCCGGCCAAACTCTGTCCGTGGAATTTCCCAGGCAAGAATACTGGACTGGGTTGATATTTCCTTCTGCAGGGAATCTTCTCAGTCCAGGGATTGAACCCACATCTCCTGAACTGACAGGCCAATTCTTTGCCACTGAGCCACCAGGGAAGCCCACAACGGTGTTACTTATATTGAATTTTTACATTCAATTGCCAAGATGATTCATGCAACTGATAACAGTGAACATCAGTACCATACAGCTATGGGACAATGCTAGAGATGCATTTTTGGCATTTACTAAAATTCTAACTTGTCTGAGGCATTTTTTATTGAAGAAGAGTGGGTTTACAATATTGTGTTAGTTTCAGGTGTACAGCATGATAGTGATTGGTTTTTGTTTTGCACCTAAATCTAAACTTCACACCTTATATAACAATGAACTTAAATGAATTATACACTTAAATGTAAAATGTGAAATTATAAAACTTTTAAAGGAAAATGTAAAATAAAATCTTCAAGATCCAGGATGTGGTGGAAATTTCTTAGACATGACACCAAAAGCATGATACCTTTTAAAAAATCAAAATATTGGTCTTTCTCAAAATTAAAAATTTTGTTCTCCAACAGAACCTTTTAACAGAATAAAAAGACTGGGACAAACTACTTGCAAATCCCATGTCTGATACAGGATCTGTATCTAGAATTTATGAACAACTCTCAAATCTCAAAAGAAACAAAACAAACTAATACAAAAACGGGTAAAAAAAATTGGAAGAGAAATTTCACTGAAGAGGATGTGTGGATGACAAAGACAATAAAAGATGTTCAGCATTACTAGTCATTAGGAAACTGCAAATAAATAATATCACAGTGAGATATCACTAGACACATATTGGAACAGTTAAAATAAAAAATGCTGGCAAGGATAGGAGAAACTGGCTTTCTCGTGCATGAGTGTTGGAAAAGTAAAATAGTACAGCATTTCTGGAAAATAGTTTGGCAGTTTCTTAAAAAACTAAACATATACTTACCACATGAGCCAGCAATCACACTCCTGGGCATTTATCCCAGAGAAATGACAATTTATGTCCACAGAAGAACTTTTAAGTGAATGTTCAAGGCAGCTTTATTTGGAACAGCCCCCAAGAAAGGACACAAGCACAATGCCCTACAATAGGTGATTAAAGGGCGGTACATCCACATGGTGAAATACCTCTCAGTAACAGAAAGGTATTACTGTTACTAACATATCACTGTTACATAACTATTGCTATGTGCAACACCCTGTATGGATCTGAAGAGCACTGTGCTGAGTGAAAAGAAAGCCAATCACAAGGTCACAAGCTTGTAAGAATCAATCTATATCATCTTCTCAAAGGGCAAAATAATAGAGGTGAAGAACAGGCAAATGGTTGCCCACTGTCTGTAACGGTGGGGACTGGGCTACTACAAAGAATGACACAAGGCAGATCTTGGTTGTGTTGGAATACTTCTATGCCTTGACTGTGCTCGTGGCTACAAGAATCTGCAAACGATGAGATGACACTGAATTACAGGAACACTTTATAACAATGTCAGTTTCCTGATTTTACAACTGTTTCATAGTTATGTAAATGTAAACCAAGATGGAAACAAAGGCTACATGTAACCTTGCTGTACTCCATTTGTAACATTCTGTGAATCGGTAACGGGAAATTAACTTTAAAAAAGGATGTCCCAGGCTATACCCCAGACCAAGTAAACAAAAATCTCTAGGGAAGGAACCTAGCCAAGCATATTTTCTTTAAAGTCCCTAGGGTAACACTCAAGTGTGGCTAGGGTTGGAACCACTGGCAGATAATGCTGTTACCGGAATTACAGGTGAGTGAAATACCTGAGATTAAGTCTAGTTGAGGATGGAAAGGAAGGGGAAAAAATAAATATGCATATCTATTTGAGACTTAAAATAGTGGCCCCTCGCCCTTGTTGAAATCTGGCATTTAAGTGAATCCAAATAATGTGGCTGGGGTAATCAGTCATCCATTATGTTATAGACCACTTTATACAAAAATGTCAACCCCAATAGATTGTTCTTTGGGTTCTAAAGCATTTGATATGGATGTTATAATTTTAAAATGCTTAGGAGTAATTCCAATCACACTTAAATATGCAGCAATTTTAGAAAATTAATGGTTCACTGAGTCCTCATTTTTGATGGGTAACAAAATGAGTTCGGGGGTTTAAAGAAAAAAAAATTAACGAACTGGTGACTGCTACCAGCAGTTTCCTGGGAAACATGAAAAGTAAATACTGCAATTTTGATCATGAATTCTAATATATTAGTTATATTAATGATCATCAACTACTACGTCGTAGTCTCTTTACAAATTACTGTGCCTAATGTGCTTAGTAATCACTCCTTAGCACCATCATCCAAAGATACTCACTGTGCATCATCTATTCAACTGAGTAGGGAGATGGAAAGTTTAGGAGAGTCCCTCTCTGCCTTCGAGGTGTTTAAAATTCATTTGAAGACAGAACTAAACAGATAAACAATAAATAAAGCAAAGAAGGATATGCTGAAATCTGGGCTAATGAAAGTAGAAAGGGGCCAAAGTGCTTGTTTTTACTGGAGGTATTTCTTCAAGAGCTGGAAAGGGAATTTGCCTCCTCCCGGCTCAAGAATCCCGCAGACCAGCAGCTTCAGCAATGCAAATTTATGCTATCCGTGGGAGGGTTTTGCTTAGTTCTGTTATGGAGTTACTTCCAAAAATGCAGATGTTCTGAAGCAAGAGGTTTGTCAAAAAAAAAAAAAAAAGTGAAATAAAGCATAAAGTATTACCTCCCACCCAACCCTGGACTATAGTTAAGTCTTCTTCACTCTCCTCTCCCCAACCCCCTCACCTTCAGGGCTTAAAAAGTTTTGGATGGGGGTGGGCTGGGCTGAGGGTGGAAATGGGTTGCATACTGAACTATTTGCCTTACTCGGAAAACCAGCAACCTCTTCCATCTCTCCTCCTTTCTCTCTCCCTCCCTCCCTCTCCTTGCAAATACTCTCCATTCTTATTTACACCACTACAACTTCCCAGATATGTTTTCTCTCCTGGGATGATTCATTCTTTTGGAAGCGTCCAGTCCCTAACTTCAAGTTCCTGAAAGTCTTGAAGTCTGCTTTAAAAGCAAAATAAGAACCGCCGCGTTTTAAGAGGGGATAGAGCAAAATTCTTTCTTAAAGTTGTTTTGCGATCGTGGGAGGTAATCAACACCTACTCCGACATTCTTCTCTAGGACAGCCGAGGTTTATCATTTTCGCTATTATGGCAATAAATTTTCCTCCTTTTTGCTTTACGCTTTTTGGCAGGAGCCTAGACTCTGCAGGTGTGACCGCTTCCAAGGGCTGAACCCAACCGCCAGTAGGTCTGCCGAGCCTAGCATGGGATGCTGCCCAGCAAAACACAGAGCCCAGGGAGACCGCGACGGAGGAAGGGAGGCCGCAAGCATGCTTCAGGAGAGACTGGGACTAGAGCCCTAGAAAACTAGAGAGAGAGCATTTCTCGGCAGGGGGAACCCGCAGGAGCCTGGAGAAAAAAAGAGAAAGAAAAGAAACCCACCCCCGCGCTCCGAGGCTCTGCGCTAGCGCGAGAGCGCGCGGGCTGCCGAGGATGCTCCAGCTGGAAGTCATTGTGCCGGCTGGCGTCGGCGTTGCCGAGGCGACCGCCCGGCCGGCGCCAGCGGAGGGGGGAGGCGGGCTCGGTGAATGGGTGACGTCACGCGGCCGGCGCCAGGCAGTCTGGGCGGCCGAGCCAATGAATCAGCTGTCGGGGGAGCGAGCGCGGCGCGCGGGAGGAGGGTGCTGGAATGCGCCGGGAGCCGCGCGGCCCGGGCGGGGGAGGCGCTGCGCCCGGCCCCGCCCCGCCCGCCGGTCCCCAGGGCGGCCGGCGCGTTCCTGGCGAGGCTGCGCGGGCGCTCCCGGCTCCTCGCGCGCGGGAGGCGGCCGGGCTCCGCGGCCCCCTAGGTCTCCGCGGATTCCCGCACCGGCGCGAGGTCTGCAGCGAGGCCCGGGAGCTGGGCCCGGGTTGCAGAGAGGGTACCTGTTTTCACCTATGGTGACTCTGCCATTTACTTATGAAAAAAGGGAAAAACAAAGTAAAACTCGTCCTTGGAGATAAAGTGGGCTTTGAAAGGATTGACTTTGTTTCCCTGCGGCCTCACTGTGTTCTGGATTGTGCTGGAATCGCACACGCACGCACACACAGAATCAGAGGGCTCAGAAGAGTTTAAGAGTGTAAGGGGAAGAAGGAAATGTATCAGACCTAGAGCCGACTGCATTTTCTTCCTTTAATCCATTGTGCTATACAGTGTCTCAGGGTCTAGGTGAAGGGCTCCCGTTTTTCAGTGTCTTCACGTTTTGTTTTTCCTCTGCCCTGACTTTCTGCATTAGACAGTGACCTCCAGAAAGCCAAGTTATTTCAGTTATTTCATGGTTATTTCAGTATCCTCGGCCTTTAGCACTCTCTCAGACACATGATAAGCACACTGAATTGTGATGGAGAGGCTACAACGGAAAAGCACGTAATCTTTGAGTAAACACTTGAGTTAAATGAATCCCCCTGAATTGCTGAGCATCTGTTTGGGGTGCTTATTATTTTGGCAGTGTCAAGATTGGTGATGATGCTGAAACTGGAAAAGTAAAAAGTATGATCTGAGCATTATAGAAGGTGTTAAACCAGCCCTCCCAGCTGCAGTCATTCCCCTCTCTGGGTCTCCACTTTCTTCATCTGTAAAAGTAGATTTGGTGAGATGTTTTCTTAAGATCCCATTCATTCAACAAATAGTTCAGGGTGCTGCTATGTCAGTACTAGAAGTTTTGGTTGAATTTTTTTTTTTAAGTTAGAAGATAGGATCTCTGACCTGAAAACTTCTAAAGATATGCAAGTAAGAAATAAACTAGAAACGCAAAGAAGATGCTTTGTTGTTGAGTCTCTAAGTCGTTTCCGACTCTTTTGTGACCCGGTGAACTGTGGCCGGGCTCCTCTATCCGTGGGATTTCCCGGGCAAGAATACCGGAGTGGGTTGCCATTTGCTTCTTTAGAGGATCTTCCCCTGCAAGGGATCGAACCCAAGTCTCTTGCATTGGCAGGAGGATTCTTTACCACTGAGCCATCAGTGAAGCTTAAAAGAGACACTAAACTGTTGTAGAATAGTGCATCTCAAAGTTTGATGTGCATTGAAGTCACCTGGCACCTGGTTGACACTACAAAGTACTCATCATATCTCAGAGTAAGAATATGATGGGTATAGGAAGGACTGATGTTGAAGGTGAAACTCCAATACTTTGGCCACCTCATGCGAAGAGTTGACTCATTGGAAAAGACCCTGATGCAGGGAAGGATCGGGGGCAGGAGGAGAAGGGGACGACAGAGGATGAGATGGCTGGATGGCATCACCAACTAGATGGACATGGGTTTGGGTGGACTCTGGGAGTCAGTGATGGACAAGGAGGCCTGGCATGCTGCGGTTCATGGGGTTGCAAAGAGTCAGACACAACTGAGCGACTGAACTGAACTGAAGGGTGGTGTCATTTCCTAAAAGCCTCTGGAGGAGGTGAACTTGAGCCAGGCTACTGAGGATATGATAGGCTGAGGGGAAATGAAAACATTTCAGGAGAAGAAACAGCATAAATAATGATGACATTGGAGGGAAAGGAGCAAGAAATAAGTAGAACAGTGGAGAGGATTTTGTTGTACTTCATTCAGAAGTATTTTGCCGAACTATAAAAGATGAGTATGTGCAAAAGATGAGTATGAGTATATGTGTCTGACTCTTTGTGACCCCATGGACTGTAGCCCTCCAGGCTCCTCTGTCCATGGGATTTCCAGGCAAGAATATTGGAGTGGGTTGCCATTTCCTCCTCCAAGGGATCTTCTCAACCCAAGGATCAAACATGCATCTCTTATGTGTCCTGCATTGGCAGACAATTCTTTACCACTGTGCCAAATGGATATTTATTGGTGGGATGGGTGATGAAATAGAGAATTTACAATTGTAGAGCTGAAAAGATTCTTAGAAGTAATCAACCTCAACTTTTTTGGTGTAAATGAGGAAACTGAGCAGAAAAATGATTCCATTAGGTGATGACAGAGCTTGCATTGGAAGCCAACCTGAAAATATAGACTTCGTACCTTCTATACATAGCAATTCAGTTCAGTTCAGTCCAACTCTTTGTGAGCCCACAGACTGCAGCATGCCAGGCTTCCTTGTCCATCACCAACTCCCAGAGTTTACTCAAACTCATGTCCATCGAGTCAGTGATGCCATCCAACCATCTCATCCTCTGTCATCCCCTTCTCCTTATGCCTTCAATTTTTCCCAGCACCAGGGTCTTTTCCAATGAGTCAGTTCTTCGCATCAAGTGACCACAGTATTGGAGTTTCAGCTTCAACATCAATCCTCCCAATGAATATTCAGGACTGATCTCCTTTAGGATGTACTGGTTGGATCTCCTTGCAGTCCAAGGGATTCTTAAGATTCTCCAACACCACAGTTCAAAAGCATCAATTCTTTGGCACTCAGCTTTCTTAATAGTTCAACTCTCACATCCATACACAACTACTGGAAAAACCATAGCCTTGATTAGATGGACCTTTGTTGACAAAGTAATGTCTCTACTTTTTAATATGCTGTCTAGGTTGGTCATAGCTTTTCTTCCAAGGAGCAAGTGTCTTTTAATTTCATGGCTGCAGTCACCATCTGCAGTGATTTTGGAGCCCAAGAAAATAAAGTCCCTCACTGTTTCCACTGTTTCCCCATCTATTTGCCATGAAGTGATGGGACTGGATGCCATGATCTTAGTTTTCTGAATGTTGAGTTTTAAGTCAATTTTCACTCTCCTCTTTCACTTTCATAAAGAGGTTCTTTAGTTCTTCTTCGCTTTCTGCCATAAGGGTTAGAGTTATCTGTGTATATGAGGTTAATAATATTTCTCCCGGAAATCCTGATTCCAGCTGTGCTTCATCCTGTCTGGCATTTCACATGATGTGCTCTGTACATAAGTTAAATAAGCAGAGTGACAATATACAGCCTTGAAGTACTCCTTTCCCAATTTGGAACCAGTCTGTTGTTCCATGTCCAGTTCCAACTGTTGCTTCTAGACCTGCATACAGATTTCTCAGGAGGCAAGTAAGATGTTCTAGGTATTCCTATCTCTCCAAGAATTTTCTGCAGTTTGTTGTGATCCACACAGTCCAAGGTTTTGGTGTAGTCAATAAAGGAGAAGTAGATGTTTTTCTGGAACTCTTGATTTTTTGATGATTCAGCGGATGTTGGCAATTTGATCTCTGGTTCCTCTGGTATTTGACCTTTGGTTCCTCTGGTATATAGCAGAGTTCTTGATACAAGGAAAACCATTTGTTATGGTTGTACAAGGTGGAAATATGAAGGAAGAATGAAAGCAGGAGAGACAGACCTATAGGAAATAATCTAAAAGTCCAAGCATGGAGTTTTGGATAACATCTGGGAGATGAGGAAATAAAGGGAAAGATATAATCTGAAAATTTTGGATATTTATATAAGTTATAATGGCTGGAACCAGCTGATTAAGTCATCTTTTTTTCCTATAAGGGAATTACATTCATCCTCCTCAGATTCCAATGCAATATTTCCCAAACCTGATTTCACATCAGCATCACCCCAGGAACTTTAAAAAAAAAAAAAAAGGAATGCCTGGGCTCCACCCTGCATGAATTTAATCAGACTCTCTGGGAGTGAAGTTCTGGGATCAGAATTTTTAAACCTCCCCGGGTGATTATAATGTGCAGCCAGTGTTGAGAATCACTAATCCTAATATACAGTCACTAGCTGATTTCATAGACTTCATTTCTGCCCCTGAACATTACCCCTAGTGCTAACTATTATATGAGCACTACATCATTTTTAATACTTGGTGTGTTTTGTGGTGGAGTTTGATGGTTTATAGCACATTCTCTGAGCTCAATGTCCTCTATCCCTCATTAACTGTCATGGCTTAGTTGTGAGCACATCCTGATATTTCACATTGGCGAGAAAAGGAAAAGTGATTTGGCGCATTATTGGACCGAAGTGATAAACCTGGTCTATGAAACTATATGGTACCATAGTGTGGCAGTGTGTTGACTTACAGATATTTTACTTGATTTTATCTTAGCTTTAACAATCTACATTAACAGCCTCTTTAGGATTACAGCTGATGAAAGAGGTAAGTACTTAAAATACCTACCTGGAACTTCTATTTTCAGTGTTCTCTCAAAAAATAATTTAGTTTTTGCTGAAAAAATAATTCTGAAAGTGAAAAGTCCTTATGGCTTTCTCTTGGATGACTAATTTAATTATTAAATCTGCATGGATTCATTCATTCATTTCCCTAAAAATAATTGAGTACCTACTATGTGCAGGTACTTTTTCAGATATGAGGATGCCAAGAGAAGAAAAGCAATTTTTCTGTCTTCAAAGAGGAAAGGAAGGACTTTCTTGATGGTTGAGTGGCTAAGACTCTGTGCTGTGCTGCCAAGGCAGGGGGCCTGGGTTCAATCCCTGGTCAGGGACATGCTGCAATTAAGAGTTCCTTTGCATGTCGCAACCAAGATCCGGTGCATATTAAATTAAAAATATTTTTTTAAAAGAGGAAAGGATAAGAACAATTAATGTCTGGTATTATATTTATTAAGTCTGTGCTTTTAAAAGGTACCTGACTTTTCCACACTGTCTTACAGCTGCATTCTATATTTTGAAATATGTATTCCAGTAAAAAAAAAAAATCTAATATATCTATGTATTCAAAAACCAGTGGAGATGCAGACATAGAGAACAGACTTGTGGACACAGTAGGGGAAGGAGAGGGTGGGAAGAGTTGAGAGAATAGTATGGATCACATTCCCACATGTGAAATAGATAGCAAGAGGGGATTTGCTGTGTGACATGGGGAGCTCAACCCAGTGCTTGGTGAAAACCTAGAGCGGTAGGACAGGGACAGATATATACCTGTGGCTGATTCATGTTGATGTATGGCAGAGGCCAACACAATATTATAAAGCAATTTTCCTCCAATTAAAAAAAAAGTTTTAAAAAATCAAATCATTATTAAAAAACAAAGAAACAAATGAAAGAGCATTTTTCCCCTTAATTCTCATCCTACATCTGCCCAATGTCCCACTCACACCCCCACAGAAGTCTCTGTTGTTATGAATGATTTCTCATGTACCTATCCAGAGTATTTTTATCAATATACAAGCAAATAGAAATAGATTCTGATTTTCCAAATTTTTACATTGTTTTGTATCTTTAATTTAAAAATATTGCTAAGTTTTTTCCTATATCAGACTTTTTGTTTTCATTTTATTATACCTCCATAATATTCTATTGTCTGGAAATACCGTAAAGTTCTTTATCTTATTCCTATTGATGGTGATCTAGTTATTTACAATCTTTTATTACAAAGCTGCATACATAACCCCGTATCTGTGACATTTTACACACACTGAGTTTATTTGCAGGAGAAACCCCTGCATCATTCTGAAATTACAGTGTCTTTAAAGAGTGTATGTTAACATTCCTGAGTGTTTTCTTATGCTAAACTCCTGGGAATGGGATTGTTGAGTTGACAGTCATAAATATTGTTAAGGTTTTGATATTTACTGACAGATTGCCATCTGAAAAATTTGTGTTGATTCATTCTCCTCCTTGCCTAGTGAGTACCCATTTCTCTGAAACCTTGCCAGCGCTAGAAGTGACCTTTTTCTAGAAACCTTTGTTCGTTTGGTAGGTAAAGAATGATTTGTATTTGTGTATATATATATATATATATTTGCATATTTATATATATAGATTAACATGCATGTCTGTAACACTGAGATAGTTAAAATTTGATTCCATTTGCCACTGCATAATAGGGAGTTGTTTGTTCATTTCATTTGTCCAATTTTGAAGTTTTTAATTTTCTTACAGATACTATAGCTGCTAATACTACTATGGCTCTCCTTACCCTGTCCAGGGGCTGTGCTGTGTACTTTTCGCCGGTCCTGTCTGCTGTGGATATTCTACCCGAGTTTGGCATGTGCCTGATGTTTATCCAAACAGAATTTCCATTGAGAAGGGCTTCCCTGGTGGCTCAGTTGGTAAAGAATTGCCTGCGATGCAGGAGACCTGGGATCAGTCCCTGGGCTGGGAAGAACCCCTGGAGAAGGAAAAAGCTACCCACCCCAGTATTCTGGCCTAGAGAATTCCATGGACTATGCCACTTAAAAACTTACAGAGGCTTTAAAAATTATGTGGTAAAATAAATTAATATTTGCTTTTTGTTTCTTTGCTTTAACACATAAAGTATCTATGCCATTCAAAAATCAGATTAGCATTCATCTTTATTTTTTCAAGTTCCTGAGTCTGAATAATTTTTTAAGCCCATATCGGTCATATATAAACTCATAAATATGAGTATTTTCAAATAGTTATCTACCTACAGTGTAACTGTCTTTTCTATTTTGAGAAAACATTTATATCCTTTTCAAAAAAATTTTTTTTTCAAAAAACACAGATAACTAAAAAAGGAGGTGGGACTCAGATTATCCACAATCTCACCAACCTAAAATAATCCTTATGAACAGAGCAAATCCAGATAATTTTGTATTCACCAAATTCATGTATAAAAAATAAAAAGAACTGATACAAATGAACCTACAAAACAGAAAGAGACTCACAGACTTAGAAAACATAATTATGGTTGCAGGGGTGGGGAGGGAAGGTAGGGAGTCTGGGGCGGACGTGTGCACACTGCTGTATTTAAGATGGATAACCAACAAGGACCTTTGTGTAGCACATAGAACTCTGCTCAGTGTTATGTGGCAGCCGGGATGGTAGGGGGGTTGGGGGGAGAATGGATACATGTATATGTACATGTACATACATGTATGTGTGTATATATACACGTACATATGTATGTATACATGTCATGTATGTGTGCATGTATATGTATATGTGAAACTATACAACGTTGTTAACGTGCTATACCCCAATACAAAATAACAAATTCAAAAGAAAAAAAAATCTATGTGTAAATATGCCATGCTAAGAAACTTCAGTCCTGTCTGACTCTGTGCAACCCTATGGACAGCAGCCTGCCAGGCTCCTCTGTCCATGGGGATTCTCCAGGCAAGAATACTGGAGTGGGTTGTCATGTCCTCCTGCAGGGGATCTTCCCAAACCAGGGATTGAACCCATGTCTGTTAAGTCTCCAACACTGGAAGGCAGGTTCTTTACCACTGGTGCCACCTGAGAAGCCCGTATATATAAACAAGTGTTTATAAATAAATGTACATACATATACATTCTATAAACATGGCACTACACTGTGCATATCTTTTGTAACTCACTTCCCCGACCCAGTCCCTTGGCTGCATAGATGAGTATCATTCTGTGTCAATAGCTTTACATCTCATCATTAGTCATCGCTGTATGGAGGAGAATTCTCTGATGAGATCATTTCACTTCCAAGGGAAGGAAACCTGGGCAGAAGCATTCCAGGAAGAATCTTACCTGCCTGTTTGATGTTCATCTGGCCAGAATTTCCTAAAGCAATTTAATCTTCTTGTCTCTCAAAGACTTTCAGTTTCTCTGCGGGCCTAAGTGCCCGCAAAAAGTGGCTAACATAGTGGCCAATCATTAACCTACCCTAACAAGAGAGACAGCTCAGAAAGAAAACAAAAATTGCTTTCTTAGCAAGGCATAGCTCGAGATACTCCTCTAGACTGGCTGTCTTCAGTTTGCTTTCTCTCCTCTTTCCCACACCTCCTTCTCTTTGCCCTACCCACTCTACAAGCATGTCTCCTTTTAGATAGTTTTAAACTTATGCTCCTTGTTCATTTCTCAAGAAAAGTAATGACAGGGTTTGCTCTCCCAGAGACCTGCCCCTGAGTTTGCCCTAACAGCAGCAGTGGCATGCCCTTCCATCAATTATGAATGTGCTGGCGTGTGCAGAGGCTGTGCCAGGCCAGTGGTACCTTATTCTCGAGACTTTCCCTTATAAATAAATAATGAAATGTTTTGGTGAAACGCCTTTAGCAAAGGCAGGAGAAAACGTTACTTCTCAAAAGGCTGAACACTTTAAAAACTTTCAAAGAGCCAGCGTTCCCAGAGGGCTTCCCTGGTGGCTCAGATGGTGAAGGATCTGCCTACAATGCAGGAGACCTGGGTTCGATCCCTGGGTTGGGAAGAACCCCTGGAGGAGGGCATGGCAACCTACCCTAGTATTCTTGTCTGGAGAATCCCCATGGATAGAGGAGCTTCGTGGGCTACAGTCCAGGGGGTCACAAAGAGTCGGTCACGACTGAGCGACTAAGCACAGCACAGCATAGGATAGAAACCATTTATATGACAAGAAAGGAAGAAAAAGAAAGACATGAACTGGAAACTCTATGAAGTTAAACGGGCGGCCAGAGTTCCCTTGATGGCAAGTGTAGTAGACTCTAAGTGAACAATCAGGAATTCCTTGGCAGTCCAGTGGTTGGAACTCAGAGCTCTCACTGCCGGGGCCCTGGGTTGGATCCCTTGTCAGGGAACTAAGGTCCCACAAGCTGCATGGCACAGCCAAAAAAAAAGTGTAAGTGAACAACCAGAGAACCTAAAATAGATTCTTGGCTACGCAATGACAGTTATCGCTCTACCTCCAAATATCTTCCCAGGTTGTACATTTAAAAGAATTAAATCTCTACACTTAAAATCCTTCATTCCTGTCCATTAAACATACTATTAAAACTTTGCAATAAGTAATTTCAATGACAATGTTATTGCCTAGTGGTATGTATGATAGGTTTTTATTATGAAAATTTTTTTTCTGTTTCAACTAGTTCATATTAGTCTTGTGCATTAAGCTAGCTATTTGACTCTAGGTAGTAATTCAAGTAGCTTCATGAAGTACAATGAGCACTAGCTGCCTAGATGATCTGTTCTGTACTGTGTATTCTGGTCCTTTTCTAGCAAAGTAGAAAATACTTGGTGGTTACCACTAGAGGGCAAATAGCCTCTGGACTCCTCTTGGACCAAAGAGCATCTCAGTCCCAGACGGCTGAAGTTTTCAGTTTCTCATATAACCTAGTCTTAAGCCTTACGTTGCCAACTCTTAGTCAGTCCATAGGCTCAGCAAGCTAAGACCTCTAAAAGTCAGGATTTAAATGTGCTCTTTTACCATTTTACCAAATGGTCCCATTTGGGATTTTAAGTCTCTTGCTTGAGTGCCCTAACTCCTGACTTTCTTATCCTAACCCTTTCTGATCTTGATCTTAAACCACACTCCTCTGCCAGCAAGGTAACCTAAAGTCACAGCATTCAACAGCAATCTTAAACCTTCGAGGGGAAGGAAAACTCTCCAGACTGTTTGATTTCTGCTTGCCTTTCCAATCTCACATGCTATCACTCCCACTTGCACCGGTTCAGCATTACTCACAGTTCCTTAAACACGCCCTTGTCCATGCCCTTGTGTCTTTGCTTAGGCTTCTATGATGCTGGCGCTGCCCATCACATATTATGAAGACTCAGCTCAGATATTACTGATGGGAAGCTTTATAGTCTCTGCTGATCCCCTGCTCACCCTTCTCCCTTTTATTTAGCAACAGATTTCATTTCTCCCTCCTGTTTGCTCCCCTAGCATCTAGTAGACACCTCTGTTAACAATGCTAACTCTGCTACTGTGATTATGTCTAGCAGAATATATGCATGTTCATTCTGTTCTGAAATGTAAACTCAGCTGTTTTGTCTTCTTTTCTGCATTAGAAGTTGTTAGGAGTTCTAAAAGAAAGATGAATGCAAACAACTCCCCTTCTCTCCAGGAAGCAGAGACCAGGCAATTGGGGGTTTTAAAGACTGAGTTCTCTCCACCCTTGAGTAAGGAAGTACAAGATGTCTGCTGATGAAAATTTGGACTTCGTTGCTAGCTTAAAAACGTGATTAGGACTTTTGGCGTAAAGAAATATTTGGAATTCTGGAGAGGCTGAGGTAGACCGAAAAAGGTCCAGGGAAGCCAAACATCATTGCCCAGAGCCAGGAAAGTGATTTGAAATGCAGCTGCTGCCTGGAGGTGCCCTGTGGGTGGGCTTAGAGAAGAGCCCCTGATGACGGGCAGTGATGATGTACTCAGGAGCAGTGCCGAGTAAACCCTGCACGGCCTTCACCAAAGGACTGTCTAGTTGGGTGGGCTCTCTGCCTCAACTAGAAAAAGAATCGCAAGATGTGGTCCTCAGCCTATGATCAAGTCTTTTTATTTTTTTAGGCAAACACAGACTATTCCTAAAAACAGTCAAAGATCACTTGTCATGGTGATCATTTTGGAATGTGTAAGAGTATCGAGCCACTATGTTGTACACCTGAAACCAATAATATTGTAAGTCAAATATATTTCAAGAAAGAAAAACACCCAAAAAACTATTCACAATCATTGAAAACATGGAGTGTCCAAGAAATCAGTCAAGAGGAATCTTAAGGAGACATGACAACTCAACATTAAGTGATATTCTGGATCAGATCCTGGAACAGAAAAAGACTTAAATGAAAGCTAAAGAAGCATAATAAGGGCTTCCCTCGTAGTTAGTTGATTAAAAAAAAAAAATCTGCCTGCAATACAGGAGACCTAGGTTCAATTCCTGGGTCAGGAAGAGCCCCTGGAGAAGGAAATGGCAACCCACTCCAATGTTCTTGCCTGGAGAATCCCATGGACAGAGGAGCCTGGCAGGCTACAGTCCATGGGGTTGCAAGAGTTGGACACAACTTAGCAACTAAACCACCACCACCACCAAAGAAATATGATAAAGTGTAAACTTTAGTTAATCACGATGTACCAGGATTGGTTTGTGAATTACATTTATATATGATTATCAAGGTTAGATGTTAATCATAGGGGAAGCTAGTGTGGAGTATATGCAATCTCTATCTTTCTAATGATTCTGTAAATCTAAAACTGTTCTAAAAGCTAAAGTTTATTTTGTGAAAAAGAAGGAAGGGGATGAGGAGGGGAGGAGAGAAAGAAAAACACAAACTAACCTGTGAGAATGTCTCCTTCAAAACCTTCAGGAAACTCGACACTCCCTGGACACCTTGGACCCATGAGTGCCTTGATTATAGACACTGGTCAGGTTATGCTGATTGACATCCCCAAACCCTGGTTTTAATAAGTTATCAATGCATAATTATTAAATTAATATTTATTTCCAGTAAGAGAGTAGCAAGAGGTAGTGAAGAGAATGTTTTGTGTGTGTGTGATAATTAAAACTGCAAAATGTATTGTTTTTTACTTAAGCTGATAAAAAAAAAATCTGTAGGACTATCCAATTTAACAGTGTTTGCCCTGACTCTTAGAGTTTTGTATGACTAGCTAGTAATAGTATCTTAGTGCAGAAAATAAATTCCATTCTTTAAGAATATTGTCATTTTTCTGACGTTAACTTGGAGGAAAACCATCCTTACCATAGTGAGATGTTAAAATTGAAGCAGAAAATACATAGAGATCAGATACAAAACATCTAAATAGCTTTAATAATGAACAGTTTCAATTTCTTTTTCATATAAGAGGAAGTAAAGGTGTTACAATTCTCTTAAGCACTAATATTTGAAGTACATATATTGAAAATGGAATGTAGTTATATAATGTGTTTTTGACATAAAATTGTTCTCTAATATGTTTTTTTAGTTTCGTGAAGAGCTCTTTGAAAACGACACATCAAAAAGCATTTTATCCATGATATATATTTCAATATAATTTGTAATAGAGACTTTTCTCAAAAATTTGCATATCTCATGATATTTGTCAATATCAATATGGCATGGTTTAATAGAAATGTACATGTAAGAGAAGAGAGTGTGGAAGAAAGAAAAGACGGCCTCAAAATTAAGGTTTTAGATCATTATCCATTCAAAAGCTTTTCCTCTGCCAGCATTCTGTGCATTGACTGAAGCAGTTGGGGGTCTTGCTGATGACTCAGGACCCCGCTAAGCTGTCTTGCTTATCATGAGGGAGGCTATCTAACACACAAATATAAAGCTGTAACCCTTTCTCCTTGGCAAGAAAGTAAAAAAAAACCTAATAGATTTTTAGTTTGAACAGGCAACTCCTACTGATATTTTATTCTGGACATATTGTGAGAAAAGTAAAAAGGTCATCTTTTGGCACTTTCAGAATAAATTTAAATCACTGATGTTTTAAAATAGACTCACTTTCAAATAGATATTAACATATATTCAGGAAAATATATTAATTCTAGATGATGATAATTAATGACATGAAGCTGATTCTGTTTCTCTCCCAAAATAAAGAGGAATTAAGAAGAGGAGAGAATGCAGAAATGCACATGGGGGGGAGGAAATAGGGTGGAAGGGGTTCTAGGTGGGTTAGAGAAGAAAGAACAGGGGGTAAAGACATCTCTGTGCCAACAACTATTGTTCTATGGTGCTTGAGAAATTCATACGCATTTTCTACTTTTCTTCACAATATCAACAAATCAACTCTTATCTATATTTTAGAAATGGGACATTCAGAGAGTTTAGTAACTGGTCTGTGGTCATGCACAGTAAGAAGAAGATTCAGGTATCAAATCTAGATTTCCTTGATCCTGTAGACTATGGAACCCAGTATTCCATCTCTCAGCATTTCCATATCAAAACTTTTTGGGTATGATTTCTAGGTTGGAAGCTTTGTTAGGTTAATTCCTATATGTAAAAGCTCTGGGAAGTCCAAGTCATTGATGAAAGCTAACAGAACCTCATCAATTCTCTCACTTTGTTTGATAACTGTAATCTTTTCTATTCTTTGTGGCCCATAAAGAAACATTTTGTTACTTCTGCCAAACACTGTATGCTATCCTATAAACCAGGACAATCTTCAGTTGGCAATATTCTTAAAGAATGGAATTTGTTTTATTTTCTGCACTGGTGCCATTTATGCTACGTCTGCACTCACAGTGTTTAGGGCAGTGCTCAAAAATCTAATATCCTGGTTATGTTTTTTATGGCTCAGAGAGTCAATAAATTTTCAATTCTGTAAAAAAAAAATTTCTTTTGGTTCGTTACTATTGTTTCTAGTTCTCTGTAGACACTTTTCATCTTGTCTTTTAATTCCTTAAAATATGAATGGTGATTTGTGTCTGAAAACTCCAGTGTCTGGATTCCATGTGGGTTTGTTTGTCTTGTCCATTTTTCTTTTGGACTTTGGTCACAACCTGTCTGTTTGTTTAGCTGGTTATTATTGATCACCAGACACTATATATTATAATCGTCAAGAGATTTTGTATGATGCTGTATGACTCCAGAGAGAAGGTTCATGTGCTTTAGGCAGGCAGCTACGTTAGGGGCACCAACAACCCCTAAACTCCTTCATCTAATCAGCAAATGGAGCTCATCTGAAGTTGGGTTTTTTTAATTCCAGTGAGAATTGGTCTGTTTCCAGTTCACTATTATTCTTGGGTATAGCCCTTTTGAGTCCAAACTGACTGTTGAGATGTTTACCAAGATCTCTACTCCTTGGCAGGCACAACCTCCATGAGTCCATCCAAAGCTCTCAGATCTCATCCTCTTAGCCCCAGCTTTCAAAATCAGCAATCACTTTAAGGAGAAAAGTGGACCCAAATACCAGAGGTTCATCTCTGTGGACTTCCATCATCTTCTCGATCTTGACTTCACAATTCTTCACAATCTTGCTGACTTTGCACTGATTTTATACTTTTTTTTTTTTCCTTTTAATATTTAGTCTAGCTTCTCTAACTGCTCTCAGTGGAAAGGTTGATTCAAAACAACTTATGCTGTCATCAGTGCAAGAGAATTCACTTATACCATATCAATCATTTTAAAACTTACTGTTAGTATAAAAATACAGTTTCTATCTTTAGAAGTTTAGATAGTTGGCTTCTTGTAAAAAAAAAAAAGAAAGAAAAAGAAATTACAGCAAACTGACCCTGTGTTCCTGCACGTCAGCTGTTGCTTGAATTAGAGTAACTGCTGTCACTTTAAGATGGGTCAGGAATGATCCAGGCTCGCAAGTCTTTCCATACCCTTGTTTATTGCACTGGTTGCCTTTGTTCCTTTCTGCTACTGACCTGACCCCATTAGGCATTAGGCATTTTGTGACTCCTGCCCCAAGCTTAAGGGACTATTTATAAATTAGACATCATGGATTTCAATAGGCTAACTCAGAAAATTAGTTACCACCCAGCAGCAACAGAGACTTTGCTTACCTGCATCGGTGGTGGTGGTTTAGTTGCTAAGACATGCCCACTCTTACGACCTCATGGACTGTAGTCTTCCAGGCTCCTCTGTCCATGGGGATTCTCTAGGGAAGAATACTGGGGTGGGTTGCCATTTTCTTCTCCAGGGGACCTTCCTGACCCAGGAATCGAACCCAGATCTCCTGCACTGCAGGCAGATTCTTTACCAATTGAGTTACAAGGAAATTGATATACCTGCATTGATAACTCTCAAAACTAAAGAAATTTCTGTCCATATAAGACAGTTGAGGTAAATCACATGTCATTTTTATAAAATATTCTGCAATGAGTTTCCATCCATAAATATTTCTCTTTTTTACTTGCTAACGCACAAATTTTGATTATCTAATTGTGACCATGCAATTCTAATCTATATCAATTGCTTACAATTTCTTCTTTGAGTCTTATTTCCTTATTTCCTCAACTGAACTAATTAAATGATCTGCATGGAATTTTGTGAAAGTTAATTTGGGGATTAATGAATGTTCAGTTGGGAGGGAAAGATTGACTGTCTCATGCATTCTATCCGTGACTGGCAAATATTCATTCTGTCTCTCACCCATCAAATATTTGAGCAGACAGTCTGTGCCAGGCACTGTCCTAAATGCTAAAAACTACAAGATGAGTAAGACAGAGGCCCTGACCTAGAGAAGCCCGCTGTAGTAGGAAGACAGACACAGCAAACAATTCATACAACACTTGGTGATAAATACTATAAATGAGTTAAGAGCAAAGAGCTATGGGAGGGAGTGACTAGGCATGTCTGAGGAGTAGGGAAAGAAAGGTATCTCAGGGAAGTAGAATTTCAACCTACTCTTATGTGGATGATTTAGGCATTGGTAAAGAGGAGAAGGAGTTTCCCAGGTTGCTCATTGGTACAGAATCTACCTGCAGGGGATGCAGGTTCCATCCCTGGGTTGGGAAGATCCTCTGGAGGAGGCAGTGGATCCACTGCCTGGACTCCACTTTGCCTGGACACAGGAGCCTGGCAGGCTACAGTCCATGGGATCACAAAGAGTCAGACACGACTGAGTGACTGAGCAGGCATGGACAAGCACTCTAGGAATACCCACTGTTCAGTAAAGCCTGGCTATCCCATCTGGGTTTATTCAAAAGGCTAATGGGTCCACAGAGCTCAGCACAAAGTGGTTCTCAATAGTTGTTTTGGGTGAATGAGCAAACTAAAGAAAGATGGCAATGTTTACTATAGCTACAGGTCAAGGGACAAGGGATAAACTGGAAGGAGATAAGATACATAAGATAGTAACAGTGTATCAAGATAATTGTATCTCCGAACATTACATACACATTTTCATCTAGATGCTGCTGCTTAATCTCTGAGATACTACCCTTCACTTAAGTCCAGGAGTATAGCACAGTAAAGAGGGTTTTCAATATTATGACTTAAAAGACCCCTTATTAAATTTTGACAATAAAGGAGAATACCAGAAGACCTGACAGTAGCATCAAATATATAAATTGCTTGAAGTAAAACAATGAGAGTACACCTTTGAAGTTAAGGTTTTCCCCCATCTGTTATTTCTATTAACTCTTCCTGATTCCAAACCTCAGTAGCTATCCATTATGTCTGAGGTCTTTATAGTTCTAATTCTCAGTCCTAATTTTCCCCAAAAGTTGGAGACGCAATGTGGTATCCTGGATTGGATCCTGAAAAAGGAAAGTAGTTGGAAAAAACTGGGTTAAATTCAAATGAAGTCTGTAATTCAGTTAATAGCTGTATAACAAGGTTAAGTTCTTAATCATCACAAATGTATCATAATCATGAAAGATATTAACATCTGGGAAAACTGAGGAAAAGGTACACAGGAACTCTTTGTTCTGGTTCTGCAACTTTTCTGTACATCCAAAATTATTCCAAGTGAAAAGGTTATTTTTTTAAAGTTAGAATGGTAAGGATTATATTCACAACATATATATCACCATACTGGATGAACTGCTATTCCCCTGTCCAGGGGATATTCCCAACCCAGAGATCGATCCCAGGTCACCTGCATTGCAGGTAGGTTCTTAACCATCTGAGCCACCTGAGAATCCTCTATTACCTACAGAGTAATCAAATTCACTTAAAGACTGACACGTGATGTAGTACTATCCCCTGGAATGACTTAGGTACCCCCAAATTCAGAGTATTTATGGCCTCCTTTATAAATATCCTTTTGTGCTGCTTTTTACCTTCCAAACTGATTGGGCTTTATATTTGTATTCTAGAGGGAAGGCATATGTATCTTGTTTTTTATGCTTATTGTCTTCACCCAGAACTGATATTCCCAGGATCCCTCATTAAGCTAGAAAAGTCACTGGGAAGTAAGCCATACTCCTTAATAATAACACTAAATAAAGAACAGCAAAAGAAAAAAAAATTACAGTAGAAATTCTTTGGTGGTGTATTTCTTCTTTTTATTCTTTGTACAATAAATAATTCACCTCTGTTGTAGAACATTTAGGAAGTAAATACAGAAAATAATTTTGTTTTTATTGGTATAAATTAATACTTCATTGCAATAAATAAGAGGGAAAGAAAACACCCAGTGAATGTTCTGTCTTTAGGTGGCATTTAAGGTGATTGTGGAAACAGAATAAAATGCTGAATTATGTTATGACAAGCAGATGCTTCAGGTAATGTCAGGTAAACAATGCACAGCTTAACATAGCAGGCAGCATGTTCTACTGGGTTACTCTCAAGGTGTGCACATATACAAATAGGATCAGCATAACTGAAAACCAGAATCTTTAAGCATCCATTGACTTACGCTGTGGAGAATGTAAGTTTAATAATGCTGAGATTCAGTCACTCTTCTCCAAGACCACAGGCAGGGAAAGGACCTCAAAACCACTAAGAAGAGCATTCTCTCTGAGCATATGAGAAAATAGCATCCTCATAAATGTTATTCTGAAATCCACAGGCAAAAAGGATCAAATAAAACAGGAACTTCAAAGGTGACTCAGTGATAAAGACTCTGCCTGCCAAGCAAAAGATATGGGTTCCATACCTGGATCGGGAAGATCCCCTGGAGATCCTCCGGCAACAAGCTACAGTATTCTTGTCTGGAAAATGCCACAGACATCGGAGCCTGGTGGGCTACTGTCCATCGGGTCACAAAGAGTCAGACACGACTTAGCAATTACACAACAACAACAAAGCGGAGGGGCCAGTGGGAATGATGTAAGCAGGAAGAATTCTCTTTGATTCCTACAAAGCAACTGGACAAGTGAGATTAGACTCATACCCAGAGTTTCTGGTTAGCTGTCAGAGTTGCTTCCTGCCCACAGTTGAAGTGAAAAAAATACAGGTGACCTCACAGACCACCTGGCAAACACCTGATCTGGAGTAGTCAGAGCTGAAAGGACGGGAGCAGATAAAGAGGTGTGGTAAATCTTAGTGTGGTAAATCTTAGTGTCAAAGGTGCCGGCTGGAGGCACTGCTCAGAGAGGTATGTGCAAAGCACTGTGAGAAACTGAGCCTAGGATGTATCCCTTAATCAAAAGACTGATTGGAAAGACTGATCCTGAAGCTAAAGCTCCAATACTGTGGCCACCTGATGCAAAGAACTGACTCACTGGAAAAGACCCCGATGCTGGGAAAGATTGAAGGCAGGAGGAGAAGGGGATGACAAAGGATGAGATGGTTGGATGGCATCACTGACTCAATGGACATGAGTTTGAGCAAGCTCCAGGAGATGGTGATGGACAGGGAAACCTGGCATGCTGCAGTCCATGGGGTTACAGAGTTGGACACGACTGAGTGATTGAACTGAACTGAATCAAAAAACATTATATTAGAGCTCATGCATTCATTTCATGTGTCCTATTTATAAGGGAAGTCCAGCAATACATTCACATGATGAGTACAAAAAAGAAGGGAAAAAAATGCTTACTTAGAGATTTTTTTTTTTTTAATCCTTTTACAGTGCATTCTTCCAGTTGGAAAGTAAACTATTTGGATAGTTGGCATCAACTGTGTCATCAGGTCACTGAAAACATAGAAAGATAAAATTTCTACTTTGAAGAAATTACTACATGGCACCCTAGCAGACTGAAGCAGGTGATAAAATATTTTTAGGTAGCTGGATAATTTCTTATCTGTATTGAATATCTGTATCTGTCACCTATCTGAATACATCTAATTAAAAAGTCTTCCTTCTTTTCTATGCTTGCTGTCCTAAGGTACAAAGCAGTAGCTGGAAGATGAGATAGATAAAGTAGATCCCACTGATATTGGATTTTTCCCTGGTAGATGAGGTCTCTTACTGCCTGTATCTGTAAGAACATTTGACCTAGGGCACTCCTTAGTGCTTCTGTGGTGGCTCAGATGGTAAAGAATCTGCCTGCAATGCTGGAGATCCCCTGGAGAAGGGAATGGCTACCCACTCCAGTATTCTTGCTGGACAATTTCATGGACAGAGGAGTCTGGAGGGCTCCACAGTCTATGGGATCCCAAAGAGTCAGAACATGACTGAGCAACTGACATACAACACAATATACAAGGCACTCCTTGCTCTTTGAAACTATTTCTTTCCATTTTCACTGGTCTCTCTTCTCACATTCTTTTCTGTTTCATCCTCATCTTCCCAACTTCTGAACATTGGCGTGACATAGAACTTGATCCTTGGACTCCCTTTTTTAGCTACCCTCTCTTCCTAGACTGCATTATCCAGTCTTGTAGAGACAATACCATTCACATGGGGATGATCACTCCCAAATTTACATCTCGAGCACAAACATCTCCCCTAAACTCTAGATTCAGATATCCAATTTGGGTCCAATTTGGACCCTTAGTAGGCATTTCAATTTAATACGGGCAGAACTAAACTGTCATTTCCCCTATCCCCGCCCCTCACATAGGATTCTCTATCAATAAACACCAACTCTGTCCTTTCAGTTGTTTAAGACCAAAAACTATAGGAATTTGACTCCTCTTTTCCATAACAACCCACAGGCCGTAAATCCAAAATACATCCAATACTTCTCACCACTCTTGCTAAATCAGCCCGGTCAAAGCTTGGATCCTTGCAGTGGCCTCCTGCCTACCCCTGTCCATGTATTCTGTAGAATGGTGTCAACACAACAACCATAGGCTCCCCATCATGTCTCTCAATATCCTGTGGATGCTTACTTAAAATAGCTTGAAGCCATCGCTGTTATTCTTGAAGAAGGTAAATCATGTGGTCTTGCAAAAGTCTTTTTGAAAACAAGACTCCAAATGAACTAATTAAAGTATAGACTATTGGAGTTGGGCAGAAAGAGCCCTGCAGATGAAGTGGTTCTAGCCTCTCCTCACTGGTCGATGGGGAAGCTGAAGGGAAAAAGATTACATGACTCTCATGCAGTCAGTAGCACAGTTAAGACTGTGGTCAGATTAAGCTGCAAGTCTGATCATGTCTCCAAGGCTGGAGTCCATGAGTTTTTTGGAATATCTTGCAGATTTGTAAATCATATTTGCCCTCAAATCAGCTTCTGTAAATATTTGATGTCTACAACTTAATGAATTTGGTGATGAGGCTATGTCCATGAACCCAATACTACAATCTATGCCATAAACATATTCATTGCCTTCAAAAGTTTTCTCCTGCTTTCTTTCTTTCTTCTTCTTCTTCTTGTTGTTGCTATTATTCTTGTGTGTGCTATCAGAGCATACAATACAGTATTAACTGTAAGCACTATGCTGTATTCTATCTGTAAATCTCTAGCATTTATTCATCTTGCATAACTGAAACTGTACCCTTTGATTTATCTTCAGATCATTTAGTAATCACAGAAGTTACATAGTTCAGCTTCATGAAAAGATACATTATATGTAACTTCAGTCAAAGTACTACAGCTAAGAATATGTTTTTCATGACTTATAATTCTGTTGAATTTTGAGATCTTTAGGGAGTGAGCTCATGCTGTTCTCACCGAACTCTGTGAAGAGTTTTCATTGTCAGAAAAAGGGCTCCACCCTCCCCTTTGCTGGCTATGATAAACAAGCCTGCTAAAGCTGCCCTGGTGCTTACACTGTATTGGGAGTTCTCCTCCAAAGTGAAACTTGGCTGGGGAAACGCCACTCCTAAGAGTCTATATTTGGAGAACCAGTTTACCCTGCTGATTCTTTTTGTATTTATTTTTTGACAATTTTTTCCCTTAATCATCCCTGGCTTAATTCTAAGCTTAAAAATAGAGCATGCATATGAATGATTAGTGATTAGGCTTCCGAAAGTGAGTACATATATTCACTTATAGATTGTGTGTGTGCGCACTCAATCATGTCTGACTCTTTGCAACTCCATGGACTATATTGCCTACCAGGCTCCTCTGTCCATGGAATTTTCCAAGCAAGAATACTGGAGTGGGTTGCCATAGCCCACTCTAGGGGATCTTCCCAAGCCAGGGAGCGAACTGTGTCTCTTGCATCCCCTGTATTGGCAGGCAAATTCTTTACCGGAGTCACTTGGGAAACCCCCTACTTATAGATATTGATATATAGATATAGATTATTAATCTATCTGCCTCTGATTGAAGTTTTGCTCTTTTGATTTTCTCAATCTACATTTTATTCTGTTGACTGTAACTGCTAAATAATTTCACTCAGGCCTTCATTTTGAGGTGCTGCCTCTGAGGATCATGAAAATTAAGTGACTTATCTATATGTGGTGCTAGTGGTAAAGAACTTGCCTGCCAGCTCAGGGGACAAGAGACTTGGGTTCGATCCCTGGGTTGGGAAGATCCCCTGGAGAAGGAAATGGCAACCCACTCCAGTATTCTTGCCTGGAGAATCCCATGGACAGAGGAGCCTGTGGGGTTACCTATCCATAAGGTCGCCAAGAGTCGGACATGACTGAAGCGACTTAGCACACACACATCTATATATGTGGAACCATTTCATAGTGCCCAGAATACAGCCACAGTTCAATAAACGGTAGGTTTTACATGCTGTCATATCGTCACCACCAGCATGCATCTCCACTTTATTCCCTCCCGAGTTCATTCCCATTCATAGTGTGCCAACCCCTGGGATGTCTACACAAATAACTCAAAAAAATTACGTCTGGAATTGCCTGCCTTTACCTATAGGCTTGATAAAAATCTCATATGTACATTGTTTTTTAAATGTATTACTACATTTACTGTTGATGACATTAGTATTTTTCAAAATGTGGTCCTTGAATCACTGCTTTTGAATTACGGGAAGCAGAAAAGCAAGGGGTGGTCCCCAGATATCTGTATTTTAGGCAAGGACACAAGAGACTGGGTCATGCACACCACTATTTGGGAACATGTGCCAGGCTGCTTTTGATCCCTACCATTTCATCAGTGCCATCACTTTGCTATTGATTTTCAAGATGGAAAAGAGACTTATCTTACCAGAGCCTTAAAGTAACCCATATGTGCAGAGTTCAATTCTCTAGCTCATAATTAAAATATATATTATAACTATACTGCTACTATTATAAAGGTTAAAATCTCTAGGGGAAACAGAAGGACCAAGTACAAATAGCTAGATAATGGATGAATGATAATACAACGGATTCAAGCCTTGTCAGGGTTTAGGTACCTTCCTAAACCTACGCGTGTCCCTAAACTGTAAGCTCCAAGTAACACAGATAGGAGGGAACTGACTATTTCCCTGCTTTCATTAGAAGACTGAGTTTGACGATGCACTGTTGTATATGCTGTAAATCCTTTTTAGAACTATATAAACTCTACTTCCTAGGAAAAAAGTCAATAACAACATGGAAGATAGCCAGAATTCATCTTTGCGATAGGACTATGGAGTAATGAGACTAGTTTTCTTGGATGACTTACAGAAATCAAAATTGATAACATAAAGCCATACTTTGTATTTCAAAAACACAACCACTACATGACTATAAATATCTTCTGAGTTGTAGATGAGATTCTTGGGCTAGATGGTAATGTTCAATGCATATGAACAAAAAACAGGATGCTTTAAAATAAGTGCTGAATCTCTTGCAAGATGAAATATTAATACTATTGACATGGGCCAAGTACCTTCATCACCAGGGTGTCTGTTTATCTCTTTGTTTTCTTTAGTAAAGTAACACTAGGCATTTAGAAGTGAAGACCAATGAAGCATTTTACTAAAACTATAATTGCAAAGCTAATTGGAGATTGCAAATTAAGTGGGAATAGTGTGCAGAGTGATGTAAGGATGCCATCAAATCATAGAAATTACATTTGGAAAGGATCTAGATAATTTCCAGTCCAACCTCCCACCCAGATCCTCATATTCTGCTTTAAATATGTGAATGCAGGAGAAATCCTATGTCTTTATCCAGTAAATATGTATATCATGCTCCAGCAACCGTCATTAAAATAATAATTGATTCAAAGTACCTTCTCTCACATTTTTTCCCTCCTTGTATTTACTTTCCTAGATGTCAGACCTGGATTCCTGACCCCAAACCCTTGTATTTTCTCTGTTATCTCTGAAACATTGGTTCAGAGGTATTTATTATTTTAGTACCCAGAGACTTCCCAATTACTAATCCAAATTCTTCTGCTGGTTACAAGACAGCCTTTATTCAGCATGTATTACAACCATGGTAGAATTATAAAAATTAACCAGCCAAGAGAAGAATCCATAATGTTCTAGACACCTGATTTTTACTCATGACAAGGGAACAAGAACTAACATGGAGATCTTCGGCCAATTTCCCTCCTCTGCCATGGACCATCCCACTAGCAAGTTGATGGACTATTGAGAAATGGTCTTTGAAGCTGCTGCACCTGTCTGCTGCTGCTGCTAAGTCACTTCAGTCGTGTCCGACACTGTGCGACCCCATAGACAGCAGCCCACCAGGCTCCCCGTCCCTGGGATTCTCCAGGCAAGAACACTGGAGTGGGCTGCCATTTCCTTCTCCAATGCATGAAAGTGAAAAGTGAAAGTGAAGTTGCTCAGTTGTGTCTGGACTCTTAGTGGCCCCATGGAATGGAGCCTACCAGGCTCCTCCGTCCATGGGATAACTCACTCCTAAAACCTGGTACCCTCTAGAAATACAGTAACAAGAACAGAGATAGAACTCTGACTACTACGTCTTCTCATTTTTTGAAACAGTTCTAAATTTTGTCAAGGCATAAGGCAGATAATGGTTTTTTAGGTTACCCAAGTCTGAAGGAAGGACGAAGTCCCTTATAACACCTGCCATAACAATCTTGAGGAGGGCATGCAACCCATTCCAGTATTCCTGCCTGGAGAATCCCCATGGACAGAAGTGTCTAGCAAGCTACAGTCCATGGGGTCGCAAAGAGTCAGACACGACTGAGAGACTAAGCACATAAAGGTCTTAGAACCACCATTTCAATAAAACGCTAACCAATCTTTTCATTTCAGCAGGACAGATATAAAAAGATGCCCCAGGAGCCTGATGGCTCAACAAATGTGCTATGGCAGGGTGAAGGAAGAGTGCTCTCCTATTGTTATTTCCTGCCCCTTCAGAAATGAAATAATAGACTTCAGACCTCCTGAATTACAAAGCACTGTCTCATGATCAGCAAGTTAGAATACTGATCATATTCCAACTGAGAAAATGAAGAATCATTTTCATACTAAGGACATTTGTATTCCAAGATGAATTTTGCCAAAATAGGTAAGTTTCATTGGTGACATTTTAACACCCTTTCTAAACTCCTGGAGTTAAATGAGACCTTGTACCCACTAAGTGATGTAGTTCTATGTTTGATTGTTTAATAAAGTGAATCAGCACCTAAGTGTCCAAAAAGAACTTCATTTTAAAAAATGCCTTTTCAGTTGAACAGCAGCAGCCAGGGCTCTGCGCTACCCCATGGCCGTGGGCCTCATCAAGGGCCTCAAGGTGAGTAAGAACATGAGGAAGTCGAGGCACAGCCACCACCGTGGGTACATCACCAAACACAGCAAGTTCGTGAGGGACACGATCCGGGAGGTGTGGGGCTTCGCCTCTTATAAGCAGCAGGCCATGGAGCTGTTCACTCTCTCCAAGGACGAGCGGGCTCTCAAGTTCATCAAGAAAAGGGTGGGGACACACATCTGCACCAAGAGGAAGAGAGAGGAACTGAGCAGTGTCCTGGCCACTATGAGGAAAGCAGCATCCAAGAAGGACTGAAGCCTTTCCCTCTGTGGAAAATAAACCTTTTCAAGGGGGAAAAAAAGGCCTTTTCTATTTACTTATTCCGGATTTAAATTTTTATCAATAGGATAGGTGGTTTACCTTTTGCCGGTGGAGTACATTATGGTGGTCACTACAGAAGGCTGGTAGTGTAGACATGGGGGAATAAAAAGGTTTGGGTCAACGTGGCTGAATATAGTGATTCCCTGGTGTACATCAGGGACATAAACTTCATTGTCAAAGTTGTTTGCAACTGCATTTAAATTCTGAGTGTAGGAGATGCTTGATCAAGAAAATAAAGAGCTGAAAGAAATGAGAGGTATTTCTGGCCCTCTGACCTCTCTTTCCTACTACATCCCTCCCTTGAGAAATCTCCAGCAAATGCATACTTTAAAGTTTTATCAGCCTACCCAAGGCTTTTTGCTAAGTAGACAAGAACCTTTCTGGGCTGTCAGCTGATCTGGTGGATTCACCACTACTCTGCCCCAACCCCCAACCCTTCCCCATTCTCATTTCAATAAGTCAGCCACGCTTTAAGTCTGTGCAAAATCTGCCAGTCACCTCTGACCCACTCTTCACTAGGGTGTCATCCTAGTAGATTTTGTCAACCCCCCTGAACAGCCTGATGAGCTCTGAGTATATGGATAATTCTCTTTACTGCCTGTGATAAGTAGCAAAAGATAAGGAAGAACTGGCCTTGCCGATAAGATGTTTTTGACAGTTGAAAATTCAAAACAAACAATTCTGGAAATTCCCCGGCAGTCCAGGAGTGAGGATGCAGGGCTCTTGCTACCAGGGCCCTGGGTTCGACCCTTAGTCAGGAACTAAGATCCCACAAGTTGTGTGGTGTGGTAAAAATAAATAAATAAAACACACAATCCTGACACAGCTTAAGGAGAATTACATAGTAGCATGACAGCAAATGCAAACTGTCATGTAACATTGATGATGTGATAAGAGAACACAGAAGAAACTACAAATAATAAAATATTTATGTGTGTATTCTTAGTCTCACAGTCATGTCTTGACTGTGACCTCATGGACCATAGCCCACCAGGCTCCTATGTCCATGGAATTCTCCAAGCAAGAATCCTGGGGTGGGCTGCCATTTCCTCCTCCAGGAGGTCTTCCCAACCCAGGATCAAATCCGAACCACATTTCTTGAGTCTCCTACATTGGCAAGCATATTCTTAACCACTGCGCCACCTGGGAAAGGCCCTCTTATTGATAAGAGGACATACCAAAACAATGGAAAAAATAAAATATCTATAATAAATCATGGCATTTCTGTATAATAGAATCCTAGGCAACCGTAAAAATTATGAGAAAGCCAAGTAATTATTGACCTGGAAATATACCCACACTGGATGTGAGAGTTGGACTCTAAAGAAAGCTGAACACCAAAGAATTGATGCTTTTGAACTGTGGTGGTGGAGAAGACTCTTGAGAGTCCCTTGGACTGCAAGGAGATCCAACCAGTCCATCCTAAAGGAGATCAGTCCTGGGTGTTCATTGGAAGGACTGATGCTAAAGCTGAAACTCCAATACTTTGGCCACCTCATGGGAAGAGTTGACTCATTGGAAAAGACCCTAATGCTGGGAAGGAATGGGGGCAGGAGGAAAAGGGAATGACAGAGGATGAGATGGCTGGATGGCATCACCAACTCAATGGACATGAGTTTGGGTAGACTCCAGGAGTTGGTGATGGACAGGGAGGCCTGGCGTGCTACAATTCATGGGGTCACAAAGAGTCAGACACAATTGAGCTACTGAATTGAACTGACTGATATGAAGTGAAAATTAGATTTCTGGGAGATATGCATCACACACTAAAATCTCTATTTAAGAAATAATGTTTGTATGGGAAATATACACAATAATATATTAACAGTGGTTTGTGCATGACCTTTGTTTTTCATCTTTGTGTTTGGGATTTCTTTGCAATTTGTATATACATTTATTATAAAATAGAAAATGAATAAGGCTGCTCTAAAAAATTATAGTGAGGGAATGAATGATAGATGGCTTCCCAGATGAAGAAACCACATTGATCTAAGTCCTACAATGGTTTTTGAAAGAGTTTGTGTCTCTGGATTGGAAGAAAGAGGAGTGAAACATTGTTTAGAGGGGGTGAAAATTATGAGATGAGGAAGAAAAGTACTAGGTGACTGTAGGGAAATGAAAGTTGAAGGTTTGTACTGAAGCAGAGAGAAGGAGGGATACCCTTAAAGCTTCAGTCCTCTAAGCCTCTGCACTTTCTCTTCCCACTACCTGAGAAGTCTTCTTTCACTGAGGAAGTCATCTTCAAGACCCAGCTAGAATAACTCTTTCTCTTTGATGTTTCCTTTTGGATTCAGGTGCTGGTTTTTGCTTCCACTGTGCCCCATCCATGCCTGTACTATTGCACAGAATGCACTTGCATTGCATTGATTACTTGTTAACTTGTTTAAACCATTTTCTAAACAGCAAGCTCCAGGAAGGGCTTATTTTCTTGAACACAGTGTTGTCAGATAATAGCTATACAAGATATGTGTGTGCAGGATTGACTTGAATTGAACTGAATTGAAACAGTTTTGGAGAAAGATTAGTTAACAGAGAGTCTTAAAAGTAAGGCTGAAGAGCTAGGTTTGATTGAATCTATAACAGAGAGGTTTAAGCATATATCCCTTTGGTATATGAGGAAGCTTCTAGAAGATGGATAAAAAGAAAGCACTACTATTCTTTCAACTCAGTTCACCAGAGATTGGAGTTGGCAGCTTTGGGAAGTCTACTGACAGACAGTATTGGAAGGTGCTGAACATTGCCCATTTAACAACCTGCCACAGGGCAAAAATCATTTTATGTAGTACAGGCTGTAGATTCCTGATTAAGAGAGACCAGTGGGTGGATGACCCATGTTAAAATATTTTCAATAAGTTTCTTTGATTTCATATAACTCCAATCTTATGCCTAGAAGCTTCAATGACAATATATGTACCATTTTTTAAAACACTATCCCAGTGATTGTCTTCTTTTTCCCAATAATGTGTTTTATTCATTTTTAGAACATAATGTAAACAAAGAGAATCCTACTTTGATGATGACCTAATGAACAAGATGTTTTTAAAATGGTAGATCTGATTGCATCAGACCAAGTATTCTCTACCACACACAAGTACAAGTGTTAGTCCCTCAGTTGTGTCCAACTCTTTGTAGCCCCATGGACTGTAGCTCTACAAGCTTCTCTGTCCACAGAATTTTCCAGGCAAGAATACTGGAGTGGGTCACCGTTCCCTTCTCCAGGGTATCTTTCCAATCCAGGGATTAAATCCCGGTCTCCTGCATTGCAGGCAAATTCTTTACCATCTGAGCAACCAGAGAATTATCTAAGACTTAAGCAAATTTTTAGATTATCTGGTCAAACAGTTGTCTTTTAAGAAAAAATAATTTTATCAAAGATTATAATATCATTTAATTCTATTTAAGAGAAAATTGTTGTACCTGTATTCCCTCCCCAAGGGGTGGTTTGTTCAAACTGAATTATTTTTATATACAAATACCGATCTTGATAAAGTTCAAAGTTAACTCAGTCTTTTTTCCTTTAATTCTGCATCTTTAATTCCTTTAGTGCTTTGTTGCATATGTTGTGCTAGTAGAAAAATGTGCTAGTTTAATCATGCTACATACAAGTGAGCTTTCATGCTGTTTGACTCCTTTGCACACACTTATTTTCCACCGCAGGTACACAGCTCACTGACATCATGAACCATCCAACAACCAGTGACAACTGTGTGAGTTCTACAAAAATGTCTCCAAAATCCCTCCTCAGGGGCAAAATAATGCAACTGTTTCTCGAACATTGTATCTGTTCCTAGGAACCATGATCTAGATATAAAAAGATGGGAAAGTTACTTTTCTCAGCAAAGGCATATTTGCTGTTTTGAATTCCTACTCAACATTCAGTTCCAAGATGTGATGCCAACTACGCTTTACTTGGTGTCTCTCCTCTAAGTGGTTAAAATACATTTAATTGAGCTTTTTCTGTAGTATTCTGGGATTATTTTGTGTTCACTTTAAAAGAAAGGGAGGGGGCTTCCCTGGTGGTCCAGTGTCTAAGACTCAGCACTTACAATGCAGGAGGCCCTGGGTTCGATCCCTGGTCAGGAAACCAGATCCCACCTGCTACAACTAAGAGCTGGCATACCACAACTAAAGAACCTGTATGATGCAGTGAAGACCCAGCACAGTCAAATAAATAAATAAAAATAAATATTTTAAAATAATAAAATAAAAGAAAGGGAAATACTAAAATCCCTCCATCAGTGAGGTCTAGCCATAATTTATGCCATGAACAGAACAGACTATTAGCAAAGTCTCGCATTACTACCTGCTCCAAGAAAGAATGCGGCGGAGAGATATATACCAACATTTATTGGGACAAAGTTTTTAAATAGTAAATACACAAACAAATATAAATTTTGTTTCAAATTTCTCTTTAAAGGATAATGATGAGCTAAAGCAAGAATTTGGTCTCTCTGGCCTCTTCCTAATCTTATCTATTTTGTAATAAATTATAAATTTTATATAAATTATAATTTTATAATTTTATCTATTACAAGCCCGTTTCAGTAATGGCACAGACACCAGACACGGATGGACATCCGTGTCTATTATGCACAAGTGTACTGCCCCCTATTGTTTACTTACTGCTTTTCTCCTGGGGTTTTCAAGGCAGCCAATCCTTACTCCATCCCTGTTAAGTCCTTCCTCTTGGCCAGTGGAGAAGCTGAGGCTACTGATTGAGCCACAGGCTTTTAAGAGCAAAAACATGGTACCTGCTGGGAATTCATGCTCCCTGCTCTGGAAGTGAATGCATCTAATCCTGTTAGAGTGTGTATTTTCTTGCGAAGGAAACTGTGAAGAGGAAAAACATGCTAGGCCATCCTGAAAACAGAGTTATGAAGTGTCTTTATCTTCTCTACCCAGTGTGCATTTGCCCGAAGGCAGCGGCTACTTAGGGATCATTGAGACCAAAGAGGTCACAACTGAGCTGGAACAGACAGGAGAGATCAGAACATAGCTTTACTTTTTGCCAAAGAGAAAAGTATTTCACATAATTAGGCTGAGTCTCCTCCTCAGAGCCTCAAAAACCCACGTCACAACACAACAGGTCATGAAGCAGCAAGGAGTGGATGTGGTTTTAGCAGCGTCAACTTCCAGTAAGTGACTAAATATGTTAATGCATTACCATGACAGCTGATACATTAAAGCAATATATATCTCATGACTGCTTTGGACAGTGGCTCACCAGCCTTCAGTTAATGCTATGATACCTGCTTGAGAGCAATTTGATACAGAGTTTAAAGGAAAGACAGAGAGAGAGAGACCATAAAATGCCCACCTGTGGAAGTTAGAAAACAAACCCTGGTGGATTCATAGAAGGAACACTTCTGAGATTTGAAAGTTAATTTTTAAAATTAATAGTTTTAAACAGCTCTATGGCGATATAACTCGCATTCAATAGATACGGATATGTTGCACAACTTAGTAAGTTTCAATATACATCTGTGAAACTATTACCACAGTTAAGATAATAAACATATCCAGCACTCTCATGCCCCTTCATGGCCCCTGGATATATGATTTTATCTATCTTGGATAGGTGCCTAGCAGGGGAATGGCTGGGTCAAATGGTATGTGTACATTTTACTTTCTAAGAACTTGCTAAATTGTTTTCCAGAGTGATTTTTCTCCTTCTACATTCCCATCAGCAGTACAGAGAGTCACAGTTGTTCCACAATCTCACCCATAGTCAGCATGTTCAACCTTATAATTTTAGCAGTTCTCACAAGTGTGTAGCAGTATCTCCTTATAGTTTTGAAGCACAGCCCAAATGAGCAGTGGCTTTGAGCATTTTTTCATGTGCTCATTCATCATTTGTACATCTTACTTAGTGGATTGTCTGATAGAGCCTTGCGTCAATTTTTTAACTGGGTTGTTTGTTTTCTTATTCATGAGTTTTGAGAGTTCTTTATATAATCTGGGTACACGTTCTTTATATATTTTGGATACAAGTCCTTTCTTGAAGAAGTTCACAGACTCTTAACTTTCATATGGAAATGCAACAACTCCAGAATAGCCAAAGAACTCTGAAAAAGAAGAGCAAAGATGAAGGATCAGCCGATCGGCACAACCTGATTTCAAGACTTACAAAGCTGTATAATCAAGACAGTGTGGTCACAGTGTAAAAACTGACAAATAGACCAGTAGAGCAGGATTCAGAAGCCAGAAATAGACCCATCATACATGCAACCAACTTTCGACAAAGGTGAAAATGCAATCTAATGGAACGAGGATAGCCTTTTCAATGAAGGGTGCTGGAACAACTGGATATGCAGAGGCAAAAATAGTAAGTTCAATCCACAAAAATATTAAGTTCAATCCATATCTTAAGCCACATACAAAAAGAACCTCAAAACAGATCACAGACCTAAACATAAAACATAAAACCAGCCCTGAGTGGGGCCAAAGCAAAATGAAAACACAGAGCCCCCTGTTCAGAAATTACTGAGGATTTCAAAACAGCGATGGCAGAACATTAGCCCGAGCATGGGGCCCTTCTAAGTGTGAGACCCATAATACTGAACAGGTTGTAGACCTGTGAAACCAACCCTACCGAAAAATTATCAAGCTTCTAGAAGAAAACATAGGAGAAAACCTATGTTACCTTGGGTTATGCAAAGAATCCCTAAATAGGCACCATACCGAAAGGACAGTCCCTAGAAGAAGAAATTGATAAACTGAACATCATCAATTAAAAACTTCTGCTCTCAAAAGATTAAGTGAATAAAAAGATAAGCCACAAACTGGGAGGAACTATTTATCAAAAATAATAATAAATTTGAACATTGTACACATCATGTGCCAATGTTCTAAAAACTTTATATAAGTTCATGTATATATATATATATATATATATAATAAATACCTTATAAAATAGATAACGGTTTTATCTTCATCTCATATTAAAAAAGGTACAAGAATTTAAGAATTTGGCTTAACGATATAACACTAGTAAATCAAGGAGACAAAGTACTGGAGTCCAGGCTGTCTGATTTTGAGGCCACGTTCTTGATGTCTCCTAGGGTAAAAACAAATGTCATTTCTGTCTTCTCATTTTCTATCCTTAATTTATCTGAGGGGGGCTTTAAAAAAAAATCACCTACAACATATTTCAACAGACTACCTTTAAAAATTCCCAAAGTGGGCATTGTTGATGGCCACAACTGCCCAACTATGTTCAGTATACAAAGTCCTCTTCCTATAAGCCTTTTGCAAGACCAGGTAAACCCAGCAGTGTTTCCGGGACCGGTATCAGCAGCCCAAGCACAAGTAAGTTTATAAAGCTTAGTGCCAGATAAAGCAGCCTTGATTTGAAATGCCTCATTGCCCAATTTTCTCTTTTGCAGCAAGGGACATTCCTGCAGCAAAGTACAGCGTGGTTTCCTATGCCCAGAAAGAATGCATGGGCCTCATTCAGTGACCACTTACATCTAGAGAGGAACCAAGGCATGGGAACGCTCATGTTTATCTGTGTGCCTGAGCCCACCCACTGTTTCACTGCAGGCCACGGAGAAAGAAATATCAAGTCCTAAAAAGGCATTGGGGCTGAATAGCACAATATGCTTGGATACCCATGCTTCATGTAAACACAGGGCGATTGTGAGTTCTGAGAGCCTGGGTGTTGCAGTTCAGCGAGGGTCTGATTAGCATCTAGACAGCATCCCCAGAAAGGGCTGCAGACCCCTTTGTCTGGAGGAAGGGGTGTACACATGACTCTGGTCGCCAGGACTCCTCAGCCACTCTCCTCTGAATATTTCATCGCTGGCTCCCATTTGAGGTATGTTTTGGGAGTCTCCAGCATTTTCACGGAAAAGGGCTTTTGGCTCGTCTGCCTTACATTTTACAAGCTCGAGGGCAGCAGTTTGAAGTGAAAGGGAAGAGTCATGGGAAACTGAACTTCCGGCAGAAATAATATAGCTCGTGAGGTTGCTACAGAAGCTGGCAATTGCTGAGTAAACTCTGTTTTGAACTAGCGGTGTCCAGTCTTTAGGTTTGACGTCACGTGACTGTGTCTAAAAATCGAAAACAGACGCTGGGTAGGTCCTGGTACTCTCTGGTTTCCTGTTTCAACAGGCACAGGATACTTATCTTCCTCCTTTCCACCGTATAATGTTTTAGGTAAAACTGTGATTTTTTTTTTTTTTTTCCTGTCTTGCTGCCTTTCCACCTTCACAAAGAAGAATACAACGACTATTTCTGCCCCCTCTGCGGTAAGAGCTGGAGATCACATTTTTCCTGGGTGTTCTCCATCCTGTGGCCAGAGTACATTCCTTAACTTACCCATTAGAGTCCAACAGTCACTCAGCCTCTCTGACGTTAAGACAGTCACACTCAGACCAACACCAGCAAAACCTGTGGCATTTGCCACACCCAGGGCATGGCTTTCAGGAGATTTCACCAGGTTCAAAAAGATGGATATGATTGTCCCTTAGTGTTACCTATTTCAAACTTAAATTTTATCTCTAATCAACGTAGGATATGAAAAGTTCTTAAGTGTGAGGGTACCCTGGGCATATCAGCACACAAATTTTGTCAAACAGAGAAAAATCATAGGTTCTTAATTCAGGAGCAGTTTTTAAACTCTTGGAAAGAGAGGAAAAAATCAGTGGAACAAAGCATCTGTACATAGATCCTTTTATTACTTTCTGCTGATGTGATTGGCTCCAAGGGAATAACTTGCACCCAGAAGGGTTCTCTTGCCCAGCTTTCTATCTAAAATGACAATATTCACTCTGTGTGTGTTTATATCAATTTAATCAGTTATACTTTCCTGATGGTTTGGGCAGTAAAGAATCAGCCTGCGATGCAAGAGACCTGGGGTTCAGTCCCTGGGTTGGGAAGATCTCCTGGAGGAGGACATGGCAACCCACTCTAATATTCTTGCCTGGGAAATCCCATGGACAGGAGTCTGGTGGGCTACAGTCCCTGGGGTTGCAAAGAGTCAGACACCACTAAGCAGCTAACACTTTAAGCATTTATAAAACTATGCCTATATTTAGAAGAGAATCTTCTTTTGCTTTCTTTTGTTTTCTAATTCTGCTTTTCTGGATAACTGCATGCTGACCATCTAGGTGTGCACATTAAGAATCAATAAATGAGAATGTCACTCACTTCCAAACAATCATCAGAGGCCTTAACATATAAGGATTTAGGGGCAAGGAGGGCTGTTGCCTCTCCCTGTGAAACTAGCATTAAACAGTCGCTCCTCACTTCATCAGGAAAAAGGAATGTACTCTGGAGAAATAGCAATGCCATAGTCATAAAGGACCCATGTGGCTAAACAAAATTCCCTCCTGATTCAGGTATTTCAGTTCTAGGAAGGAAGGGAGGGTTTCCTTGCAGAGGGTAGACAGGAAGATACGAGGTCCATATCCCTTTCAATTATCTATAAAAATGAAGGCGCTTATTTATACAAGGTACATAAATTAAGAAAATTCTTGAGCTAATTCATCTCCTAGCTTGTCTAAAGGTGGGAGGTTTGCAGGCTAAAGGCACACAGAATTCATGTCCCCATTGACAGAGTTTTCACGCTCATTTCTTATCTGAAGGGCTCAAGTTTTTCTTGCAGAGTACACACAAGGCCCTATCAAAGTTCACTGTGCAGTTTTGTTTTGAGTCGCTGAAGGACAGCTTTCCCATTAGAAATCTAACACAGGAACGTCTTTAATTAGCAGACTTTTCTGCAGGATAGGGCTCAAGCAGGACTACCGGGACTGAATTGTGAATTTTAATACTTCGTTGCAAAAGGAGGAGACTGGACATTCTCAGTATCTTATTTGAAGCGGGGTACGATGACTCATACGTGAAGCAGTGCATTAATGGCCTACATTATGTTACAGGTATGAATTTTACATAAAACGGATTAATATTATATGTCATGGTGGAATTTTAAATACTCCGTGCCCATGCATTTTTAATATTTACGTGCTCTAATTTAATGTTCAAGGCAATTGCATTTCCTGAGCCCACTTTTGCATATAGATGGGTAAAAGAAAAACCCTACGACGTCTTGGTTTTATTTCTACGTCCCTTCACCAAAATGTGCGTTTGGCCTTCTTTTCCATTTCCCCCTCCCCACCGCCCACTCCCATCCCCAAGCTTTAACGTTTTAAAAACAGGCACGGAAAGGCTACGCATTCCATTCCATCATTATGGTTTCGGCAGTTGGGAAAAGCCGAAGAAAGAAATGGGAGTGGGGAGACAGGAGAATGAACGTGCCTTCTAGAACAGCGTCCTTTAAGGCGCTGGAATCCAGGGATGGAGGGACGGGTGGTGGACGGTCCTCGGGCGCCAGGCTGTTAGCAGTGGCAGGAGAGCCTCGAGCAGGGCCCGGGCGCTCCCTCCACCGCCTAAGCCGGGGGGGGGGGAGAGTGGATTCCAGCCGCACATTCCCGCAGCTCTTCGCAATTAACTTCTCCCTCTCTTTTCGCCTCCCTAGGGCACACACCAGCCTGGCCCGACTCCCACCCAGCTCTCGGTTCTCAGAGCCCCCACCCACGGCGTTGACGGAATGGAGTGCCCTTCCCATTGGCCCGAGCGTCATTCCCTGAGGTGGCACCGTCCGCCTGATTGGCTGGGCACTCCCGACCCCCCGCCCACCCCTCCGCCCGGGTTGCCCGGCTCCCGCCCCGCCGGCGTCGCCCGGAGCCCCCGCCCTCGCCGCCTCCTTCCGCGCACCCGCCCCGCGGAGCCCAGCCCGGACTCCGCTTTCGCTCGCGCGGCGACCCGGCCGGCGCGCTGGCCCCGCCCCCGGGGCGCGCGGCTCATAAATACAGCTGCGCGGCGGGCCGGGCCGGAGCCGAGAGGAGGCGAGGTAGTGAGTCCGCGAGAGGAGCGGGGGACACCTCGGGCCCGGGGGAGCGCGGCCGCGGCGGCGGGCCGGCTGTACTCGGAGGTCCGAAGGGAGTGACTCGGGCGCCCGGTGGGCTGCTTTCTTTTCGGTGCTTTTGGTTTTGTTTTTCTCTTGCCTTTTGGTCCCGGCCGAGTGTCGCCCGCTGAGCCAGACCCAGAGCGGTTCTCCGGTCAGTTGTTGGGCGCGCGATCACCCGGAGCTTTCCGGTGCCCCGAGCGCAGAGCGGGCGCGCGGGGCGCGAAGGAGGGGGAGCGGAGCCGGCCGCGGACGAGGGGAGGGGGCCGGAGCTTGCCTGCCTCGCTCGCTCGCCCAGGCGGGTCCGCTCGCGCAGAGCGCAGGGCGCAGGGCGCGCGCGATGAAGGCGGTGAGCCCGGTGCGCCCCTCGGGCCGCAAGGCGCCGTCGGGCTGCGGCGGCGGCGGCGGCGGCGGCGAGCTGGCGCTGCGCTGCCTGGCCGAGCACGGCCACAGCCTGGGCGGCTCGGCGGCCGCGGCGGCGGCGGCGGCGGCCGCGCGCTGCAAAGCGGCCGAGGCGGCGGCCGACGAGCCGGCGCTGTGCCTGCAGTGCGATATGAACGACTGCTACAGCCGCCTGCGGAGGCTGGTGCCCACCATCCCGCCCAACAAGAAAGTCAGCAAAGTGGAGCTCCTGCAGCACGTTATCGACTACATCCTGGATCTGCAGCTGGCGCTGGAGACGCACCCGGCTCTGCTGAGGCAGCCGCCGCCGCCCGCGCCGCCGCACCTCCCGGCCGGGACCTGCCCGGCCGCGCCGCCGCGGACCCCGCTCACCGCGCTCAACACCGACCCGGTGAGAGGCCCCGGGGCGGGCGACGGCCGGGTGGGAGGCCCGCGGGCGCTCCCTTTCCCTGGGGCAGGGGCGGCGGAGAGTGACAGTTCCGTCCTGTCGCTCCTCCCGGGGGCCGACGCCGCCGGCAGGCTGGGTGCAGCGAGCCTGGGGGCCGGCCGGGTGGACGCGCGGGGCGGGGACCAGGGGCTGGGCTGTCGAGTCCAGCCGGTGCCCCGCGGGGCAGGGGCGTCTCCTCGCGGGGCTGCGGGCTGGGGTGGGGGCGTGCGTCTGCGGGCCCGCCTGGGTTCCGGGAACCGACGAGGACGACCCGGAGGAGCGCGCTGGGGGCGCCCGCTAACCTCTCCCTCGGTGTCGGTTGCTGTTCCAGGCCGGCGCGGTGAACAAGCAGGGCGACAGCGTTCTCTGCCGCTGAGCCGCGCGTCCCAGGTGAGCGCGCGTTTCCCTTCTCGGGTGGCCGGTCACCAGAGACACCCGGTCCCCGGGGCCTTCCGGTGTCAGGCTCCGTGGTGGTCTTTGCCATCTCCCCGCCCCAGCATTTCTGAGGGCAGATTCCCGAGGAGGCGGACACCCCCACCTCCCTGTCTGCCACCCAGTTAGTAAGTGAGCCCGCACTTAGCTTCGAGAACTGGGGGACAGATCAGCTCGTATCCCTGCCGCCCCCAGTGATCGGCCGGTCTCCCCGCCGAAGGGAGGGTACCCTTGTGGGCGTGGGGCCCGATGTACCCCCCCCGTGCAGTCTGACACCCACGAAAGAGGGCGCAGGCAGGGTCCCCGGAGTGGGTCCCCTGCGCGGGCTTCCCGGGGGCTCGCGACTGCCTGCTCAGCGCCGGGCCGGGCGGCGGGCCGCGGGTGTAGTCTGACCCGGTGGTTTGTTTTGGGTTGTTGATCAAGCATGTCTTGAGTTTGGTCGGTGGCGCCAGTTAGTCTGCAGCGGGAAGGTTCACACACCCCGTCTATTCATTCCTCTTCCACAGGTGTGCGGCCGCCTGAGCCCGAGCCAGGAGCCCTAGAGAGGGAGGGGGAGAGAGCAGAAGTTAGAGAAAAAGCCGACGGGAGGAAGGAAAAATAACAAAAAGATCAGCAAATCCTAGAAACGTTTCATTCGTCATTCCAAGAGAGAGGGAAGAAAAATAAAACTTTTCATCTTAGTTAAATTTTTTTTGCACGTTCATAAACATTCTACATGCGTATTCTCTTTTGTCCCATTTATAACCGCTGTGAATTGTACATTTCTGTGTTTTTTGGAGGTGCAGTTAAACTTTTAAGCTGAAGTGTGACAGGACTGATAAATAGAAGAATCAAGAGTAAATCCGACTGTTAGAAACCGACTTTGTGACCAAGGAGCTCAATTTTTGTTTCGAAGCTTTACTAATATACCAGAGCATTGTAGATATTTTTTTTTTGACATCTATTGTTTAAAATAGATGTTTATACGGGGGCAGGGAACCTTCTGTTCCCTGCAAGAATGTTACATATTGTATAGATAACTGAGTGACATTTCATACCATGTATATATAGAGATGCTGTATAAGTGTGAGAAAGTATATGCTTTAATAGACTACTGTAATTATAAGATATTTTTAATTAAATATTTTTTGTAAATATTATGTGTGTGTTTTTTTTTTAATCTGTGGGAATACTTCTTTTGGAAAATTATTTTTCAGCTCAGTTGAAGAGCTCTTGATAATCTTGAATGTCTTTTCTGTTTGGTCTGGCTCTTAATTTGTTTTTGTTTTGCCTGGTGTCCTGTAGACCCGGAAGTAACAGTTATAGCTAGTGATCCTGCATGACTGCATGAGATGTTTAATCACAAAATAAACTTGTTCTGAGTCCATTCAAATGTGTTTTCTTTAACCTAGATCGAAATCTTTGTATTTGAAGCCTACATGTGGAAAAAACGCTTTATCAGTTTTTAAGTACAGGGTTTGATAGTGTAATATATAAAGAGTAAGTGTTTGTTTTTCCTTTTTTAACCGAGGTCAAGATGGATTTGAAATGATTTTGCTTACGGGATGGGGAAATGCTTAGATCCTGATGAGTTTATGAAATCTACTGTTTTATCAAAGTGGAAAGATGCTTATCATTCTTCATTTTACACTATAGCTTAATGTCATTGAGTTTCATGTCTGTACAGATTATTTAAATCATAGAAATGAAAAAATGTTCTCTGCTTGCTACCAAAGGACAAACTCTTGGCAATGAACACTTTCTGCTTTCCTTCCTCCAAAGAATATTAATAGGCAACAGTGGGAGAAAAAAAAAAATTTAAAGGCGTAATGGCAAATCCTTCAAGCAGGGATAAAAGTCGATCTTCAAACATTAACTTAAGTAGACCAAAAATTCTGATGACCGCATCTAGATTATTTTTTTATAAAAATGATTTTCACTATAGCTATGTTAGTTAACCGCTAAACTACTGTCCAATCTCTTGTGATGTGTAACTTTTACATGTGACTATTAAAGTAGATTTATCTGTCTTGTACTGTGATTTCTGGTCTCATTTCTTCAAAACCTTAACACTTATTTTTAAATGACTTTCTTTTCTCTTGAAGGAAGGTAGTATTTTCTGGGGTAGATAGGACTGTCAGGGCTTGTGAACATTATGCATTTAATGTGATCAGTGCTCAACACACCAGTTAGATGGAATTTTTAGAGTAAGAGAATTAAGTAGGATTTAATTGGGTGCTTTGTAAATAGTTAGTCAACTGTGTGTGTAACGTGGTCTGTTTGATTTTTAAAAGGAAAGGATTTGTTTCAGCTTATACAAGAATAAAAGTATTACAAACCCAAGGGACTTTATATGAGGTCAAAGTCAAATATTTATATGAATATGAAATATGGTCTCTAGTAGTCAGGTGAAATGGCAATATCTCAACAGAAATGAACAAAGTTAATGCTAATAGATTCCAAAAATGTAAAGATTAAAAAAGATCTGTCCCCTATCTCCATCATGTTACCCCCTCAGCTTTGACACTTCACTGGTCTTAGGTATTTTTAGAATTTGATGTATCTGATGTTGAGACTTACAAAGTCAAAGGACTACTTGTTTAGATGAGGTTTATTTTTATTTTTTATATTACTCATTCTTGTCACACATCAAGGAAAACACAAGAACACTGCTGGAATTCCAAATCTGAAGAATTCTAACGATTGCATTCTTTGTTATTAAGAAAGGGGACAATCCCTCCTTTTTATTTGGCAGCTTAATTGCAGTAGGAAGCAAGTCACATGTGCTCGGTTGGAGTTAGGCATTTGTCAGGCCTAACTACCATATCCTACCTAAGTTTTTAAGCAGAGCTTAAACTTAGGCTGGGAGATTGCACATCTCAAAATGAATACTTTCGATTTTTGAAGATAAGTCGTAATTAATTTCATATTTAGAGCATGAAGAACTACTAAAAGGGAAAAAAGTATTATGAATGTTACATTTGAGAGACTTGACATTTTCCCCTCGGCCACTCACACAGCACTGAATGTCTCTAAAGCAAAGTCACTGTTCACTAAATTTATATGCAGTTGTATAAGATAATACATTCTATTAAATGTTGGCTGTGTCCTAACCGCATAACCAAATAACAAAAACATTTTTCATTTATCTATGTAGTTCTAATGATTCAGATATTTGGTTTAACAGAAAAATATTCTGACTTCTCATTTAGTTTTGTCTGCCTTTAATGTATAGGCACAACCAAAGAGTAAGAATCATTTACACCTACAAAGGGGAAAAAAATCTCATGGTGAGATGTTGTTTCTCATTGTGGTTTTAAAATCCTGAACATATCGAGACATTTCATGTTGAAGGAAAAAAATAAAACTTTCATTTCAAAGAACTAATATACTTTGACATTGTGTAAATCTTAAGTCTATTGTCAAAGCTTACCAGAATTTTTAGAACTTTTAAAAATTTTCACCCTATAATCTATTGTTATTAAATGCCTTCTATAATAATAAATCTTCACTGAGCAAAGGGTTCTGAAGTTTGTGGTTTTTAATTGACTTCTACTGAGTTATACAATTTTTCATTATCAAGAATGGGTCTCTTGATGGATCACCTCAATTATTTACAGTGTTCCTTACCAGGTGATGAAAAATGTGGCTTGAAATGGTGATATGAACGGAAAGGAAATCTAGTTTGAATGCTAGAGAAATCTTGTCTACTCTTTGTATCTGCTAGGAGAGGGAGCAAGAATTCCAAAAAGGCAACAGAATGATACTCTGAAACTAGACCCCTCTCTGCCACACACACACACACACACACACAATAATGTTGACAGAAATTATTTCATAGTAGTGCAGAACCAAATAAAACTGGCTCTGTCTTTCTAGCTGATGCACTTTAATTATATATATGTTAATCAGCCCAGATAGCCCTTGGGTCTCTACTGGGCCAAGGACCAACCCCTCCAGATTTCTGAAGAGGGAAAAGCTTCCCCTTGCTGCTTTGCAAGTCCAGGAAATTAATTTACTCACCTCAGAATTAATCTTAATAGGGTTGCCCTCAGTAGGTACTCTTCAGACCCAGATGGTTTCTTTCAATTACAACCCATGACATTTTGCTAAAATATTAATTATATTAATTAGAACCATTGCCCAAAAGGTTTTAAAATTGTAATTTTAGTTAGAGCTCTACCTTGAGCAATGATACAATAGATACTTGGAAAGATAAAACTCTTAGAAAAGGGAACTCATTTGTTCCAGAGAGATACACTGCAGTCGTAGAAACTTAATTGAAAGTGTTTTTCAAGTTTTCGATGAATTTTTAAAAAGTGTATTTCTGTGTTCAGGTGCCTCCTTCATGATGATTTATATCCTGGCTGTTATAAAAAGTTTTGCTTAGGCGCTAAACTCGGGTCTGAACACATTGCCAAAGTTTTTTTATACTCACCCAAGCAAAGCAATTCGGTAGTCAGCTGCTGAAATTGGCTCCGTCATTCATAAGTCTCCACAATAAATTCACACAAGGGATATGAAAAAGGGGCCATAAAAATTGAAGTTAATTTGAAAAGCCCCTTTGAGTCCTTAAAAGAGTAAACACATTAGTTTCTCGGGGAAGAAGAACAAAATATGTTACCTGTATTCCACTGGCTAAATGTGATTGAAAAGAAGTTAAAATATTTAAATAAAGAGACCGAAGACAAATTTTCCACATGAATTCACTGAATCTGAATGTTTTTCCAATAGGAAATCTCATACTTTAGAAAGAGATTTCCTAAAATATTACCAAGGTATTGGCAAAATATGCAAATTCCTGTTGAAACAAGATACCATTATTTGCTTTAAATGACTGTTTCTCAATTCATGATGATAAAAAGTGCGTATTAGCACTTTTAGCATGCATATTAAATTCAAATTCTGAAACTTCGTCTTTTATTCCAATGTTTAATTTCCAAAAGAAGGTACTGCGGTCCTACAGTTGTTCTTCGTGCAAATTCATGTATTTTAGAATGTTTCTTAAATATTTTAAGCATTTTTTTAAAATATCTACTGCCCATTTCATAAGCTTTAGCAGTCAACTGAGAGACTGTAACTGTGTATGTGTGTGTGTGTGTGTTTATCTAAAAATAGTTAACCAGCATAGAGAAAAATAGGTTTGAAAAAGAAGTTTAACTCTAAAAAATAAGTAAATTGTTTTAACCTTCCTCCATTCTCTCTCCGTTTAAATTCCTAAGATTGGAGATTTCCATAAAGATGTATCCTTCATTGTTTGGACTGCTGTGAGTTAGTCATGTTATATTTAAGCATAAAGTATGATAGAAAATAAAGAGCAAGTAAATCAATTCTAATGTTTATCATCTCCTAAAACTGGCTTAATCTCATAAGAAATCTGAAGGAAAAAGGAAAGAAAAAAAAGGGGGACTAACTTATATGGAAAACCTCAGAGGAAGCCAGAGAAAGAGACCTAAATTTGTAGACATAATTTTACATCTTACTTCAACAATAAATCTTCGAAATTCTTTTGCACAAGTTAAACCTGAGTTCGAGGCCATAATTAAAACAAAGTAGGCTCCTTAATTTGGGCTTCCTTGGTGGCTCAGAAGTAAAGAATCCGCCTGCCAACACAGAAGACACAAGACGCTGGTTGGATCCCTGGGTCAGGAAGATCCCCTGAAGTAGGAAATGCAAACTTGCTCCAGTATTCTGGCCTAGAAAATTCCATGGACAGAGGAACTTCAGTCCATGGGATGGCAAAGAGTCAGACACAACGGAGCACACACACACACACACACACACACACACAGGCTCCTTAAAACATTAGGCTATATGTGATTCTTCTTTGCATGTCCTACAGTGCTTTACCAGGGCCCGGTATAGTATTCATTGCACTGAATTAAAGTTTTAGTCACTCAGTTGTGTCTAATTCTGTGCAAAACTACAGACTGTAGCCAGGCTTCCCTGTCCGTGGGATTCTCCAGGCAAGAATACTGGAGTGGGTTGCTGTGCCCTTCTCCAGGGGAATCCTTTCAACCCAGGGATCCAACCCCTGGCCTCCTGCATTGCAGGCAGATTCCTTACCATCTGAGCCACCAGGGAAGCCCATTAACAGAGGATCTGTCTTCCCAGCTCTCAGTTACTCCTTTGCTGCTTCATCTACACTGATTCACAGTTGAACTTGAGACCAGTGTATCGAACTGCCTTCTGGTCCTCTCTACCACTGAAGTGCAGTAGAGTTGAAACAGCATTTAAGGTTTCTGCAAACTTGTCCCTCTTTCTGGATTTCCTATTGCCTTGGTCAATTTGGGCTGCCATAAGGAAGTGCCATTGACTGGATGGCTTAAACAACAAACGTTTCTCCCAGGGCTGGAGGCTGGGAAGTCCAAGATCAGGGAGCCAGCCAGTTCTGTTCCTAAAAGTCACTGCTATTGCAGAATGAGCATAGCAATCCACGTGCTTCCTTCAAATCCCCATAGTCACACAGGGCGCTTGGCTTCCTCCTTGGAGCTGCATCATAAGATAGAAACAGAACCCAGGGCTAAGCAAGGTCCTCTTCCTGCCCCTGTGACCTGAATGGAAGGATCTTTCAATTCACATTTCCATCAGTCCTTTCTCTCCTTTACTTCTGGCTGCCTTTAAGCACAGTCTATGCTTCAGCTGAGGGCTTCCATGGTGGCTCAGATGGTAAAGAATCCGCCTGCAATGCAGGAGACCTGGGTTTGATCCCAGGGTCGGGAAGATCCCCTGGAGAAGGGGATGGCTACCCACTCCAGTATTCTTGCCTGGAGAATTCCATGGACAGAGGAGCCTGGCAACTACAGTCCATGGGGTCACAAAGAATATCAGACATGACTGAGCAACTAACACTTTTGCGTGCTTCAGCTGCACTGAAGTTCTCGTCTCGTGGATACTAGCCAGTAGAGCAGGCTTATCTCTCTAGTCTTGACAGAGTATGACTGAATTCCTGAGAGTTAACAAAAGAGCGGGCTCAAGAAGGAAACACATGCAACATGGAGGGTGGGAGTGGGAGGGGGGACCTGCCCTGCCAGCCAAACCAGCCAAGTCCACTTGCCCATCAGTGGGTAGGGCTGGACTATCTGCATCCAAAATGGTGTGCTTGTTGTGCTTTCCTTCCACTGCAAGTGGTGTTACCCCCGCCTGGATCCCATCACCCACACTCCCAGTCTAGGCTGTTGCTGACCTCCTCACCATCCTGTAATACCCAACCATCGCCTCTTCTGCAAGAATTATAAGATGCCTCTCCCCTTCATCCCCTAAAGAGCCAACACACCCCATGCTATAGTGTAATTATTTTCACACGTCTGTGTTTCCTGTAGCTTCCTGACCCTCTAGGGATTCCAGACCACAAAGTACTAGAAGAACATTCCTGTAACTCTCCGTGCCAGCAAATCTAGCAAATTCCTTACAACTCAACAGTGCAGTTGAGAGATTTTCATTATCTTTGAAAGCCTTTGGCTGCCTTAAATGTGGAAAATAGATAAGCTGTGTGCTCTTGAGAGTGAGGGAGTGTTGTGCCCAGATCCCAATCTCCACAAACCACCAGGAGATGCAAGCGCAAGAGGGAGTCTATTACAGACCCGGGTCTGAACCGCACATACACACACCGACGCACACACACGGAGTGCGGGCGGCGGCCCCGAGCCGCATGGTACAAGGCTTTTAAGGGAAAGAGACAAAGGGTAGGAGGGCTCGGATGGGGTAATGTGTTTCAGCGTCCCGTGAAGGGCCAGGACGGGAGGGGAGGTGAGGGGATTTTCACGCGCTAACCCCTGATTGGCAGTCGTGTCTAGGGTGGTGACCTGGGGGTGGGGGAACTTGAGTGATGTCTTCTATCACAAGATGGCAGCTCCTCTTTTTAAGAGGGAGTCACTTAGGCTCTACAGGAGTATGTGGTTAGCCTTGGGCAGGGAGAATCAGAAGAGAAGGAGAGAGGAGAGGCCAAACAGATCCTGGATCTCCAAGAAACAAGAGACATTTCTGACCCAAGTTGGGATAAATAAACAGACACCTCAGTGCCAGATGTGAAAACATGGGGCGATGATCACCACAGGTGTGGGAGGTGATAGGTCTGGGGTGTAAGCAGGAAGATGGTGCAATGGGGTTTCTAAGTGTGTCATAGGCTACTCTGCTGTCCAGGACGTGGGGTACATCAGCCACAAGAAAGCAGTGAGTCCTCATTAGTCAGTTCTGGAAGAACACACTTGCTGCCCAAATGAGAATCCCTTTTCCAGATGGAAACTTCATCACCTCTACTATGATCCAGGACCCTAGAGGTAGAATCAGATAATTAGCAACCTGCCATATGTGAAGGAGACGGAAGACCCAGAGGTGAATGGCGGAGTCAGATCTAGAACCTGGTTTCTTCCATCTCTAATCCACGACCATGAACCTCAGTATGGATGGATTCCGTTCCAGTATATTCTTAGGGGGTTTCTTTCAGTTTATATTCTCATCTACAAATTGCCCTATGTTGTTTCCTAAAAAGATGGAGTCCAAATCCTAAGCAAGTAGTTATTAAATGCAGGACTGCTCTGGTTGCCTTTTATATTTTTTATGGTTGGTGGTTTAGTCTCTAAGTTGTATCCAACTCTTGATACCCTATGGACTATAGACCGCCAGGCTCCTCTGTCCAGGGAATTCTCCAGGCAAGAATACTGGAGGAGGTAGCCATTCCCTTCTCCAGAGATCTTTCAATTGTTGTATTCTGGCAGCCCTTTAAAAAGGAGAACAGAGGTAAAGTACTTTTATAACCAGAATCAAAGCTCTTTGACAAAGGAGCAAAGGCAGGGATAGTCTTTTCCATGAGTGATGCTGGGACAATTGGATGTCCACGTGCCAAAAAAAAATGAACTTAGTTTCAGAGCTTACACCTTTCACAAAGAATAACTCATAATGGGTCATAGACCTAAATGTAACGTGGAAAACTAGAAAGTTTCTGGAAGGAAACATAGGAAGAAATCTATGTGACTTTCGGTTTGGTGATGAATTTTTAGATCCAACACAGAAAGCATGAAAGACTTTGAACCCTACGTTGTTGTCATTCAGTCACTAAGTCATATCCGACTCTTTGTGACCCCATGAACTGTAGCCTGCCAGGCTCCTCTGTTCATGGAATTTTCCAGGCAGAAATACTTGAGTGGTTTGCCATTTCCTTCTCCAGGGGATCTTCCCAACCCAGGGATGAAACCTGGCTCTCCTACACTTTACCACTGAGCCACCAGGGAAGCCCAAATCCTGTGTTATCCTGCAACATTTAATCCCCTGCATCCGTTCAACAGAGGCAGCGTGGTGTGGGAGGGGTCGAGGACCATGTGGACAAGGCAAAAAAAAGTGGATGCTACTCAGAGCTCTAATTAGCTGTGTCCCCTCAGGTAAGTAACTTTTCCATGTTCCAATCGCTTCATCTGTAAAGTGCGTATATAATGATAATTACTTATTATTGCATAAAGGGTTCTTGAAAGATACAAAGAAAGTAACATATGTGAAAATATTTTATAAGACAATGGTTATAATTTTGGTATATATAAAAAGTCATCTGCGGGACTTTCCCTGGTGGTCCAGTGGTGAAGAATCCACTTTCCAATGCAGAGGATGTGGGTTCCATCCCTGGACAGCGAACGAAGATTCCCACATGCTGGCAGGGCAACTAAGCTTGCATGCCACAGACTGCAACTGAGAGAAGCCTGAGTGCCACTATGAGGATTCCACATGCCACCAGTAAGACCTGACGGAGGCACAAAAAAAGTCATCTGGAGAGAGGGTTCAATTTTAGATTTCTGAGTTCCACCCATCCCTCCTTCCCCTCCACCGAGACTGACACATCAGGTATAGTGTCGGAACCAGGAATCTGCATTTCAGCGTTCCCCCAAGAATCTAAGGCAAGTCTCTCAGGAACCCCCATTTCAAGAAACAGAACTGTTAAGCCATAAAATGCCATGTAGGTTTAGGCTGTTGCTGTTATGCCACACGTGGTGGTTTTCTCCTTTTTTTTTTATAGCACTTTCTAATTTTTCCTTCCATGGTGGCCCAGATGGTAAAGAATCTGCCTGCAATGTGGGAGACCCGGGTTTGACCCCTGGGTCAGGAAGATCCCCTGGGGAAGGGAATGGCAACCCACTCCAGTATTGTTGCCTAGAGAATCCCATGGACAGAGGAGCCTGGTGGGCTACAGTCCATGGGGTCGAAAAGAGTCAGACATGACTGAGCAACTAACACTCTCACTTTCCAGGTGAAGTAAAAAGCAGAGATTAATACAATATCAATATACTTGCACAGGCAACAGTGAGCAGTATTCCTTTAATGGTAAAGGGATTTTTCTGGATAAACAGATTTAGGGGAAAATGTTTCCTTTCTCCTGGTACATTATATATCATTCTAAGAGGCTAACTTTAACATGATGTAAAAAAAATACTGTCTAACTGGTCTTGCTCCAATCTGTTGTGTTAGACTTGGAACTGTCCTAATTCATGGCTAGCAAATGTTAAAATACCACATGCATGTAAAACTGGGATACGATATAATTGAACCTTCATTTCACGTAATAGATTTCTTCTTGCTAAAATTATATGATTTTTATGAATCATAAAAAGCAGTGGAGACAATGGCTTCCATTCTTCGAAAGCTGTGAATAAGAACTTTAAAAAAGGAAGCATTAGGAAGTCTGTGGAATTAGGTTGTGAACTCTGCCACTTACTGTGTGTCGCTGGGCAAGGTACTTAACCTCTCTGAGCCCTATTAAAACTTTTTTTTAAGAGTCTTTATGACTCCTTATGAGGATCATTTGTGAAAGCCCCTAACTTAGTGCCAGCCACATGAACTATTCAATACAAGCTAGTTCCTTTCTTCTCATCATTCCCACCTCTATTCATATTCTAAGACCTAAGAATGTGCTTGCCCTCCTCCCACATGCAAATGGGATTAACAAGCACGTAGGAGCAAGGGATGTGTGTGTATCTGGGTCCTCAAGATGCAGGGCAAGGATTTCAACGACGCATCAACCTTTCTGGGAGATCAAGATTTTACACCTTCTAAACACACAAACTATTTTCTGTGCCATTTCTTTTTCTCCAGAATAACCCGGAGGTACCTACATACAAAAGATATAAATGACCTAAATGTTGATGGACCAAAGAAGGATTTGAGGAAAGGTGGGAGTCTGAAGAGCAAGGAAGAACTGCCGTGGTGAGAAAGCAGAGAAAAATAGATGAAGGCTTACAGGAAATTAAAACGGTGGCCTAATAGCTGTTGATCTTACTGTTAACATGGTCAGGCGAAAGGCTTGTTTGCTTTGTGATCTATTTTCTGATATTAGTAGATAGCTAAGGGCTACCGGACTGAGGCAGATGCAAAGGATGGGCCAGAGCGAGCAACTCCCCACATAAACTCCCAGATTCAGGGCTCAGTAATGTGGCACTCAAAAATATTCTCCTGGTAGTGACACAATTCTGAAAACCAAACACATACCACTGGAGTGGTACACAAGAGCCCAGGTGGTATTTAAGAGAGAAACGAAGGCTAAAAACAGTATTAAAAATTGTGTATTTCTTCATGGTTTAGAAAAGTGTGCCTTTTACAATGCACGTTTAACATAATTTCTAGTAGCTATGCTTTCTCCTAAACTAAAGCCGAGATTAATTCAATAAGGTAAAGAAATCAAGGTCAATTGCCATACTTTACTGAATCATAAAATAAGAATTTTGAAGTAAATTCAAATGTCCTTACTTTACCGAGAAGAAAACTGAGACTCTAAAATGTAAAAATGAGCCTTGTGTAAGATGACTTAATGGAGGGGCAGAGCTGCCAGCAAAATTCAGGACTTCCAACCTGCAATCTCCTTAACCTTATTAAGGTCAATGGATTTATGGTTATTTATCTTATCAGGTTCTTATTTGTTGCATATATATTTCTTTTTTCTTGTGGATCATTTTCCTCTCATAAAAAGTTTGTAAATACAACCATTTCTCTTTTTCTCTTTTCTTTTTCTTGCTTTCCACCCTCCCCCCCCCCCAATTATAATTTGAGGACTGACTGGGGGTCATTCCTGAGAGAGCTATGTTCAGGAGAACAAAATTTTTTTTAAATTCTGGAGATGATTGCTCTGGAAAAGAGAAATGTATCATTTTGGCTAGAATTATTTTGAGATGCAAGATCTCAGGGTTACTCTGGATTCTATTGTCCTACAAGTGGATTCCATGGGTACACGTTAAGTCGCTTCAGTTGTGGCCAACTCTTTGTTACCCTATGGGCCAAGCCCACAAGGCTCCTCTGTCCATGGGACTCTCCAGGCAAGAACACTGAAGTGGATTGCTGTGCCTCCTCCAGGGGATCTTCCCAAGCCAGGGATAGAACCTGAGTCTCTTGCATTGTCAGGCAGGTTCTTTGCCACTCACGCTACCTGAGTAGCCCACAAATAGACTCCAAGGACACTGAAAAGAAGCTCCAGCTGTTCTTAATGACCCTATGGGGTGACAGAGACCCTGTTAATTTGTTTACCAATTTGTAGCTTTAATTTCATGACTAGTGAAACACTAGTAAAATTTAATCTCCTTAATCTCCTGCCTCAATATTTTGGAGAATACAGAGAAATACGCTACCACTGTAGATCAGTTAGCTCTTGCCAAGTCTGGTTTTTAATATGATACATATGAAGAGAATCCTCTATTTGCCAACATCTATAAAGGGACTGGTTTCCTCACCTCCATGGTAATTGCTTCATATTAAATCAGTCCAAAATTTCAGGGCATGTTTCTCAGAAACCCTTTGTCTAACATCAGTTGTGGACCTAGACAATATAGCAGCTGTTAATTCTAGGTTACAGAAACAAAAATAAAATAAAAAGATAATGTGCAGATTCCTAGGTTGGGAAGTTCCCCTGGAGAAGGAATAGGCTACCCACTCCCGTATTCTTGGGCTTCTCTGGTGGCTCAGATGGTAAAGAATCCGCCTGCAATGTGAGAGACTTGGGTTCAATCCCTGGGTTGGGAAGATCCCCTGAAGGGGGGCATGTGACCCATTCTAGTATCCTTGCTGGAGAATCCCCACAGACAGAGGAGCCTCATGGGCTACAGTTCAGAGGGTCAGAAAGTGCAACTAAGCACACAAGGGAAATTCTTCAGTGGAATCAAACTTGTTGAAGAAGTTAAAAAAAAAAAAAAAAACTTCAGTTCTTTTTAAAAATCAAAAATATGCTCAAAATCAATGGAGTTCAACTTTTAAAAAGCAACATCTTCTAGATTCTTTAAGTATTTGAGGTTTTCCAGGTGACTCGACATGATTTTAAAATGCTTTTAATACAAAAGGAACTAGAGTGAAAATAATTACTTAAAACCAGGTCAGATATTTTTAAAAGATCATTATGAGCTTTGCAATACCATTTCAGGGTTGATTTTAAAATTACAGTTCCTTTCTGTTCATGGTTTTTCCCTGCCAATGACACAGAAGAATTTTTCTGGGAGGCTGTATTAGGAATCAACACCTGATTATCAGTCTTTTTAGGAAACAGGATCACAGAGATGACCCCTGGGATGAAATCCTAAACTCTGCAGGACTGGGTAGAGGACTCTGCTTTGCTTTCTGCCCAAGTGCTTCATGCCTCTTCCCCTCCAGCAGTGTTTTTCCTCCTCCACCTTACCTGCCCCCAGCCTTCCCTGAAACCCCAATCTGCCAGGAGCTGGAGCATGTCCTTCCCATCACAAGCTTTCTTCTGCAAGCACTGGAAAAATCTCAAAGAGAGTAAGAGAATCCTTTGCTCCCACATCCTGTGATTCTCGGTCCCTGTGCAATTTACCAGGTAGGGAGAGACTGCACCCTCTTTGTAGGGAGAGTCCTGCTTATTTTAGAATATCAGCCAACACACTTACAAGGCCGCCAAAGCACGCAGGCAGTCTCTCCACCCTACCCTGCATAGCCATTGCTCCTGTGTCTCGGCCTTGACTTTGCTGACATCAGCATCGCAGGTTTTCAATCCCTAAATCACGTGGCATGAGGCTGCCTTGGTGGGCAAGAGGCCCCCACTTGCCCTCCACATCACCAAAGCTCATTAGATCCCATGAATCAAATATCTGCTTTGACAGATATTAAACACGCAGCTCTAGAAGCACACACTTCTGGCTCAGCTAACCCTTGCAGGATGTGAGTTTTGGTAAACCCGCAGATTTTCCTATTGACATTCCTCAGGTTACAGGCTTTCCTGGGCCGACAGGCAGTGTCAGCTATCTGCTGCCCTCTTTTGAATATTACGGCACACTGCACTCACAAAAAGAGCCCATTGCCTGCAGGAGCCTCTTCTGCCTGTCTGGGGTGGGGTGGGGTGGGGTGGGGTGGGGTGGGGTGGACCCGGAGTGCAGGTTCAAGCTTCTAGCTTAGTTTTCTGAGGACCAGCAAGGGCTATTCCAGCGGCGCTATAATGGTACTTGAATCGCTTCTGCCGGTTTTCTTCTGTGGCGACAGCAAAAAACATTTTCTACAACAACAAAGCAGCAGATGAATTATAAGACAGGCTCTTGTTCTGTTTTGTTTTCTTATCTTAACCCAATTTGTCACCTGGACCAGTGCCCCTCAGGGCTGATCTATTTACTCCCCTAAAGTGCTCACCTAAGTTTCTGGCTCTAAGGATATGGAAAGGAAGGTGTATACCTGAATACATTCCCAAGGCCCGTCCGGCTGAACACATCTGCCCTTCTAGGACAATAATCAGGTTGAGGTCCTCACAGAGGAGGCAGTAGTAGTAGTGTTAGTAGCTCAGTTGTGTCCGACTCTTTGTGACCCCATGGACTGTAGAGCATCAGGCTCCTCTGTCCAAGGGATTCTCCAGGCAAGAATACTGGAGTAGGTTGCCATTCCCTTCTCCCTTGCCAACCTGGGGATCGAACCTGGGTCTCCTGCATGGCAGGTGGGTTCTTTACCATCTGAGCTATAGTGAAGCCTTTGAGGGGACAGAGTCACAGACAAATCAGAAGGTCTTGCAGGAAGTTAGACCTGCTGGGCTGGGTACAACTCATTAATATCACCTTCACCCCATCCGCCTCCTACATGTCTACCAGCTCCTCTGGGCTGTGGTTGCATCATTCCCACAGACTGTGTAATGGTTTCTTCCCCCAGTCCTCCCTGTTAGCCTCTTACCGCTCTGTCCTCACGTCTGCTGGTCATCTCTCCTGTTTCCTAGTACCAAACTAAAATAGGAAGCAATAGGTAAGAAGATGCTCACTGAAAGTAAAACAGAAGAAACAGTCGTCATCTTTCCCTTAAAATCATGGGAGTTCTTTGGAGAAGGAGAAGATGGCAAGAATGTAGTGCTCAGAAAAACCATGAGAAACCATGGCTAAGGATACCGGATTATCAGATAGTTGACATCTGTCTACTCTTTTATGGCAGTCTCTCTCTCTCTCTGTCTTTCTAAGCCTTCTTCGAGCTCCACCCGACCCCCATGGCAGTCTCTTTTTGCGAATGGCTGCCCTCAGACCACAGAGGTGGCGAAGTGATCCCACTGTGGCTCCAGGTGGGAAAAAGAATGACTGGTACTGTCTTCCCCCAGCTGAAGGAAATCCCGAATCTGTCTGATGGCCCAATCAGGCCCCAAGAAGATTAAAGTGCAGTGAACATTCAGGAGCCCTCACCAGCCATCGTGCAAATGTCTCTCTGCACCAGGGCTGGCTTCCTGGGTGTATAGCCTGTGGGGTTGTTTATGGTCCTGCCCTTAGAAGAACCCACACTTAGTTGAATGCTTTGCTGTCACTGTCTTGAAATTCTTCAGAATTTTTGAGCATGGGACCCGCATTTTCTCTTGGCACTGGGCCCTACAAATTGCCTATCTGTTCCTCTGCAGCCTAGTCCTGAGGTATCCTACTCTGCCTGAAATGGTGGGTTGAGAAACATTTACTTATTTGGCAGGGGGGGTGGGTGGAATGATGTGAGCTTTACCTTGTACCTGCATTGGTTCTCTTAGCCAAAACGCCTGCCTGTGAGGGTAATGCTACGTGCCTGACTGTTCTATTCCCAGGGCCGGCAGGCTTGGTCAGTTGTGGAAAGAGAAAGTTTCCATGGAGAACTGTGTGATGTGCCTGGAAGGAATCATCGTAGCACGAAGAAAGATACTGAGAAATTCTGCACCAGGGAGATAGTTCAATAAAAAGAGAGGTTCACAAACAACTCCCAGGGGTCATCCTGTTGTGTCTAGAAGAAAGAGACAAGAAAAACCGTTTCTTCCTGATTCTTTTCAACTGAAGCCACGAGGCCCCTGGCACATACTCTGCCAATGTTTTTTTCTGTCTCCTGCTGTTTACTCTGAATCCTTCTCGAGCTGTTGCAGAGAGCCACTACATCAACACAATTTATTTCATTACGATGCCATGTCATATCATATCTCTCCTGTTCACAGTAGGTTGACAAGGCACTGCGTTTGTGTACGAGCATATATGGACACATATTACCACAATCGCTGGGGAATAGTATTTATTGAGTGTCCACTACCTTATTAGATGCTACAGACAGAATTGTGAGGGCACATATAACAATTTAATAATGGGGGGAAAAAAGATACTCTTTCTATTTAATTCGGCTTGCAGAAAAACAAAACCAAACTAAAAAAAGACTACTTGATATTTCCTCTCTGTGCCTGCTGGATGGTGGCAAGAAAGACCTCTAAAGCACATAGAGCTCTTATCTTTGTTCATTCCCCAAAGAATAATAGATCAGTCAGAGCTCTGATGCTGTTTTAATAATGTACAATTTACAATTCATTGGTTACCAAGCACTCACGGTATAATTAATTTTACAGACCTGTTCAGCAAATCCACATGGTTTTGTACAATATGGGGAGGGGGGAGGGGGGAAGTATTACCAGGAGGAGGTGGAGGCTGGGGGGAGAGTGAAGGAAAAAAGCCATCTTTCCTCCTCTTTCAAAATAACCGAATCCTGCACCAGCTGCACAGATTGGCAGGGAACTGTAGGCTATAGGAGAGATTGAGTTTGATGCACAAGAATCTCCTCACCAAGAAGTTTGGGACCAGAAAAAACCACAATGCTTGTGGGTACTATATTCAGTCTCCTGGGAAGTGCTCACTAAGGAAGCATGGGGACTAACCACAGAGCAACATCAAGCCATCGCTCTTAGAAGGTAACTGCCTACTTCCTAACTACACTCTTGCATGAATAAAATCCAAAGCTGCTTGTGATCACCCTCTCCCTTCCAATAACGTGTAGCAAAAACAAGAGTACCAACTGGGGGTGGAGGAGTTGGAAAAGGAGGTACAAAGATTCCCTGACTGTTTTCAGGACCCTCCAGAGGGCCATCATTTACTTGAAGGGGCCTCTGGAAATTCACAGAGAATTCTCAAAGCCAAAGAAAATTCACATGAAACCTGTCTAAGTGTAATTCTGATCAATGACCTGCTTAGTTTTTAAATCTTTGCTCTGAACTTTTTGGATTTCCCCAAAACATACATAATGTTTTAGCTTAAAATCAGTCTGCCCAAAAAGGAAAATCTGGTAAATTGTTTACCGCTGTCCTTAAAAATAAGAATATTGCAAAAAAAAAAAAAAAAGTGCAGAGGCGCTCAACATACTTCTGTTTATTTCTGACGTCTGTTTCTCTCTTTATTGTGGATTCCAAGGCAACCAGAATGGGACTTGAACACATGCAGGGCAGAAATTCTACACCACCACCAAGCGATAATCACTTAGGTGATTATGTCCTGAGCAGTGAGGAGGCCAAGAACAGCACAGATGGAGACCCCAGCCTTGTCCCTTGCTAGGTGTGTGCGTGCTAAGTCGCTCAAGTCGTGTCCGACTCTGCAACCTATGGACTGTAGCCTGCCAGGTCCTTCTGTCCATGGACTTCTCCAGGCAAGAATACTGGAGTGGGTGCAGTGCCCTTTTTTAGAGGATCTTCCCAACCCGGGGATTGAACCTGCATCTCCTGTGGCTCTGGCATTGCAGTCAGATTCCGTGCTGCTGAGCCACCAGGGAAGCTCCTAAGGTATTTTGTTGTAAAGGTCATTTAACCTCTTGAGGGCTTAGTTTTCCCATCAATAAAAATAAAGTTGAAAACACTGATTTCACAGACTTGTTGAAGAGCTAAGGGAGATCATTTGTATACATCCTTCAGCATAATGCCTCATTTTTGGTGGGTGTCAATAGTAAACGGTCATTGTGATTCTGTTGATGTTATTCAGTCATGGTCATTTTGCTATGCTTAGGTTTGTTTACTCTTTTTTTGCAGCCCGGATAATAACCAGAGGAGATATAGACCAACATTGCTTCCATCTGAGCTGGGATGCTGACACAACGCCCTTGCTTTCTGCTCTTCCAATAAGGGAAAAGGGGGCGTGAAGGTCTATGATCATTTCGAATAACCACGCCTAAAGTAATCCTGCTCAGAGTAGCCTGAACTTCCCTTCATTGGCATTCCAAATGGGTTGCTTAACAAAGGTGGGATATCGTCTCCATTAGCATATTAAAGTGCATTCCAGACCTGAGACACCACACAAAACAAGTTCAGCAAGGGAAGGAGGAAGTAGGCGGCCGAATGCAGGGGTCGGTCAAAGACATTATGCTTCCCACCCTCTGGAGTCGGTCTCCCACCAGGCTCCTTCTTCGGGTGCAGCTGGAGCCAAGAGGAGACCGAGTTGGCTTCGAAGCAAAGTGTCCTTCTTTAATCAAAGAATGGAGCGGCATGAGCTCCTGACCGAGAGCAGGAGTGAGCTGACGTACTAACATTAGAAATAAAGTCCCCGATAAATGCAATAGCTTTGAATCACCCTGAAACCCACCCCGAGTTCGTGGGAAAGTTGTCCCTCACAAAACCGGTCCCTGATGCCCAGAAGGTCAGGGACGGCTGATCTCGAGGGCCTGGGGTCGTGGGCCGCGCTGCGGAGCCGCAGTCTGGGCACGCGGCCCGCCGCCCTCAGCGCGCCCTTCGGCTTCCGGCCGCGAGTCTGCGCGCGGCGCGCTCCGAGCGGGCTTCCGGCGCGGCCATTTTCCACCAGGAACGCCGGCCTGAGGCGCCCGCTGCGGGGCCTCTGCCCTGGGCTCCCTGTTAGCAATCGAAACTTCTTAGAAGGACAAAGGGAAAGAGAAAAGCAGGTTAGGCTTTGTTATCCAGACTCTGTTTTTATTCTCTGGGGGGGCTGTTCAAGGGCTTTGCCTGGGACCATCAGGCCAACTGTAAAGGGGCCGCTTCACCTTTGGGGGACACCCAGGTTAAGGCGGGTGAGGCGGGGGCCCAGCGGTAAAGAAACCGATGCAGGAGACGCGGGTTTGATCCCTGTGTCTGGAAGGTCCCCTGGAGGAGGGCATGGCAACCCACTCCAGTGTTCTTGCCTGGAGAATCCCATGGACAGAGGAGCCTGACGAGCTAGGGTCCATTGGGGTCCCAATGAGTCAGACACCACGGTGCTGCTAAACAGCAAGGAGAGTTTATGGCAAGAATGGAAGTGCCCCGAGAGCATAGGAATGGAGAATGCCATTGCTTGTGTATATAGACTTTAATATTTCCTGGATGCTCTCCTAACTGTTTTTCATGTGTTAATTCATTTAATTTCTCATAATTACGGTTACAGTCCTTATTTTACAAATAAGAAACATGAGGCACAGACAGAGTAAGTCCAAGGGGACAGCTTGTTTTTTTCCTGTCAACCTAAGTGACAGCTCTGCAGCTACTGCGGCCATCAAGATTGGTGTTCTACTCGGGACTGGGGCTGACATGAGCAATGGCTTAAAATATTGTTGTGAGATTACAAATTATGGCCAGTTCTGGTTGGAAGCATGGAGAAAGCTGGTGGAACATACCCAAGCCAGGAGGATTTGGGGGGGTGTGGGGGAGAGGGCGGGGCAGGGGAGGAGAGGGGAAGGTCTGAAGAAGTAGGGAACACCTGGTGACTCATTAAGGGTGTCGACAAGGGGCAGTTCCCACGTGCCTGTTTGCTAGTAGCTCTTTTTTTCACTGGAGACTACAAACTATGTTGTGCCCTTCTGTTTTAGTCGGATGCTTGTGGGTAGGGCAACAGAGACCCATTCAGAATACAAGGAAAGGGGACAGTGCTGTTGTGAGGATATCCACAGATTGGAACTGGACCATGAACTGTAAAACTCTTTAGAAATCCATGAGGCTCCAGCGATCAGCTCCACTTCCGTTCAAAGGCAGTATCATCTCTTTCTGTCCACATCTCTTGTCATTTCTCCACATCTCTCTGCCATATCTCTCACTATCTCTTTTCTATTATTGGCTGCCTTTGCTTCATTAAGGTTTCCAGTCCCCTTAAACATGACCCACCATGGCCTCTCCTGCCCCAACTCTATGCCAAGTAGTCCCCCTTCCCACCATTTGAACATATTTGTTACAATGTCTTCATTTGTATTTCCAAGAGAGAAAATCTGATTGGCTTTGAAATTTTTTCTGAACAGAGGTATAGGTGCTGTCCAACCTGAGAGTTTTCTGCTCTGCAGTAGGACACTCACACTTGTCCCAGTTAGCTGTGACGCATGGTACAGAACATGGGCCTGAGGGCTGCTGCTTCTGGGTGCTTCCTGGATTGCCGGGAGCCGTCAGGATGCCCCCTTGCTCGGATGACAATCGAGACTAAGAAAGTATTTGCAAAGCTGACTTTCTTTATGGGGCATCCTGGGCAAGCCCCACCCTGGTATTTTTCTTGGAAGTTCTGTCTATGCTCGGAACATTGGCTCATCTCAGTAGGTCAGTCACAGTTGGAAAGAATTCGTCCTGAGATAATCCCCCCAGACCTTATTGACCAGAGGATCCGGGAAGGTGGATCGCCTTCCCTGGGGGCTAAGGAGGAATGAAAGGGACATTTAAATGGATTACTACTCCTTACTGGGGAGTTTACCAAGAGTTCTCTGGAGGTCATGGCGAGACCACCACCAGAAAGGCTCATACTTGGGTCACCTTTCCACCTCCCACTCCCCTGACCACTCCACAGAGGAGGCTCGCTTCCTTGAAGAAATCAGGCTCGATTGAGACTTAGGAATGCTCATAATTGTGGCCAGCATAGTTGGAGATATTGATTGCTTTAGAATAATGTAGACATAGGAATTCATTTTAGTAGTTATAAGGTTAATAGGGTTTTATTTGCTAAAGCAGTGCTGCTTGACTGTCTCTTAGTCCTCTTTCCTCTCTCTAAACTGTCTCTTTGTCCTCTTTCCTCTTTTCTTGTAAGAACTGGAGTAGGTTACTAAAATAAACAGTCTCAAGCTTAAGCCCTTCCCTCTAGCTTCTACATAGTTGTACCTGATAAGAGAAATGTAACCTTTCTACTTAGGTTGATGTACTTATCTTGATTGAATGAAGTATACTGAAGACATTCAAACGGTAAACATACTATTGTTAAATCTAATTACATAGAAATCTGACTTCTGCAAAGGGAATGTTTCATGATAGTTTGGGGAATAAACTCAATGATAAGGTTGCTATGGGAGGTAGAAAACACAAAATTGTATAGAATGATAGGTGATGTAATGATGTAATGGGGATGTCTTTTGGCTATAAAAACTGTAAACCAACAATAAACGAGAGACTTCTCCATCATCCCACAAACTAACAACAATAAACGGGGAGAGAGACTGGTCCATCACCACACACCGACTCAGCTCAGTTCTTCTTCCGCCGACGCCACCCATCCCTCAAGACCCCCGGACCTGCCGAGGCTGGACCCCGGCACTGGATGTGTGCTAAGTTGCTTCAGTTGGGTCTGATTCTTTGCGACCCCATGGACTGTAGCCTGCCAGGCTCCTCTGTCCATGGAATTCTCCAGACAAGAAAACCGGAGTGGGTAGACATTCCCTTTTCTAGGGGATCTTCCCAACCCAGGGATTGAACCCATGTCTCTCACATCTCCTTCATGGGCAAGCGGGTACTTTACCACTCAGGCCACCTGAACAAGGCAACTTACATTATTCAAAGAGACTCCATCGGGAGTAGGACCAGATCTCAGAGGAGGCTCACCAGGATTGGAAGGAGGCTCCAATTCAGCAGAAAGCTGCCCAGCAACTTCCTCTGGAATTTGAGCATTCATTTCCAATGTTTTCTTGATTGGCCTGCTCTTCACTTCCTGCTGGCCCTCCACCTGGAATCATCCTCAACATACACAATTGCACTCACGTTGGTATGCTCGGTCATTTTCGACTCTGCGACCCTATTGCCTGTAGCCCAGAAGGCTCCTCTGTCCCTGGGACTTCCCAGGCAAATACTGGAATGGGTTGCCATTTCCTACTCTAGAGGATCTTCCCGACCCTGGGATCGAACCTGCCTCTCTTGCATCTTCTGCATTGGCAGGTAGGTCCTTTGCCACTGTGCCACCGGGGAAGCCCCTCATTTTGGGGTGAGCCTCTCCTGTTGTCTATCGGATCTGCTCACACTCTTCTTCTTAGGGGACTTTGGTGCGTGCCCTAGGTTTTCCCCTGCATCTGACCTCAACCAAAACTGTTTTTAGCTCAGCTACTCTCTCATCAGGGCTTCCCATGTGGCTCAGATGACAAGGAATCTGTCTGCAGTAAGGGAGACCTGGGTTTGACCACTGGGTCAGGAAGATCTCTTGGAGAGGGGAATGGCAACCCACTCCAGTATTCTTGGCCCGGAGAATTCCATGGACAGAATAACTTGGTAGGCTACAGTCCATGGGGTCGCAAACAGTCGGACACAACTGAGCAACTAACACTTTCACTTTTCACTCTCTTGTCAGGGCCAGTGCCTCAAAGGAATTTCCATTTTCTGAACCACACAGTCTATGACAGATGGACAAATACGTTTTGCTGTAAGGGCACATTGGGTCATGAATGATGCAGAGCCGATGTCTATCAACTGTCTAGAGTCAGTTTGCTCAACAGCTTATGCTAGTATGATTTCAGCCAGTTTTGTCACTAGTCACTCCTAGTTGCTGCTTGTCACTCACACACATCAAATCCTTATGGTTTGTTTTGATTTGTGGCAAAAATGAAGAAGTGAAGCGAAGTCGCTCAGTCGTGTCCAACTCTTGGTGACCCCATGGATTGTAGCCTTCCAGGCTCCTCCATCCATGGAATTTTCCAGGCAGGAGTATTGGAGTGTGTTGCCATTTCCTGCAAAAATAAAACGAAACAAAAACATCTCCCACCAAGCTAACCTTCACGTGAGTTCAATGAATCCTTCTTAATACTTTCATTCACATCTGACTCTAACTTGTGTGTGTGTGTGTTTTATGTCCAGCTTCTTCCTAACTTTGATCATCTAGATGTCCTGATAGTCATTTATTCTGTGGTAACTCCTTCATCTACTCATCTGGTCCAGCAGGATACAGTTTATTTTATTCTTTTTTTTAATTGCCTTCAATACTGTACAGTCACATCTGAGTTTTTTCCCAAGGCAACTTTAGGGGCATCCTTGATTGGGACTCCCCTGGCCGTCCAGTGGTTAAGACTCCATGCTTCCAGTGGGAAGCATCAAATATGGGTTCAATCCCTGGTCTGGGAACTAAGATCTCACAAAAAAGAAGGACCTGGATTTACATTGGGTAGCAGACAGATTTGAATTTCTATGGGATCTTTTTGCCTAGAAACCAAATATAGCTTTATATATGGACATGTAAAGACTGTGGTGTGATTTCTAAAGTGCTAGGATGACCTATTGCTCATCAAAAGACACTTTTGCATATTTTCTGACTCACTGATTATCTCACAGGGAGATTTAAAAACTGTGGATGCCAGACCCCCACCAAGACCAGGTAAGTCAGAATCTCTGGCGTTGGAGTCCAGGCATAAGCACTTTTTTTTCCTTTTAATTCTCTAGTGGTTCCCATGTGCAATCTTAGTTTAGAATACCTTCCTTAGTTCAATAGTTTATAAACTTGGCTGTACCTTGGAATCACTAGGGAACTTTAAACAATACTGATGCCTGGGTTTCATCCTTGGAGATTTTGATTTAATTACTTAGGGTTTTAGCCAGAGTTTTTAAAAACTCCCCAGGTGACTACAATATGGAACTAAAATTGAAAATCAGTAAGTTAATGGATGCTTAAAATTTCAACATTAGGCTATTCACTTAAGTTTCTGATTGATACCAAAAAAAAAGACTTGTCATTGGGTGAAAGATGACACTTTTCTTAATTACTTATATCTTAGTGTGAATGTGGTCCAGATTGAATACAAGGTACTTTAGTTGCTAAGTCATGTCCAACTCTTGTGACCCCCATGGACTGTAGCCCACCAGCCCCCTCTGTACATGGGATTTTCCAGGCAAGAATACTGGAGTGAGTTTCCATTTCCTTCTCCAGGGGATCTTCCTGACCCAGGGATTGAACCCGGGTCTCCTGCACTGCAGGCTGATTCTTTACTGACTGAGCTACGACAGCTGTTGAATACAAGACTCCTGGCTAAATTTGAGTTTCAGATAAACAGATAATTTTTACTATAAGTACATTCCATGTAATATATGGGTATACTCATAATAATAAGCCATATTATTCATGGCTTATCTGAAATTCAAATTTACTGGGGTATCCTATATTTTTATTTGCTAAATGTGGCCAGTCCTATCCAGAAAGCTTTCCAAGGGCAGGTGTAAGATTGGGGCACAGAGAAAGCACAGTGAGAAACATGGAGACCCTGAGAGGAGGGCACAAGGAATACTGCAGAAAGACCACAAAGCAAAGAAGAGCCATGCAAAGTCCCAGATCACTTGCCTTGTCAAAGTCACTCGAATACCATTCTGCCACATCTGTGTAAAAATCAACATAATCTTCCCTACCTCACCAGCTTAGGTGGCAGAGTGTACATTATTCCTCAAGACTTGACTGCGACCATGCATAGCAACAGACGTCTTGCATCTAGAATCCCTCTCCTGTTCATGTAAGACCAAGATACTGGGCTGGCCAAAAGGTTCTTTTGGGTTTTTCATAGCATTCTGTGGAAAAACCCAAACAAACTTTGTGGCCAATGCAAGACACATGTAATCCATCGCTAATATATTCACTGATGTTCTAAATTTTTTAATTTAGAATTCACTATATTTAGAATTACACATTTATGAAAATTCTAAATATAGAATTTAATTAAGAATGTAATTAAATCTCAGTATAAAATTTAATTATACTCAAAGCTTTCCAAATGTCTGGCTTTGACTTATGATAATTGTAACCTGCTTTCAGAAAGTTAAAAAGAAAAAATGCCTTCAGAATTAGAGAAAGAAGGTAGATATGTAAATAAATATGATAAAGGCTTCCTAAACTAAATTCCCAGTAAACCTATTATAAGGTCATATATTCTATGTACTCTAATCCCAGCCTCCACATAAATTCACTCATTTTTTTTTTCAAGGACAGTTTTTATTTTGCTTTTCTTTCTAACTCTTCCCTTTACATTTGTAGATACCTAGGGGGTTTTCCTCTCACTGGCTTCCAAGTTATCCAAACAGCGTATCCTTACATCTGGTAACGTGAAATGTTGGTGCACCTAGGAGATCTACATCCAGAAATCCTTCCTTAGATTTCTTAGATTCAACATATTTTACCCTACTATCTTACCAGGATTTAGACAGACAAGCTTATTTATCTATAAACATTTTTTCATTTCCTCAGTTATATCTGACTGATCATGAAGTCAATATCCCAGAAGAAAATGGGAGACATTCCTTTGTCTCAAGCAAGTTCCACAGGATACCTGGGTATATAAAGAGTTCTTAGTACATCAGCAGTCCACAACCTTTTTGGCACCAGGGACCAGTTTTGTGGAAGATGATTTTTCCATGGACGGGGGTGAGGGAGATGGTTTGAGGATGATTCAAGTGCATTACACTTACTGTGCACTTTATTTCTATTATTATTGCATCAGCTCTACCTCAGATCATCAGACATTAGATCCTGGAGGTTGGGGAGACCTTAGTACATCCTTCCACTCCCTCCAATCCCCTCCTCTTCTTACCCCCGATGACCCCTTCCCCCCATTAATGTTCCTCCCTTTCTCTTGCCATCATCTCAGTGTCTTATCTGACAGCTTCATGGAATGACACTTCTCAGGTGTCTTTGAGGTCAGTCAGCCCTCATTGATAGGTCGCCTGAGACACAAATGGCCTTGTGACCCTTTCATAACCTTCTCTTAACAGAGAAATGGTTATTGCCTTTTCAGAGATTATCCAAATAAGGATGTCAGGAAAACGCACTTTGCTTCCCTGCAAAACTAAAAAGTTTTGTGGTAGGGCAAAGCAAATTATGCTTCCCTGGTGGCTCAGTCAGTGAAGAATCCGCCTGCAATGTGGGAGACCTGGGTTCAAACCCTGAGTTGGGAAGATCCCCTGGAGGAGGGCATGGCAACCCACTCCAGTATTCTTGCCTGGAGAATCTCCATGGACAGAGGAACCTGGCAGGCTGCAGTTCATGGGGTTGCAAAGAGTTGGACACAACTGAGTGACTAAGCACATCACACAGCAATGCAAATTAAGTGTTTAAAACAAGGGACATTCCTCTTTCCTTTTGCAGTGGGCATACCAAGCCTCCCACTAACATAGCCCCTTCCTAAGGATATTGCTGAGTAGACAGGAGTTGTTGGTTTGCAGTGGGAACATCAGGTATTATAACATTGCTGTCCAGCTTCCTGATACCTCCCAAGTGAACTTCTTACAGGATCGCTTCCCAACTCTCCCTCTTCATCAGATTTAACTCAGAGGTGCTGAGCTAGAAGCTAAGCTAACCACCAGGAAGGGTGCCTCTGGTCAAGTAAGGAGCTACCAATCATCCTAAGACCTGTTGGGCGAGCTTATCAGGTTCCCAATTTCTCCAGAAGTGCCTGGCGGTTTCAAGGATCGAGATAAGCACAGCTGTAATCTACCATGATCCAGAGCTTATTCACAGATCACAGCTGTGTAATTTCAGGTAACATGCTTCCCTTGTTTGGATTTGTTTAACATTGTTAAATATATAGTCAGACCATCTGCACAGTATTTTTTTTAAATTGGAAATTACAACCATAACTTCCTTTTTATATATCAATAAACTAAACAGCAAAATTTCAAAGGGATCCTTCTGCACCAAGCACGGAAGCAGAATGCCTGTCCCACACCACACCACTGCCTAATTGCACACTAATTGGACAAACGTGATTAAATATTTCAAGATCTTTACTAATTGCCTCTATTTTAGCTTTAAAATTTGCTTGCCACCAACAAATTTAATGACACTGGTGTCTAGTCATCAGCAAAAAGCCCAAGAGTTGCTCTTTAAAATGTACCTAGTCAGAGTATTTACTGATTGTGCATTGTTTCCAATGTAGCTTAATTAGAAATCCAATCAGTTCGCTAAGTCTAATTATACTTGATTTGTAGATTCAGACTATGATACATAATGAAGCCAAGCAGCTAACAGTAAACGTGCCTGAAATGTAACAATAAGAGAAATATATATTTTTTAATGTATGTCTTGTCACTTTAGAAAATCAAGTAATACACACGATCTCTCATGATGGGGATTGGGGAGGTTTGAGCTTCTCACTGTTTCCTTGAACTGGATTTCAGTTCTATTGGTGTAAACCTGCTTTGAAAGATGACGATCAGAAAATATTTCTGTCTCCATATTAAAGATTAGTAAGAAAACAGGGACAATTGCTTCAGTCAGTTGACTCTGTGAGGAACTTTTGGGGAATTATTTCACAGAAGTTGCCTTGATGAAACTGATATGGTTAAAATGGACACATTCACATAATTCTTAATTTTTTAAAAAATTTGCCTTCCAGAAACTTGCTTTAACTATCTCAGAAAATGCCTTATCTAGTACCTAAAACTACAGTGTTGATATAAGCATATATTCAAATATGTGAGGGTATAATTTTGTATGTACACACAATTTTACTAGGAGAAAATACTTCTAAATCTATCGTTGCATATCTGCAGTAATTTGCAACCAGTTATTGGTCTATGAAAACAGGTTGTGTGAAGTAGAGAAAAGAAGCTTAAAAAAAATTTAATGTAGATTAAGACGCCAGTTACCACTGACTCACCCAAGCAACTTGAGGCAGTGGTAGTTGGAGGGTTTTGAATACTTAGCTCTCTGCCTCCCAGAATCCACTCATTTCTGTTAGCACAGAGGATGCAGACATGTCGCAGTTACAGAACGGGTGTGGTGCTGAGATCTAGCCATCTCACCTTACAGCCATCTCACCTTACAACCATCAACTACAAAAGATGAGAGTGGTTTGGAACTGTAAGGACAGCAGTGATAATGCTGGTTCAAACATGCCTCAGGAGTCATGGTCATTTCACTTTCATTTTGAACACAGTGGGAGAAATCAATAAGGTGAACCAGAAAGAAGGGAAATGGATAGGAAAGAAATGTGATTTTTCAGCTTTGGGGATAATATTATAAACATAATGAAGGGTTATTCAAAACATCCTGAAACTCTAATTACCGCTGAGTGTTCAATAATAGACTATTACTTTAGCACAGTTATTTTTCCTTCAATGTAAAGCTTATCTTTTATAACATGCATGCATGCTAAGTCACTTCAGTCATGTCCAACTCTCAGCAACCCCATGGACTATGGCCCACCAGGCTCCTCTGTCCATGGGGATTTTCCAGGCAAGAATACTGGAGTGGGTTGCCATGCCCTCCTCCAGGGGATCTTCCCTACCCAGGGATTGAACCCATGGCTCTTATGTAACCAACTTTGGGAGGTGGGTCCTTTACCACTAGTGCCACCTAGGAATCCCATATCTTTTTATAAGAATGTAGCCTAAAAGAAACATTGACATGTGCTTGGATGAAAGGCTCCACAGAACTGCAGTGTGTGAACGATTTTAATTTATGCATTAAAAATTGATCATTTATATTTATTCTGGTATTGCTTTTAAAAAGCTATGCTATAAAATGGCTCCATGTAAGTGTGTGAATGTACATGAATGTTTGTGAATGTATGATTTTAAAGACTAACAAGTATATGACTTTTTTCCTTCTCCCATCCAAGTACTAACCAGGCCCGACCCTGCTTAGCTTCCGAGATCAGACGAGATCGGGCGCGTTCAGGGTGGTATGGCCGTAGACGACTTTTTTCCTTCTCTCTTTTTCAAAAGCATCTTGTAGCATGTACTGAACCTGGAGGGTTTTCCTTTGCTTGCAGTTCTTTGCCTTTGGACGCAATTCCCAACCTACATGGCCTCTAGCCAAGACCCTTAGTTTTACTGTTTTGTTATAGCTCTTATCTTCCCTGTACTCTGGTATCAGCCTTTATTGATATTTCTCAAACTTTAAGCATAATGCCAATTAAGGAGTTGTTTTTCTCCAATCAGAATTCATCACACTGACCTTTGGGTTAACAGAGACAACCCTCATTGGATGTGACACCAAAGGTTCTTTTTTACCTTCGTTTCCTAGGAAGATTGCTCTTCTAATATTGCCACTGAGATATTCAAACACAGTGAGGTGTGGAAGCTGGATGGAGACAGAGATGCTCTTATTGCTGAAGGCTGAGGCAGGTTATTTCCCTATCTTCTTTAAATGATTGTGGTGGGAGAAAGTGGAGGTGTAAACACACGACCTGAACCTGACCCCAGAATGGCTAATCAAAAGCATAAGTTGACAGCCATCTCACTTGTTTAAAATTACATGGTTTCTGTTATGTATTTGACATTGAGACAGAATAATGTTTTTTACATGTGGCAAAAAAATAAATACAGGGCAGTACAGATCTTCACAAATGTCTAGAAAATCAGGAAGGAAAAGAATTACCCAGTGCAGTCCAGTTACTTTTTAAATGCTGACGAATTTTTAAAGGAGAATTTTGTTCCTTTTTTTCCTCAGCTTAGCTTTATCTTTTCCTCTTCTTATTAATAAGGCCTGGCCCCTCGTTAACATGCAGCCAGAGCCTAATGAGCCTTGCAGACTCCTGTAATTTCTTCACTGTTGAAAATGCCTGACACTAATCTATGCCATTTATACTAATAAGAGGTGGATCAGCTGATATTTGGTGCAATGAAAATATGCTAAATATACTTTATTGAATTGCACGTAGTTAGTTCTTCCCAGTTTGCTGTATTACAGCAACAGATGCACAATCATTACCTCTGCGCTCTGTGTGGAGCCCAACCTTTGGTTTGAATAAAGGAGAAAAGTAAGACATTTCATATGTTCACTTTCTTTTTTTAAAATACTGATAATACTGACTTTCAAACTCCTACCTCGAGAAAAATCATCTTTTCTGTGATTTTTCAAAGCACAGATACAGTGCTTCTTCCGATTGAAATGGCAATGAAATGAAGATCTGACCTAAAATATAACATTTTATATTAAGTGGACTGTGTGTGTGTGTGTGTTAAGTCGCTTCAGTCGTGTCTTGACTCTTTGCAACCCTGCAGACTGTAGCCCACCAGACTCCTCTGTCCATGGGATTTTCCAGGTAAGAATACTAGAGTGGGTTTGCCATTTTCTCCTCCAAAGCGGGCTTTAAGGAAGGCTAAATTTGAATGGACTTTGCATAGAGCTTATTAATCACATCCATAAGCTCTTTTCCCAAAGAGCTCATGGTGATTAACAATTTTCTCATGGATACTGAAGCAATTTTTACCAATTTTAATATATGTTGAACATCGTATTCCATTAGGCAAAAGCAAACTTTTTCCATTTTTGCATTACCAGTCTAATTTTTTTTATTTTGATGACTCTGTTATATCTGTGTTTCTGTTCTTACTTGTCAAGAGACACAGGACTGAGGAGACTGACTGCAGGTGTTAGTAAACGTTTCCAACACTTGTGTCAATACCTGTTTTTGGCTCAGGCTTCACAAACCTGAGAGTGCTTTTAAAAACCTTGTTTAAAATCTACATATTTGTTCAAAACAGTCAGCTATGACTGCCCCCTCTGAGATGTGCTGTAAATAAGGTAGAGAGAGACCTCAGGGACCAGAGCTAAACATTTATATCTGCGGACCGCCCTCCACCACCACCACCCCCTGCCCCGCCCCAGTGCATGATCACCTAAGGTCCTCCAGTGAGTGATTTCAGCGGGAGAAGCTCAGTCTTTACAGGAAGGCTGATTACAGTATTGAAGTTTCTCAGTAGCTTTGACCAGAGGTAGGAAGGCAGAGATGAAGTGAAAATGTTTGCTATCATTCGGAACCTCGGTTCCCCCAGCCCACCCGGTTATTTTTCTCCTAGCAGGACACACCTTTGACAGTACGTCCAAACCACTCAGTGATGCAAAGAGAGGACAGCATTACTTAGCACTGCCTAAACACATTTCACACGCATGTGACTCCCTCCGCTTGGTTAGCAAGCGCTCTTGACTGTCTTCTGACCAGTATTTCCTTGGAACATGTTTTGTGTTTGTTTGGAAGGTATATCTCACACTTATCTAGGAGCATATTTTTCAGATTTCGAAATGTCTGTCAATTTATCCCCTAAGAGAATTATGAGTCCATTCTACTGCTCTCCCTTTCCCTGGACAACCTCTATATCTGTGCCTTCTAGAATCTCTCGCCTCTTAACCTCTGCCAGCACAGGTGCAGTAACTCCCCAAAGATTAACAGTCTGGTTGTAGGTGTGATTGAAATTAGCTTGGCTTGCCTTCAGAATCCAGTGCCCTAGCCTACTAAATCATCCCCTATAATCTTGTGCACTTAGGCAAAGCAAACAAAATAATCTGCCAGGAAATACTAATGGGGCAGTGTCAACACCGACATCGTTTGTATTAACTGTCCCATTCTTATTACCCTGCTCCTTAAATCCAATCAAACTTCACTTCCGGCTCTGCAGGGGTTGGATGTTAATTAGAAAGGATGCGTGTTTGTATGTACCTGGCTGTACACACGCGTGACCCTTCACACACCCGTATACCCTCATGCATGCCTGCGTGTGCCCATGCAGACACAGGTCCCATGACTAATTAATTTAAATTGCAAGTGCAAGCCATGTTTCCGGTTTGCTTTTCCAACTCAGGAAAGCATACATTCCGCGTGCATGTCTTCTGCCTTGGTGTCGACATTTTCCAACAGATGTTAGCTAATGTGGTTGTAGGAGGTTCACAGTGGAGGCTGCAAGCCCAATAAATCTTCCTCTTAAATGCAGGCACTCCACCATCGCAGCATCTTATACCTATAATACATTTTAATTACTCGGCTGTTCAAACGATAGTAAAATAGATTTGCACAGAAGAGCACCATGGATTTCTCCATCCATGTTTAAAGCCACCACAGACAGCATAAAGCCGGCAAGCACGCATTTACTGGAACTTGCAGGAGCCACTGAAGTCTGATACCTTTAAAATTATTAAGTGACAAAGATGACTAGCACTCTGGTTCTACTTTGCTTCCCCATTAGCCATTTAGGTGACAGCTGCTGTATCACACATAAAGATGAACCATTCCTTGCGGGATGATAGTGGCTCCGCTGTGACACCGCTGGCGTAAAGCATTATCAGACCATGGTTGCGCTCGGAGCCATCACAGTCTCCTAGGCACCTATCAGTATCCTCATTATCTGCATCACGGAGTGCCGGGGACGAACACTGCCAGGCCTCACAGCTTCGCAGCTCATTTGAGAAGCGGAAATTAAACGTCCCAGGAGAGAAAACAGGCACACTGTAACAGCACCGGCGCTCTACACCAATAACACCGCGACCGCCGTAGCGCGGACTTCTATCTCATTAATTTAATAGGCTCCTGGAACGAGGATGGGAAGGTGGAGAGGCAGACTTGACAAGGAGATGACTGAGCGGGGCTGGCTTTGTGTGTCTGGCGAGCTTATAACAGAACGAGGACTTGCTGTGGGTACCACAGCTCTTCAGATGTTTGTTGGGGCTTTTAGAAGCCCTGAACAGGCGAGAAGAAATGAAGGGAGGGAGAGAGAGAAACGGAAGGAAGGAAGGAGAGAAGGAAGGAGAAGAGGAAGGAACAAGGGCAAAATGAACTGATCATAAACATGATCTATGTTTATATTATGCAGCATTTCTATGTGAGGTGAAGGGAGCTTTAGAAGGCTATAGATAAAATAAAGGTGTTCTTTCCACACAGCGAAAGAATCCCTAATTGTGTGTGTGTGTGTTTGTGTGCTTGAGAAGCTTTTTTAGCAGAAACCCTTGCTCTGCTGAAAATGATTTTAGCAGAAACCCTTGCCCTGCTGAAAATGATTTTTCATAGCACTTTTTCAGTAAAATTTTAAATGATTTTGCTGCAAAAATACCAACTCCTTTATGATCAGAATGGCATCAAGCAAAACAAATCTGGGAGGCGGGGGATTATCCAGATCAGTCAGACCAAAGAAACCTCTTAAGAAAAACAAGATGCCTGAAGTCTCCAGGTAATAGAGGCAATAGTGGTTTTTTTCACCTTGAGTAATCTGATTAACGGCCCTAATTCTTGGCTGGGTAGACCTGCCTGTTTGGAACCCTACAAGCCCCAAGAGATTCAAGACAGTCCAACTCTGAGATTATTAACAGATTTTTGTACACTGAATTTTAACTTTCAGTGACTGTTCTCCATTGTTATTATTTGTTTAAAGGCCTCAGGAGAAACAATGATCAATAAATCCAGCCCCCTGCACTTTTTACTTTGCTGACATTGTCTCTTCTTGACCTCAGTTTCTGTATTAGCTAAATGTATCTGCATGGGATGATGCAAAGACTTACGTGGTTTTGAAGAATTATCAGGGGTATATAACAGACCCTGGCCAATCTCTGATCACGATGATCTTTGTCTTCATGCTACAGCCTGGCAGGATTATGGGATAGTTGGAAAGATGACTTGCTGTTCCCAGGATCAGAGGAAAGGTTTTGTGTCTCAGCAAAATTTTTACTTGCTTTGTGTCTTTAGGCAAGTCTCTTTACCTCTCTGAACCTCATTTTCTTTGTCAGCAAAAACAGAGGGAAAACTAATTCTTAGGGTAGTTGTGAGAAGTAAGATAATGTAAATTAAAGTCATTGGTATGGTATGCTAGTGTTCAAAGTTGTTTGGATGGAATCAGACCCTATATTATTGATTTATACTCCTCTATATTCTAAAATGGATTTTTGAGAGAATACTCACTGTAAAGGGGCTTTCAAAAAGGGAGGAAATGAGGAAAAGAAGGGGTGAAATGAATAGAGAGGTCTTTTTCTGTCACATATCAGTCTCCCAAGATCCTCTTACATCACAGCTATTTTCGAGCTACATGGGTCACAGATTCGTTGGAAAGCTAAAGAAAGCTGAGGACCTCGCTGCTAAGAAGACAGAATTTACTAGTCCTTACAGTTTCAGAGTCACAGTTTCCCCAAACCCGGCCATGGAAATCAGGTCAAGCGCACTTATATCAGAGAATGGACATATTGTGAGGCTTTATGTGGTACCAGAGAAGAAATCACTTGTTCTTATTTCAGACACACACACACACACGATAGCCCAAGCTCTCTTATTAAGAATACAGGTGATTGAGAAAGCAGAGTTCTAAGCCATCACAAGGCCTCAGCATTCTGCTTTCTCTTTCCTGTTTTGTTCAATACTGCTTCCACATTTAGGATGAGGATATACTTGGATGCTGGCCTCCCTGGAAGGTTTGGGGCCAGCCCTGCTCCTCGACCACTGGAATGCTGGGAGCAGAGGCCAGAAGCTGAGCTAGCTTAGTATCAGTCAGTCTGAACTTTATACCTAGTGAGCAGTAGCAGAAGCAGCAGAGGTGTTTACCTCTGATCAGAGTGTCCCTGCCCTTATTGAGGAGCTGGGGTCTTGGCCGCCTGGGGACTGGCTCCCATCGCTGGGCTCTGCCTTATCCTTCTCAGTGTCTGTATGGATAAGTCACCTAGGACCCTGGTTCTTTCAGGAGAGTTTCCTGTCAGGTCCTTTTTCCATAGGAGACTGGATTCCTGACCAAAGTTCAGGACTGAGGCTGGGACTTCTACCCGTCTCCAGTTGCCAGCCTCCTCTGCGCATCCCACCTGCCTCTCCTGGACTCAGCCCTCCCTCTCCTGTTGTTGCTACCTGCCCAGGTTTGCTTGTACCACCTGGTGCCCTGAGGGCAGCGAGGAGTCTCTCCGTACTGCCAGTTCTTGGTCTGACAGGCTCTGCACGTAGTAAATACATAATAATTATCTCTTGAATAAATCCTGTGACAGTATATAAAGAAAAAGGACGGGGAAAGGGAAGAAAAAAGGAATAAAATGTGGACAGAGGTCTTTAGGAGAAGGAGTGAGGGGATGTGGGTCATCATAGTTATTATCTGCTATGAATGAGAATTTTAATTGAAAACTCTCTACTTGAGAGCTACTAAGAGAGTAGATTTTAAATGTCCTCACCGTAAGAAAGCAATGGTAACTATGTAACGTTATTGGGTTGTTAGCTAAAGCTATGGTAGTAACCATTTTGCAGTGTGTGTGTATCAAAGCAACATGATGTACACCTTATATTTACGCAGGGTTATATGTCAGTTAAATCTCAATAAACACGAGGAAAATATTAATACTAAAAAAAAGAAAATTCTCCCCCACATCTTAACATGTCATGCTGCTTTTTCATACGGTACCTCAAAGACAGGTTTCTCGCATACCTTATGTGCTCAGTTGCTCAATCATGTCTGATTCTTTGTTACCCTGTGGACTGTGGCCTGCTAGGCTCCTCTGTTCATGGAGTTTTTGAGGCAAGAATACTGAAGTGAGTTGCCATTTCCTATTCCAGGGGATCTTCCCGACCTAAATATCAAGCCCATGTCTCTTGCATCTCCTGCTTTGGCAGGTGGATTCTTTACCACTGTGCCACCTGGGAAGCCCACATACGAATGGGAATAAAAGAAAACAAGAGGTGATACCTTGCAAGAGAAAAACCTACGGAAGGTCACTGTGGCATGCTTCCACCCCCTTTTAATGTCCCATCCTGTGCCCCTGCAGAAGAGAATCTGTCCGCAGTGCTGAGGCTGAGAAAGCCTCTTCTGGATGAACTACACTGTCTAACTTTTAATGTTTCCAGTACCTTCCAACCCCTCCTCTCTCCACTCTGGGCTCTCTTTTCATTAACTATATTGCTTTTCTACTCTCTGATCCAGGCTTCAGCCAAGCTACATACCTACACAGTTGGTCCCTGCATAAAATTGTTTCTTTTTTTGGCTGTATCACAGTAATTCTTTGAGGTAAAGAAACTTAAAAAATAAATGCTCTCTGGGAAGGAAAGCATAGTAATCCATTCTCAGGCAGTCACAATGAAGGTTAGCTTTAAAGTCTAGAAGTCAAAGAGATACCTGGCTGATAATTTGTGATAAATGGCCACAGGTCTAGGAAGTCCATGAACGAGGTTAGGTGACATCCCACAGGGCATGGGAGGTGACATGAGGGATCTTCAAGCTAAGGGAAGAGAGAAAAGTCAAACCAGGACAGATTAGGAAGAGTCCTTCTTAAAGGAAAGAAGGAGAAAACCGAGATCACACTGAACTTTTCACAATATTGTCTATGTGTTATGGGCCCAAGCCTCTACGTTCTCTTGCTTCAGAAACAACTTTCCATCCTCCGAAGTGTTGTTGCTGTTCAGTTGCTAAGTCATGTCCGACTTTTTGCGACCCCATGGACTGCAGCATGCCAGGCTTCCCTGTCCTTCACTGTCTTCTGGAGTTTGCTCAAACTCATGTCCATTGAGTCACTGATGCTATCCAACCGTCTCATCTTCTGTCACCCCCTTCTCCTCCTCCAATGTAATCCTCCCCAAACTTGAAGCACATTCTGCTTTTTTCTTTCCCACTGTCACCTCCTCCAGGAAGTTCTTCTTTGACTTATTCTACCTTTCGCCTCATGTCCTTGACATTTACTCAGTTGGTTTTGTAACATTTCCACTTTTCATGAGGTTGGCTTTCCAGCATATTTTTAAAATGAAATTTTTGTGTAGATTCAGTCTGTCTTGGGCTTCTCAGGTGGTTCAGATGGTAAAGTGTCTATTAGCAATGTGGGAGACCCAGGTTTTATCCCTGGGTTGGGAAGATCCCCTGAAGAAGGAAATGGCAACCCTCTCCAGTACTCTTGCCTGGAAAATTCCACGGATGGAGGAGCCTGGTAGGCTACAGCCCATGGGGTCACAGAGAGTCGGACACGATTGAGCGACTTCACTTTCACTTTCAGTCTGTCTTACTAAAACAGTTTCTTCAAGGACTGAATTTATTTGTTTTGACCTTTCTTCCTAGAGTTAAAATATTCTCCTATAAAAATTGTTACTTGGGGTTAGTTTCATGATATAAAAACCAGTACCCTGCCTGATGTGTATGTATTAGTCCCTCAGGGGTGTCCTATTCTTTGCCATCCCATGGACTGTAGCCCTCCAGGCTTCTCTGTTCACAGAATTTTCCAGGCAAGAATACTGATGTGGGTGGCCATTCCCTTCTCTAGGGGACCTTCTTGACCCAGGGGTTGATCCCAGGTCTCCTGCGTTGCAAGCGAATTCTTTACCATTTGAGCCACCAGGGAAGACCTTGCCTAATAGTGATCGTTTAAGATAGGTATTCCAAAATAATAAGGAAAGCATTGTTTATTCAGTGCCTACTATGTGCCAGGCACTGTGCCTTTTATATACCTTACCTCATTTGATTCACTTAAAAATCCTATAAAGTAGATTATGGTATCCAAGTTTTTAAAGATGTAGGAATTGAAGTTAGGAAAAGAGAATATGAATTTTGAAGATTTTATAGTTGACAAGTGATGGAAGGAGTTGATTTCTAACAAACACCCCAAGGATAAAAGATTTGTATCATATATATCTAGCTTCCTGTAATGTCACATCATGAATCTATCATTTATTAACCTAACAAATACTGCTAGAATCTATTTATATATTTTTTAAATATACTTTTTATTGTGGAATAATTTTAGATTTATGGAAAAGTTGTAAAGATAGCACAGAGTTTTCCTGTATAACTCATTCAGGAATTATATATAAATTTTTGTGTCTTACCTGAAATATATTTGTTAAAACTAATAAACTAACATTGCCACAAGCCTGTTGGGGCTTTCCTCATAGATCAGATCAGCCTTCAATGCAGGAGACCTAGGTTTGATTCCTGGATCAGGAAGATCCTCTGGAAAAGGAAAGGGCAACCCACTCCAGTATTTTTGCCTGGAGAATCCCATGGACAGAGGAGCCTGGCAGACTACAGTCTATGCGATCGTAAGAGTCAGACTTGACTGAGTGACTAAGCACACAGCATATACATAAGACTGTTATCTAAATTCTAGACTTCACTTGGATTTCACCAGTTTTTCTATTAGTGCCTTTCTTCTGTCCCAGGAATTTCATTGAGTTGTCGCATCATCTTAGACTCCTCTGGTCTGTGAATTTCTGAGACTTTGCCTTGTTTTCCATGACTTGGGCTGTTTTGAAGAGTACTGGTCAAGTATTTTGTAGAATGACCCTCAGTTTGAGTTTGTTGGCTATTTCTCTCGTAGTTAGACTAGGGATGTGAGCTTTTGGATAGAAAAACCAAAGGCTGATGTGCCCATTTCTTCACATGATATTAGGGGTACATGATGTCAACATGACTTATCATTGCTGGTGCCGACCTTGATCACTTAAATGTTGTGTCTGCCATGTTTCTTCACTGTAAAGCTTCTCTTTTTCACTCCCTGTGTTCAATTCTTTGGCCATAAGTCACCAAATCCATGCCACATGTCAGAGGAAGGAGAATTAAGCTCTCTTTTCTGGAGGGAAAGTATTGCATAGTATTTGGAATTCTTCTGTGAGGAAAATTTGTCTCTTTTTCCCTATTTATTTATCTACTACTTATTTATCATTTGTTGTTATCATAACAGACTCATGGATATTCATTTTATTTTTTGGATTGTAATCCAATACTGTATTATTTATTTTGTGCTATTTGTATTTTCAGCATGCACAAGTTTTTGAGAAATTAAGATTTAGGATTTTCTTATTATTTAGTTTCTCTTTAATTTACATTTTTCCAGCTTCAGTGGTTGCCCCATACTTCTTAGATTCTGAAATTTGCCACACAAATTTTTCGCCTCCAGGGACACCACACTGCAGAGCCCCAGGGGGTACCGAACACTGTACAAATGATGCATGGCTCCCCTGGAGGTATGAAACATGAAGAGACAGGCCAGTTCTACTTTTCATGATTTTTGTAGTTTAAGCGAATCCTCTCCTCATTTTTTTCAAATGCTTCAGATGAAGAACAGTCTGAATTTCCTTTTACTCTATTACAACATCATAAGACGTAAGGTGTATTTGTTCATGCTCAGTTGCTTCAGTCCTTTCCAACTCTTTGTGACGCTATGGACTGTAGCCTGCCAGGCTCCTCTGTCCATGGAATTCTCCAGGCAAGAATACTGGAGTGGATTGCTGTGCCCTCCTACAGTGGATATTCCTGACCCAGGGATCAAACCCAGGTCTCCTGTATTTCAGGCAGATGCTTTCAGCGAAGCCCAAAGTAAATTTATTTAGACATAAATTCTGAAACCTAAACATTCAAGTTTTAGCCTCTCTTCACTACACAAATCAATATTAGTCATACTACTAAAGCATCTTCCATGGATGTCTTCTTCCAGAGTGTTGCATAAACAAAATCGCAGCTTGCTGATTTCTATCCATCGATAATTGAAACAGCAGCAGCAGTTGGTGACGGGGTTGGGGATGTAAGAAAGTAGTTGGCCAGATATCAAGAGATGTATTCATGAGATTGATTCGTACGTTGAAATACACAGTGTCCCCACGTGGAAGTTAATCTCTTTTGTTATTTGAATTACTCTTCTCCAAAACATCTCCAACTTTTCTTTATCTTTCTTGAACCAATGAGAATTGCACACAGGGGACAGACAGGTACTGTCTGGTCTGCTTTCTGATCCACTGTGTGCATTCTGTGTCACCAGAGACTCTGTCCTGGTGTTTGGAGAGAACAGTCTACAATTACTCTTGTGCAGAGGTCCACAGCAGGTGCCATTACCCCCAGGAGGCCTCTCAAGACCTCTCTCCTGGCTTAGTTCAGGGTCCCCAGGAACTCTCACAACCCCTGTCTTGTAATCGCACATCATGCTCTATTACTATTATTGATGTGCTTATGCACATAGCTGGTGACTTTCCTTTCTAATTTCTCTTCCAGGTATTTTAAAATTACATTAAATAATTATAAAACAAGGAAAAAGTCTAGGGATTCTGTAACCAGTTTACACAGAGAAGTGTTGATTTACCCCAGTCTTCTGTTTGCTGCTCTGAAAAATGAGTATTAATAAATAAGTCAATGGTAAAATGATTTCTATTTTAAAAGATGTTTATTCACTTGTAATAGGCCAGCCCTCCATAAAGAGGAAGGAATTGGCTCTAAGATCCCCTTGCTAGTTTCCTTTCCTCATCACTCTTCACACAACTTTGTACTTCATGGCCTACGTGTCTGAGAGATTAAAGATAAAAAAGGAGGGCTCTTGTTCAAAAGGAAATTTGGTATATATGTGTATGATTTTTTTAAAATAGACTTTATAGATATAGTTTTTCTTTTGATTGTGCAATGTAGTATGCAGAATCTTATAGTTTCTTGACCAAGGATCCAACCTGTACCTCTGCATTGGAAGGCAGAGTCTTAACCACTGGACTACCAAGGAAGTCACTAGATTTTATATTTAGAGCATTTTTAGATTCATAGCAAACTTGAGTAGGAAATACAGAAATTTCCCTGCTTTATCACACACAGAACTTCCACATATCAGCATCTCCCACCAGAATGGTACTTATATTAGTAGATGAACCTACATTGATACATCATCATCATCACTCAAAGTCCCTAGTTGGCCTGAGGGTTCACTCTTGGTGTGTTAGAGTATATAGATTTTTACAAATGCACAATGACACATATTCACATACAGAACAGTTTCATTGTTTAAAAACCCTCTGTGTCCACCTAGTCATCCCTGCCTGCCTCCTAACTTCTGGTAACAGCTGGCCTTCTTATGTCTTCTCCACTTTTTTTTTTTTTTTTTTTGTTTTTTTTGGGATGCTTCTAGGGTAGAATCATACAATACTTAGCCTTTTCCATTTGGCCTCTTTCACTTTATAATATATATTTATGTTTCCTCCATGTCTTTCCCTGGTTTGATAGCTTACTTCTTTTTGTGTGCTCAGTCACATCCAACTCTTTGCAGTCTCATGGACTATAGCCTGCCAGGCTCCTTTGTCCATGGGATTTCCCAGGCAAGAATACTGGAGTGGGTTGCCACGCCTTTCTCCAGGGAATCTTCCCAATCCAGGGCTCAGACCTGTGTCTCTTTCATCTCCTGCATTGGCAGGCAGGTTCTTTTCATCACTGAACCACCTGGGAAGCCCAGTTAGTGCTGAATAATATTCCATTGTCTGGATATACTCCAAAAAGTAAACTTTTTAATAAACATGGTATACAATAAAGAACACAAATCATTATGTACAGCTTGATGAATTTTCATAAAATAAATACACCTATGTAGCTAGCACCCAGATCCAGAAACAAACCATTTCAGCACAGAAGACCCCTGGTATCCAGTTCAAGTCAATGGCCCCCTAAAGGCTAACCACTATCTTGACCTCTAACACTATGTATTAGTTTTGCCTGTTTAGACTAGTTTGGATGTAGACTTTGGAAACATTTCTTTTAATCAGTAACCTAGAAGGCAAGTAGTGATTTCCTCCTACAATCTGGCATAAAGCTGCTGCTGCTAAGTCACTTCAGTCGTGTCCAACTCTGTGCGACCACATAGACGGCAGCCCACCAAGTTTCTCCGTCTCTGGGATTCTCTAGGCAAGAATACTGGAGTGGGTTGCCAGTTCCTTCTCCAATGCATGCATGCATGCTAAGTTGCTTCAGTCACATCCAACTCTGTGTGACCCCGTGGACAGCAGCCCACCAGGCTTCTCTGTCCACGGGATTCTCTAGGAAAGAATACTGGAGTGAGTTGCCATTTCCTTCTCCAGGCATAAAGCTAGTTTAGTTTTTTTTTTTTTTTTTTTAAAGAAAGTGTAGTCACTCAGTCGTGTTTGACTCTTTGCAACCCCATGGTCTGTAGCCTGTCAGGGTCCTCTGTCCATGGGATTTCCCAGGCAAGAATACTGGAGTGGGTAACCATTCCCTTCTCCAAGGGATCTTTCCAGCTTTAATCCCCGGGTCTCCTGCATTGCAGCAGATTCTTTACTATCTGAGCCACCAGGGAATCCATAGTTTTAAAAGCTATATTATGGTTATAAAAGATGATAACTTTAGGAGAAGTTTAAACTGGGGGATATTGATAGCTTAGTGAAAAACTTTATGGACAAAATAATAGCATAAGAAAAAATAACATAGATGAGAAACATGACTCATGCTAGGTTGGTTCAAAATGAGGATTTGTTTCAGGCATTATAGATGTGTCCTTGAAGAATGAACAGAGAAGCCTTTGTCACCAGAGACTTTCATGAAGATTTAAGAATGCTTAACAATTTTAACACTGTTAAAATTGTTCATCAATTTAGGGCAACCTACTGACCTGTTGAATTTTTTTTTTTTCAGTTAGGCAAGGAGATGAGCAATGTCTGTAAAAAACATATGATCTCATATTGATGCTCAGTGCCAAGAACATTTCTCATTCACTTTACTGAGTCACAGTAAAAACTTCAAGTGTTTCTGGATGAAACCTTCAATCTCAGAATGGCATGCATGACTAAAAATGGCTTTTCAAGTTAGCATCTTTTGTCCGTCCTTACAAAACAAGCTCACGTCAGTATTCCAAGTGTAGGTAAAAGAAAACACAGTAATTCTAATCTGGAGCTGAGGAATATACACTCTAGGAGATGAGTTGGGCAATTTCCATGGTCTAAACCTCCTGGTTATATGTTAATTTGGCCTATTTGTTGAAAATGTGTTTAACTTTGTTAATGAAGTTCCTTCATGAACAAAATAAAGACCTTCATGAGTATTTTCCCAACTCAATCTAATGGCAGAGAACATTAGATTAGTAGGCAACAGTTTCCCTACTACTTCATAGATCTTACCAGATAATCTGTTATCTTCCAAAAGAATAGATGCTGGAGATCACCTTGTATTCAATACAAATAATAATGTTTCAATAGCTCCTTGAAGCAAAACTCAACTGGAGACATTTGATTAGTGCTACAAACATTTGTCATTTTTGACTGTCAGCATTTTTGAGGTCTTTTCACATTTTGTTAATTTTCTACGTAGGTGAAAGCTTTGTAGACTTCATATTCACAGAATGCCTTGTGGTGAGGGTAAAATGATTGATCTGACTTTAGCCAATTAGAACAAGAGATGTGGGCTCAGGAGTAAGAATCATGGAGAAGTGGCTGGGTAGAAGTATTAATCTTTTGTATAACTCAGGGGCAAGGAATGTTGTTGCTTCTGAAGCATCAGTGCCCAGTACTAAGAGTCATGCTTGCTCAGCAACAATGGTCATTTTTTACAAAAGATGCCTCAGTGTGGTTGGGTATTTATTCACAACTGTAGAGCCCTAAAGTCTGGGCTTTCTGGCCCTAATGAGCAATCTGTGAGTTACTTAAAATCCTTTCATAAATTCCTTGCCTACTTAGAGTAGCCACAGTGAGTTATGTTGTTTGCAACTAACAACCTTTACCATTTACATCAGTTAAATATTTTCTCTTTTTTTGGTATACACAAGGGAGCTGAGATGTGCTTAACATAAAACTAAAATCTAGGATTATCTTACTCATCTCATCTTCACCTTAGACATACAGAGTCCAGTATCCCTTATTGTTAACTAATAGAAACAAGTTTATGCTTTCCAGGAGTAGCTTATTTGTTACATATTTTTTAAAGATCCATTTAGTATAGCTTATATTTTGTTTTTATTTTTTTTTAATTGCTAAATGTAACAGCATGATTTTTTAATGAAATTTATTTTAATTAATATTTTTTCTTGGGAAAAATAATAAATGTAATAGCATACATGGTATATGATATGAAAAAATCATGAAGGTGATACACAAAGGACAGAAGTAGAGAAAGGAGTTCTGAAATCTCCCTAAAGTAGTCAGGGAAAGGATCACTAAGAAGAGACCACAAGACAGCCTCCGAGGCAGGAGATTTTAGGCAAAGAGGAAAGAGGGAACTCAAGGCAGAGTATGTTAGCAAGTGAGAAAACAAGAGGGCAGGTACAGCATGGTCCATTTAGGAAAATTCTTGTAGTGCAAAATGACTAGAGAATAAGGTGTTAGACCTAAGGAAAGGTCTGGTAAGAACAGATAAAGACTCAAGTCATGGTCTCTGGTCAAAAAGAGCCTCACATCCCTTGTATAAGATTTTAGACATTGTGAAGACTGGGGAGCAAATCAAGAGTTTTAAGTGCTAGAACATATCATCAGGTTCACTTCTTAGAAATATAATATTTAAAGAGATATCCTAATTTCAATAGAGACCAAAACCTTATTTTAAAAAAAGAGAGAGAAAGAGAATGGACTCTCAGGCATCATTCAGAAATGAGAAGACAGTTCCCAGCCTAACATTACGCTTTGTATTCTGCTTACCTGTAAGTCTTGCTATGTAGGAAAAGAAAACAATATTTTTATAGTTCACTATAATCCAAAAGTAGCTTCAATGATGAATACAGTCCCCTGAATATTATTAAAGCTTATATTAGAACACTGGTGAGCCACTTCTTGGCCTTTTGGCTAAGATCAAGTGTAAAACCGTGGCTAAATTGTCATTATTGAAAAATGCCATCTCCCTACCAACATGGGTGGTAAGTCATGAGTGAGGGACCATGGGTGACTTAGTGTTCCCTCTTTTTGCCCATACTCGGTTCCTTCTCAAATCCCTGGTGTGATCTTAGGACAAGCCATCTTTCACAGAGAATTCTTTTTTTTTTTTTCAAATCCCATACTCAATACTTATGTTGATATAATGTCTAGAGCCAATGTCTTGGTTCTAGACATTAACTGGTAGTTTATTGCATTTTTAGTTACATTGTGTTTCAAGATTGAGAAGCAAGCTGTCACCTTGCTCTCAAATCGTCATGCAGATTTTCAGGGCTCTTCATTAGGTGTGATCACGATGCTCTCTCTGTTTGGTGGCCAAGGACCTGAGCGTGACCAGAAGAAGCCAGACTGCGAGGGAAGCAGAGCTCTTTCACAGCCATTCTGCGTGCATGACACTTTCCTCTGCGAACCTCATGTTCGTGGGTCCTGTAGTCTCGCTTTACTTTCCACTGCCACACTGGACAGTCTTCTCAGGATTGGTTCAAACCAACACTTTGCTTTCTGCAATTATTTTTTTATCCAAAGCTGAATGGGGCTGCTAGATTTATCAAGACACCTTGGACTGCTTGATAAGTAGATAATTCTGACTGTCTATATCTTTCTGTTTTTCTACCTCTCTCTTGTATCTTCAACTGCTGGTCGAACAGTGAAATATTCAGTTAATCATTTGTTTTGTTTGCAAGTTACTAACCAACCACTGAGACAAATATTCTTATTCTACTAAATTGACAGTAATGTTTATGTATAGATACAGAGGTATGTGGAGATGGACGTGTATATACATACGCATGGCTAGAGATACTTGAGAACGAGTGAACTAGTGGTTTTAGCACTCCACGGGTAGGTTACTGATGCTGAACACGTGATGGTGACAGGTCCCCCCGCCAGGCTTTTCATTCTGCTTTTCTAACTAATAGAAACTCTTGAAGCAAATCCAAGTGACTGAGTGATTTGCTCTTCTACTCATTTTCCCATTATACTTGGAACCATCATACTAAATATATATACCAATCTACATTTGAAAGCTTCTGAGCTGGGTGTTCCTAGCCTTTCTTGTTTAGTTTCTGTGGGCCTAAGATGTTTAACTAGGATCACAAAATGTTTACAAAGTGCCAGGAAGAGCCCTACTAAGAGGGAAGCATGCAGTTGCCACATGATAACCAAAAAACGATTGCTGTAGGTCTTCTGCCACGTATTTAGCTGGTCTTCACTATTTAGAGAAATATTTTGGGCTTTGGTCCTGTCCCAGGGAGGAATAGAATCATTGATCTCTGACCTGCTCATCTAACTTCTGATGTGTAACGTCACAATTGTCAGTGTAGTGCTGTGCTCTCGGTCTGGATTATGCACAGATTCCAGCAACCCGTTGTCAGCTCTCTTTCTCAGAGGTCCGTTTGCAACTGGGCTGTATTACTGTCCTATTTGATTGTCCTGCCAACGTTGCTCTTTCTAAAGTCAGCTGAGACTCAGCTAGTGGTCCCGTGGTCAGGGTTTCACCTTCCAATGAGGGGGGGTGCAGGTTCAGTCGTTGGTTGGGGAGCGAAGATTCCACATGCCTCATGGCCAAAAACCCAAAACCAGAAAGATAGGAACAATGTTGTAACAAATTCAATAAGACTTTTTAAAATGGTTCACATCAAAAAAATCTTAAAAAAAAAAAAACTGGACTGACAATAAACAGATGCAATGTATAGTGACAGAAAGAAAGCTTTAGGTGAAATTGGTGTAAGTTTAAACCATAGGAAATGAAAATAAACCTCCATAATATCTCATGATGAATTTCCTAGAAATAAGAAGAGAGAAACTATTTTTACTAATCTGAATTCAAATATACAATATACAAATTAAATAAATCATCATTTATAATTATCTAAAATGTTTTAAATATTTTATTTTTAAAATTTTTATTTAAAAATTTTCACTACAGTTTCTTTTAGAAATTTTTAAATTAAAAACTATCATAGTTTTAAAAGATTATGAGTGCTTCTTTTTTTATATGTCAAGCAACACTGAAGTATAAGAAGTATAGTAAAAAAATTAACAAATGACTTCAAACACCTAGAAATAGCTGACCAACATTTCATGCCTGTCATTCCAGACATCTGTCTTATATGTAACTTACAAATGGTCCTCATGAACAGAAATAATTTCAGAACATTTGGAGCATACTATACTTGTTATTTATTGTTTTATTTTTCTGCTAGCTATAGGATAACTGAATATCTTCATCTTGGATCATTTTGGTTCTTCATGACAATCATTATCTAATACTTCTAAAGAATTTTTATTTATTTACATTCTTCTGGTTCTATTAAGATGTAATTGCCAAACAGCAAGTTTAAGACACATAGCATAGTGATGTGACTTACATATATCATGAGATGATTTCCACAGTAAGTTTAGTAAATATCTACCATCTCATATAGAAACAACAAAAAAAAGATGAATGGATAAAGAAGATATGGGACCTATATTCAATGGAATATTACTGAGTCATGAAAAGGAACAAAATTGGGTCATCTGAGTGGTGTGGATGAACCTCGAGTTTGTCATTCAGAGTGAAGTAAGTCAGAAGGAGAAAAACAAATATCATATATTAACTCACATATATGGAATCTAGAAAAATAGTACAGATGAACCTATTTGTAGGGCAGGAATAGAGATGCAGATGTAGAGAATGGACAGATGGACATGGGGTGGACAGGCAGGAGGATGGGATGAAATGAGAGCATAGCACTGACATATATACACTGCCGTATGTAAAACAGATAGCTGTGAGAAGCTGCTGTATAGCGTAGGGAGCTCAGCTCAGAGCTCTGTGATGACCTAGATGGGTGGGATAGGGGTGGCCTGGGAGGGAGGTCCAAGCAGGAAGGGATATATGTATACATATAGCTGATTCACATTGTTGTACAGAAAAAACTAATACAGCATTGAATTATACTCTGATAAAAAATAATAAATGAAAAACAGAAACAAAAGAAAAAAGTATTTTTCCTTGTGATGACAACTCTTAGGAATCGTTCTCTTAACTTTCAGAAGTAACATATAGTAATGTTAATTGTATTAATCATATTATATATGACGTCCCTGCTGCTGTTGCTGCTAAGTCACTTTAGTCACGTCTGACTCCATGCGACCCCATAGACAACAGCCCACCAGAATCCCGTCCTTGGGATTTTCCAGGCAAGAACCCTGGAGTGGGTTGCTATTCCCTTCTCCAATGCGTGAAAGTGAAAAGGGAAAGTGAAGTCACTCAGTCGTGTCTGACTCTTAGTGACCCCTAGTACTTACTTATCTTGCAGCTGGAAGTTTGTATCTTTTGACCACCTTTGTGACCATGCAGAGATATTACGTTATTATAGACAGTATTCCCCACACTGCACATATCATCCTCATGACTCATTTATGTTGTACCTCTGAATCTCCCTCACCTATTTTACTCATTCTCTCCACCACTTCCATCCCAGCAACCACCTCTTTGTTCTCTGTATCCATGACTATTTTGCTTCATTATGTTTTTTTCTTTTGTTTTGTATTTTAGATTCCACATATAGGTGAAATCATACAGTATTTGTCTTTGTCTTATTTCACTCAGCATAATACCCTCTTGGTCCATCAGTGTTGTTGTAAATAGCAATATTTCATTCTCCTCTATGGCTGAATAATATTCCATTGTACGCCTTCCTTATCCATTCATTTTTTGATGGGCACTTAGGTTGCTTCCGTATCTTGGCAATTGTAAATGATGCTACAGTGAACACAGGGGTACATATATCTTTTCAAATTAATGTTTTTGCTTTCTTTGAAAAAAATATCCAGAAGTGGGATTGCTCAATCATATGGTAGTTCTGTTTTTAATTTTTTTGAGAAAACTCTATACTGTTTCTATATGGCTGCACCAATTTACAGTGATCAATTTCCCTGTTGTATGTCTATCTGATTTTGATACCAGGTAATGCTGGCTTCACAGAATGAGCTGAAAAGTAGTTCTTTCTCCTCAAATTTCTATAATACTTTTGTGAAATTGGTGTTATTTCTTCCTTAAATGTTTGGTAAATTCACCAGTGAGCTCACAGTGATGGTAATTTCTTTGAAAGTTGGTTTTTTAACTACAAATTCTCTGTATTTAATACACATAGGGCCAGTCGAGTTACCTGTTTGTTTTTCTTGAATGAACCTTGGTAGTTTGTGCCTTAAAAGAAAACTGTTCTTTTTACCTAAGTTGTTAAATGTATTGGCATAAAGTAGTTTATTTCCTTATTGTCCTTTTAATACTTGTAGATTCTGTATAGATGTCAACTCTCTCAATTCCTGTTATTGATGATTTGTGTCATTACTCTTTTTTTCCCCCAATATATCTGGCTAGAACTTTCTCAATTTTAAAACTTCATTCAAAGATCTAGTTTGTGGGTTACTTAATTTTTGTTCTGAATTTTTCTATTTCTTTGTTTCTGCTTTGATCTTTATTTTTTCCTTTTTCCTACACTGGGTTTCCTGTGCTCTTCTTTTTCTGTTTTTTAAAGATAGAAACTGAGGTCATTCATTTGAAGGTCTTTTTCTTCATTGTCTAATACAGGCATTTAGTGTTATAAATCTCCCCTTAATTACTTCTTTAGTGACATCTCACAAATCTTGATATGTTATATATATGCTTTACACGGTTCAAAATGATAACTACTTTTCCTTATGATTTTTCCTTTGACCCATTAGATTATTTAAAGGTATGTTACTTAATTTCCAGATATTTGGAGATTTTCTAGAGAGCTCTCTGTTTAATGATTTCTGATTTAATTCCATTGCAATTAGAAAAAACACATAGTATGACTTGAATTCTTTTATATTTACTGAGACTTATCTTATGACCCAAAATATAGTCCATCATGGTAAATGTTCCATGTGTGATTGAAAAGCATGTTTATTCTACTTTTGTTGAAAATTTTCTATAAGTGTCAACTAGATCAAATCTGTTCAAAGTATTATTCAAATTTTTAGTATCTTTACTGTTTTTTTATTTTATCAATTATTGAGAGACATACATTGACATCTCTGACCGTTTTGAAATAAACCCAGCCAAAGACATGTAGAGGCAAACTGAGTAACAAAATTGAAGAAGAAGACCACATAATTATATTTTTAAAGAGAGAAGTTTGAATGTGAGACATCAGTTAACACGAAGGAATGAATCACTAGGTATAGAATTGAAGGCATGGGAGGAGATCTGAGCCTTCAAGCGCGGTTAATAAGGTAACCAACTATTCTACTTCTGAATAAAGACTGGACCCTTCTATTTGTGCCAGTGATGAATTTTCTAACGAAACAAGTTGAGAATGTACATGAAACTAACCAACGTGAAAAAAGAATTTGTCGAGTCATGACAGTCTTTAGGGACAACCTTAGCTGCAATCACAAGCAGCAATATGTAACCGTCATTAACCTTATTCCTCTCACTCTGCAGAAGGTCACTTTATTCATGAATTGTGCATCCACACACTCACACAGATAAGAAGCCATTAGCAAAGCACGGGTGTTGGCGGCCCCACCAACTCTATCTAACCCAGCTAGCACATTTTCTAACATCCTGTCATGAAGTCATTGGCAGTGTCGGTGTTCTAAAACTGCATGGCTCAGATGTTTCTAAACCCTTTTAATCCATGACAAAGGCCTCCCTTTATTGTTGTTTTGTTTTCCTTTGCTGCCCTACAGCATGGCAGCCGGTGTGCGCTCCTGATAAGCAGTGAGCCATGCAGACGCGGTTCAGTTTCCTTGTGCACACCACCATGCAACCTGCCAAGGCCCCAGTGTGGGCAGCAGCATGGTTTCCCCTCCCCACACTCAGAGCCAATGCCAGTGGCACCCCGAACAGTGGCTCACAGGCCAGATAGCCTCAGAAGAAGACGAAATTAATGTTTTGTGTCACAAATGACATTTTTGAAGGTTATAGCCTTGCTAGTGTAAATAAATTCATTCTAATCCAGGTGAGGTAGCAGCAACTTCAAAGTTAGAGCAAAAAGGAAAAGAAACTGCTGCAATGATAATGGATTTTTTGAAAGGTTTTTTCCTCTTTTTCTTCCTGGGTTTGCATGATAGGAATAAAAAGAGGACTATCTTGGTTCAAGATACAATGCTGATATTTGCTATTGTTAACAAGAGAGGCCCCTGTGTATCAGGGGGAGTGCAACAATGGAAACAAGAGCAGGCTCTATAAATGGTGAAAGCTTGAATAACTGGGTTGAGGAAGAGATGTGTAAAGGAATTGACAATCTTTGTCAATTCCTTTGTGAATTGGAGCTTGACTTTGTAAGTTGGATGACTATCTTGACTGTTGAGTTGGGATGAAGAACTCAGGGTCCACGTGGGGTAATTCTGTGAGAGAGCTCTGAGCTGCTGGTAGCTGAACGCTGGGCTCGGGGAGACCAGGTAAATTAGAAAGTAGTTGGGACAGAGGAACCAAAATAGAGGGCAATTCAGAATCCAATAGAGACCACCAGGTGCCGGGAGAATATTGAGGATCAATGAGATTAAGAAATGGGGATCTATTGTAGGGATAAGAAGTTAATAGCTAAGTCTTGTTTGAAGATAAGAATCAGCAGGATGGAGGACCACTTCTTAAAAACCCACCCTTCTGTGAGCATGTATGTTTGAATTGTAATGACAAGTCCCTACTGCCATCCCTGGTTCCTCAAGGAGCCTACAAGGTTTTGAAAGCAACCTTGGGTTCTGTGTATACTGCAGATCAGTACGTGTGAGCAGTTTGTGACAAGAGCTGTGGATCTAAACCCTCAATGCCTTTCCCATTCTTCTAGCCAGTTTTCAAATGATCAAGAGCTTCTTATTTCTAGAAACATACAGTAAATGCCAGAGAGCTAAAGAGAAGAAAATAATTACATCATAGAGATTTTATTTTCCTGAGAATATCTTTTTAGCAAAGCATAGCCCTGATTTCCAATTCTCCATCTTCCTACCACCTTTTTACCTTTCAGCCTCATCCATGCCACACCTTCCCTAGCACTTGCTACTCTCCACAGAACAAAGACAGAAAGAGCCATCCCAGCATTTTAACAAAAATGCAGTCTCCTCTCATTTGGAGAGGTGAGAGCCCATTCTCCCACCACATCTGTAGGTGAGGGCTCTATGAGTTTCTGTCCATCTGTCAATCAGCTTTGTAATATGGTTTTAGACAAATAATTGAGAGACACCTCCAATCCTCTTGGGATTCAGCAGTCACCCGCTGTGTCCCTCCTTCAGTTTGTTTCAGATTGCTTCCTAAGCCCCCGCCTCCTCATCTCAGACTGGTCCCTACAATTTCACACAAGTCCTGAGTTTTCTTTTTCCAAAATCCCTCTTACCTGCCATTTCCCCAGATCACTGCCTGTAACATCTCTTCTGAACTTGGAGTAACACCAAGTGAATATGCTCTCTCTAGTACAACTGACTGCTCATTGTTCAGAGGTTCTGATTAGAAAATCTGCTTCTCCTCCTACCAGCTATGTAACCACACCTCTGACATCTTTTAAGAGATAAGTCAAGTCACATCTCTTAGTTTGCCCTGATTGTACAAGTCAGTACTAATATCTAAGCTTTACTCTCAGCTCCTTTCCTTCCCCTTCTTTCCTTTCTTCCTCCTTTCCTTTTCAGCAAATATTTAATAAGTTCCTAGTGTGCCCTAGACACTCATTCTTTAAGGAACTGGGTTACAGGAGTAAATAGGACATATAAGGTCTTGATTCTTACGGAGTTTACTTTCAAGAAGGTAGAGACAACAATCAACTGTTAAACAAGAAAATGATGTGCAGAAGTGAATTATGGGTAAGGAATGTGATAAGGAGTGCTCATGGGAACTTTAAATGAGGGGTAGCGAAGACTTCTTTGAGGAGATAACATTTAATCTGTGATCTAAGTAGCAAAAGGAGAACTCTATGCTCTGAGCTCCCATAGAGAAAATAGCATTCCAATGAGTAGAAATTGCCAATGCAAAAGCCCTTAAGCTAAAGATAAATTGGAAAGGTGTAATCTTATCTTCCCTGGTGGCTCAGTTGGTAAAGAATCTGCCTGCAATGCAGGACACCCCAGTTCAATCCCTGAGTTGGGAAGATCCCCCAGAGGAGGGCATGGCAACCCACTCCAGTATTCTCCCCTGGAGAGTTTCAAGGACAGAAGAGTGGTGGGCTACAGTCCCCTGGAGGTCCCCTGGAGAAGGGAATGGTATGCCATAACTATACATGAAATATGTAATGTACATATATAAAGAATATGCAGAAAACTTTAATGCCATGAGGAGTATCTGCCCTGATTATATGTTCATACATTTTTTTCTTCTCCAGTGGAGTCTCTACAAAGCATTATCCAACCTAGTAAACTCTCAGTCTACATTTGAGGATATTGATTAGGAGGCAGATACATATTCAGGAGGAAAAGTGGAAAATTTGGGGGAAATAGGAAGTGAATTTCTTCTCCAGCTGTTCTCTAGACTGAATGATGCTTAAACTCAAGAGAGAAATTAATATACGGTTCATCAAGATTTACACTTACGCGTACACCTAACTCTAGACTTTTGCTCATTGACATTTATGGTGCAAAGTTCTTTTAGCTTCCCCCTTTCACAGAGTGACCCCATGCTCCACGTCGTCCACTAACCAGCTTACCCTGGCTCAACTGAACACATTATAAGATTACTTTCAGTACGAGTGAGAACCCACTGTCACATTTTACGACTGGTACAATGAAGAACAAGAAAATGCAGTTTTTAAATTATAGTATGCATAGTGTGGAGCTTTTAACTCAATGGGACATACATGGAATGGGATCATTAACAAAAAGAAGAGGAGGAAGAAGAAGAGGAAAGGGCATCGTTGTGCACTTAGTGCTGCCACTGGTTGTCTTTGGGCCCACAGTGCAAAGGGTGGAGCAGAACCCCCTAAGACAAGGACTGTGCATGTATCATCACTTTGCTCCTTGAACTCTGTAAAGTTTTCTGAATTGAAAAATAACGCAGCAGCACAACTTCCATCAGTGAACAGAGGTATGTGAACCTGCTTGTCTTGGTTTTCCAGCAGCAGAAGTACAGACAATGCAACAAGAAGACTCAGATTTCAGTAAGGCTGGGTCGCCAAGCAGCCACATTGGGATGGATGGAGTCCAAGGCAGGACCCAGCAGCCCCCAAACAGGTGTGATTTGTGAAGGAGGCTGCAGAGAGCGGATCAGCTGTTTCACAGTCTGCTTCAGGTTTCATACAGAAAGAGGAAAGTGATGATAAATTTGCAAGTACACAGGCACGAAAGGTTCCCCACCACATCTGGTACATCTCGTTCCACTCTTCACAAAATCAAGGACAACCAGCACTGGCTGTTAAAAGCCTCCTGATTTTCAGCTACTGAGAAGAGCTAAGAGTAAGCAGTGTACACAGACAAATCGTGGATTTGTTACCAGTTGTTCATGACAAACGGTGAACTACTGATCATATGGGAAGTAATCTTCATATCTGTTCTTCCTGGTAATAAATGTTAGGACCCAAAATGCCAGGGGGCAAATCCTGCCTCCACAATTTACAAATGTTAAACAACTTGAGTGAAGTTACTTAAACGTGCTGTTTCTCAGTTTTCTCATCTGTAACGTGGAAATATTCTTGGTATATACCATATAGAATTGTTGTGAGGATAAGTGAGGTTGTTAAAGTCCTTAGAGCTCATACTAAGAACTCAGAAATTCTCCTCTAGTGTCCTAACAGAAAACCATGGCTGCACAGAACAGTAAGACACTAACAGAACTCTAGTCCCTGGGAACCAGTTTATTTTATAGCAAGAAAATCACACACACACACACACACACACACACGCGCGCGCACGCACACTTAACAAAGTTTAGTAGTGATACCTGCTCTCTGAGAGAAACAGATTTAGAATCAGAATATGACTTAGTTATCCCATGAGAGACGCCTGGGGAAAGCCACACTGCTCATGGATCTTTAATATGTTAAAAATTGATCAGAAAGTCCCACGCAGGCCCCTGTTGCTGTATCCCTCATCCAGTAAACTGACTCCTCTGACCTCTGTAGACACTGCTTCTCAAATGTCGACTCACGTGTCAAGTGCTTAACTGCTTATCGCGTGGTCTTTAAAATAGCCTTGCAGACATGTCACACAGAGGGCCATTAATCATCAGTGGAGGGCTCCAGGTAAGCAGGCACCTTCAGAGCTGTGCCCACACCAGCATCACCAGGGGAGCTTTAAATACCCAAAGCCAGGGCCCCATGTGAGATGACAGGTCAGATTGGGTGGATGGGGCCCAGGCACTTGTGTGTGAGGCTCAGGGCCAGTTGCCAACCACTGAGGTGACAACTGCTCTTATTTTATGAACAGGGACATCCAGGCCACTAAAGTGATGTACTCAAGGCCACCGGAGCTCATGAGTGGCAGAGTCAGGATTAGTCTAAGGCATTTTTTTTTTTCCTAAGAGATTTTTAACCCAAACAAAATGTCAGCGGTTCTCAAGTGGAGAGGGGATTGCAGGAGAAGAATTGCATATCCGAATCACATGGAATTCTTTTTGAAGAATCGCCATCACCACCTCTACCACCACCTTCCCTCTTTCTTGTCCCACCCATCATGTTGTCCAGGGATCTGATATGATGCTAATGCATACTTGCTCGGCAAATGTTCCCAAACATCTAGACCCTAGAAGTCCAGATCCTATCCCATCATGAATCTGTAGCCCAGAATCTTTGCTTTTAAAAAGCTTCTCAGCTAATTCTTACTTGAATCTAGGTTTGAGAACTACTACATGCTCAGATGGTCAGCGTTTAAGGCAGTAGCACATCAAGCATCATTAATAAGACTTGGGTTAAGGATGGACAATGACAGCATGTCTTGAAAGGTGGTACTGAAATGAGGATACAAGACCCCAGGAGGCACAGGTCTGTAACAGATATCCCAGATCTGCCTCTCAGGTGTGGCCAGGACTTGGTATGACCTCCTATAATTCCTTGTTATTCCAAATAATTCCATTGGAATTAAGACTCCTTTGTTTTCTCTTATTTGCTCTGTCTATGAAATCTTGGTGTTTATCTCCACTGTGTTTACATTGGACACTGGGGGTACCTGAATATTTTTGAAAACAGCCCCTGCTGCCAAAGCTTTGGAGAAATCTTGACACACAGGGGCTTTTCATGAACTTGCTGATACTGTATTACATATCATACCAGGGTTCATAAAAGAAAAAAAACAAACGCTGGCTGAGACCCTAAGAGCAACACCACTAGCATGCCCTCCCTTTGTTTCTTACCAATAATCAGACGAGATCGGGTGCGTTCAGGGTGATTTGGCCGTAGACACTTTCTGATAATCAATTCTGCTAGTTATGGGAGTTTCAGTTGTTGGGGTGATGGTATATTTGGCCAAGAGTGCTGCTAAACTTGGGAGCATTGAGAATGATTTTGTAATTTGGAAGGAATTTGGTATATGTATGCTGGTGAATTGGGCTTAAGTCTTTTTAATGCCAGTTCCTACAATGCAGGTAGCCTCACGATCAATGCTTCCTAGGATTCTTTCAGCCAGACCGTTGCAATATTTACCTTCCTAACAGCCCAGTGAAATATGGTAAAATCTGTTTCACCAGTGGGGGCATCTTTCTAGAACCACTGAGTGGACCAGTGCAGCCACAGCTCGCCAGCCTCCACGGGGACCTTCTGTTTGTGCTGGGGTCTGCAGGAGACAGCGGCCTGGATGGGGCTTCTCCCAGGAGTCACAGATTCATGCTTCTCAGGGCAGCAGCCTTATGGTCCAAGTGTGCTACAATATAAAAAAAATCAGGGCTTTTGCTGAAAGCCTTCCTTTGTCTGCTTGCTAGCCTAGTTTGCCATCCAAAAGATTCCACAGAGTTGATGTTTCCGTTCCTTTAATTCAGTGTTTGGGATGACACAGCCCCAGCCCAGCTGTCTCCCAAGTGAAGGGGTGTGTGGGTAAATGTTACCCAGTGTTTTCTCGGCCTCTTTTCTTTCTTTGGGTCGGAAGCAAGGCTGTCACGCTGTATGTTGTTATTTAAGGGGTATGCTGAGATGTTTCCTTTCTGCGATGGAAAAGATCTTTTCAAGGGAGCCTCTTTATTCCTCTGACATTTCCACTCTTGAAAAGCTGACCTAGTTCCCGCAGAATGACAAAAGAAGCACACAGAGAAAACAGATTCCCCCGGGGGACTGATAAACCCAGGTGAACTCTGGCCAACTGAGTTTCCCTCAGAACACTGGGCACACTGCCAGAAAGCTGAGGAAGAGTCACATCTCAAAGATATGTGGACAAATTAGGATCTGCTCAGCTTTGAGCTGCCTTTCAGAATTTGTCTTTTTTATAAGAGTCCACAGGAAAATTCATTCAATCCCACACTCACCCTGTGTGCACTGATGTCTGGATATCTGGTCTACCATTTGTCTTCTTTTGGTTCTGGAGGGTCCTACCTGGGGTCTACGGATTCACCTTTAAGCCTGGGTTTCCAAGTCAGCGTGAATGAACCACAGAAGTTTCCAAGACTCTAGAGGCTTGAGTCAGCACACATTCACTATAGGTATTGGCCTCTCCAGAAATTAGCACTACTAGTTATAGAATCTGGGAAAAGGAAGGAAATAAATGGAGATAGTACTAGGTCCTGTATACCTCACACAGCTTTAAACATTACAGTTGTTTGTCTAATCATTGCTCATAAAAATTTGTTGATCCCTTTATGTAACTTACTTGCAACTTTTCCCAGATCTTCTGTATTTACCAACATTTCAGCTTTTTTCTTCCATGATAACTAGAGAGAGGCTCAAAGTTTAATTTCCCTCTACTCTGTTTCCTTTTATTAGGATGAGTCTGAATTATAAAAACCATGACTGCTTTTGTGACTGGCCTGTAATTTGGCATTTTATGTACAAAGTAAAGGGGAATTCTTTAGGATACATGTTCTTTTCATCAGATTCTGTGAGCAAAGAACATCAATAGATATATCCACTTGGCTTGTCTCATTCCATATGTTTTCTTAGACCATATTCCCTATCGTTTACACTTTCAATTGAATTTCATTGACTCCTTTCAACTATCTTTTTTCCATTTAGTCATTCAACCAACCATTTCTGTAAGTACTTGTAGGTATTGCCCTAGAGAATGGAACAGAGAGACTCCTTGCCCTCTAAGAGATGATGGTAGGTGGAAGAAGTCAGCATAAGAGCATCACAGTATCATCATTAACAGAACCAAGTATTGATGCTAGAAGAGAGGCAGATACAGAGTGCCTTGGGAGCTGAAGAAATAAAAATCCCTTATTCTACCAGGGAATATTGCCAGTCAAGATTACTGGGAGAAATAGCAATAACCTCAGATATGCAGATGACACTACCCTTATGGCAGAAAGTGAAGAACTGAAGGGCCTCTTGATGAAAGTGAAAGAGGAGAGTGAAAAAGTTGGCTTAAAACTCAACATTCAGAAAACAAAGATCATGGTATCTTGCCCCATCACTTTTTAGCAACTAGATGGGGAAACAATGGAAACAGTGACAGACTTTATTTTCTTGGGTTCCGAAACAACTGCAGATGGTGACTGCAGCCATGAAATTAAAAGACACTTACTCCTTGGAAGAAAAGCTATGACCAACCTATACAGAATATTAAAAAACAGCGACATTACTTTGCCAACAAAGGTCCATCTAGTCAAAGCTATGGTTTTTCCAGGAGTCATGTATGTATGTGAGAGTTGGACTATAAAGAAAGCTGAGCGCCAAAGAATTGATGCTTTTGAACTGTGGTGTTGGAGAAGACTCTTGAGAGTCTCTTGGACTGCAAGGAGATCCAACAAGTCCATCCACAGGAAATCAGTCCTGAATATTCATTGGAAGGACTGATGCTGAAGCTGAAATTCCAGTGCTTTGGCCACCTTATGAGAAGAACTGACTCCTTGGAAAAGACCCTGATGCTGGGCAAGATTGAAGGCAAGAGGAGAAGGGGACGACAGAGGAAGAGATAGTTGGATGGCATCACAGACTCGATGGCCATGAGTTTGAGTAAGCTCCAGGAATAGATAATGGACAGGGAGGCCTGGCATGCTGCAGTCTATGGGGTTGCAAAGAATCAGACTCAACTGAACTGAACTGAACCAGGGAAAAACTGGAAATGTTTCACAAATGAGTTGTAGGTGATCACAGTACAGCACTGAGCAAACAGTGGGTTAACTTGTGTCTATTTATTCATAGTCCCTAGCTGAAGGTGAAAATGAAATCAGGATTTTCCTTTGTGTGAACTTAAATCAATTCTTGAAAACTTTACAGAATTAAAGGTTAGCAAATGGTAATAATGAGTCAGTGGTATCAAATCTATCAAATATTCTCAATGAGGAAATCTTGACGATAATGATGGAAAACTGTTTCACACAAGCACACTTACATGTGCACAAGCATGAATTTAGTTACACATACAAGTAGCTCAGATGGTAAAGAATCTGCCTGCAATGCAGGAGACCTGGGTTCGATCACCATGTTGGGAAGATGCCCTAGAGAAGGGAATGGCTACCCACTACAGTGTTCCTGCCTGGAGAATTCTATGGACAGAGAACCCTGGTTGCCTTGGAATACAGTCCATGGGGCCGCAGAGAGTTGGACACAATTGAGGGACCAATGCTTTCACTTTCACATATCCATTTACCTAGTGGCAGATTTGTGAGTGGGAAAGGCAGGGGTGGAGTAATGGCTGTATAGTCATGGTACATCATCAGTTACTCCTGAGAAGGCCATAGACCCTCTGACCTGTCTGTGTGCACACCCCATCCCCTTGTCCCAAGTGTTAGGAAGGGCCATCTGCATGGCCATATCAGCTCCACAAGGACCAAGATCATCACACCATCTCTGTCTCTGTGCCAATGTATTTATCACTCAGTCAGTTTTCTGAGTGTCTAAAGTGTGTTCAACCCTAAGAAGAGAAAAAATATTTGTTGTCACTGTTTATTTGCCAAGTCGTATCCCACGCTTTGCAACCCGTGGACTTCAGCCATCCAGGTTTCTCTGTCCTTCACTATCTCCTAGAGTTTGCTCAAACTCATGTCCATTGAGTTGGTTATTCCATTCAACCATCTCATCCTCTGTCACTCCCTTCCTCTCCTGCTCTCAATCTTTCCCAGCATCAGGGTCTTTTCCAATGACTTGGCTCTGCATCAGATGGCGAAAGTATTGGAGCTTCAGCTTCAGCATCAGTCCTAATGAGTATTCAGGATTGATTTCCTTTAAGATTGACTGGTTTGATCTCCTTGCTATCCAAAAGTATATATTTTATTTAATGCCTTCTATGTGCCAAGATCATGCTTCTGCCTTCGTGTATTGTCATATCACTTAAACCTCATAATAATCTTGTGAGACAGACATTACCATTTCTAAATTTCTTTCCAGTAAACCAAGTCTCAGAGGAGTTAAAATGCCTGGCCAATATCACATAGCTTTTAAGTGATCATAAAAGCTTTATGTCATAAAAGGTTTATGGATCAGGAGCTAAGCTATGTGTGTTGGAGTTCATTCTTACATCTGTGTCCTAGCTCTGAGACAGATATATAATACTGGGTCATCTTGGAAAAATTTCTTCCTCTTCCTTAACCTCAGTTTATCTGTAAAAGAAAGACAATGCTAATTGCGGAGGTTTATAAGGATTAAATGAGACAGTGGTTATAATGTGATTAACCCTTTGTCTGATACACAGCAAGCACCTAATATATAACAGCTGTCCTAAAAATGGTTAATTTGGGAGTTCAGGTCTGTTTTCACTACATTACTTCCATAAGAAACCTTGATGAATTTCCTTTTTCCATTTTTTCCAGCTCCACCCTTAATGTCAAAGAGATGTCACCGGTTCAAGGCCAGAGCCTAATGGACCATGAACAAGCAGCTTTCAGGTATGAGCCACCAGCTGGGATGCTTGTTACTCACCGTCCAATCCTCTCAGTCCTGCAGCTTAGTCTCTAGTGGCCCTAAGGATAAAAAAAGCAGCTGTTCTGGGGGCACACATGGCATGTGAGGATGTTTTCTTTTTACTGAGTGGCACAGGCAGTAATCTAATTCCGAATAGCACATAAAGCTAAATGATGGAGTTAGCCAAGTATACCTGAAAAGGGCAACATTCAGCTCATGATTATCAAATGCCTACCTAGGCTAGACACTAGTCATGCAAATAATTCACAGCCCTATCTACCATGGGCTCAGGGTCAAGTCAGGAAGACCAACAAGAGAACAAGGTTCATTTAGGGCAAAGGGTACTACCAGCCTTGCACAAAGGGTTGCAAGCTAAGGCTGCAAGTGTCCCACCTCAGCATCCAGGTTGGCACATGGACAGCACGTGAGTGGTCTGGATGACACCTGGTCAAGCTTGTCATCCAAGCCATTCTGTGACTGAGCTCCATTCATATTAAAGGGTGAATATTTTCCCAAATTTCCTTGACCATTTGTCTTGATCTATTAGTATAATTTCATCCCATGTAAGTACTTAAATTTTAAATATAAAATAAATGCTGTTGGTCACTTTGCACAAAGTTTCAAAATTTGAATTCCTTAACTAGATTATGAGACTGTCTCTATTTTTTTTGGTGGAGGATCAAAGGTGAGAATCTGATGGAGGGGCACAAGGGTAAATGCATGGATGGCCAGGATCTGCTAACATTGCCAAAAACATGAATCCACTTCACCTGGCTTTGGGAGTGGCTGAAGGAAGAAGATGCATTCCAAGACAGAAAGGCAAATCTGAGCTTTATAATGGGAGTTAGAAAAACTTGCATCAATATTATTTAGATTTTTTTTTGGGGGGGTGGATTTTGGAGATGTTTTTTATTTATTTATTTATTTATTTTTAGTTTTTTTTTTCTTTACATTATTGTGTTGGTTTTGCCATACATTAACATGAATCCGCCATGGGTATATATGTGTTCCCCTTCCAGAACCCCCCTCCCACCTCCCCCCCCCAATAAAACACCTTCTTATAAAGCTTTGGTCATATCTAAAGAAGTTTAGTTAAGTGTGTGAATGTGTATGTATTTCTCTTGAGAATTGTGAAATACCAAGATGCTTGATAATACAATGCATCAAGAGCCTTGGGTAGTGGTACTTGTCTGCTATGTTTTAGACTTTGCAGATACAATGACTGTTTTGGAGACAGTTCCTTACATCTACTTCTGTGCCTCGCTTTGTGCTGGATACCTCAGGGCTGTGGAGGACGAGATGTGTCTTCTGGGCGGCTTCTGTTCAGAGGCTGACATAGAGATCTCACCTACAACTGAAAAAACTTTGAGCAGGTATATAAATCAAATGATGAAAAAGAATAACACTCCAAACCAGCATGGGGTAAATGCTGCATATAAATCTTTGCATTACTGCAAACCTCGAAGGTACTGCAACTACCCTCAGGTGCTTTGGAACCGTTCCAAAATGCATAGTTTAGTTAAATGCGCCTATCCAGATGTTGAGATAAAATTAAGATCTTTCTTGGACTCCATACTAGAGAACTCCATCACATCTCTACATGACTAAGTCACTTCCTAAAGTGTTTAGTGTGATGTGAAGTGCCTGGAAGAGAATTTCAGAGAAGCTAGAAATGGCTAAAAAGTTAGAAAAGAAATATTATAAGAAAAAAAAAACCCAGATAAGACCATTCTACTTATAGAAAAGAGCTAAGTGAAAATAAAATATCTTCCCAGGTGGAGTTAAACTAAAACCTCCACAAGCCCCTTAGAAGCCAGAGGAAAGTGGGTGAAGGAATAAGTAACTTAAAGTGAGCTAGTGGGAAGGGCCGAGCATGAATCCAATTTTGTGCTTAATCTCCTGACAAATTGGAATGGATCCTCAAATCCGTAGGACTTTTCTCCAGAAATCTGGGGAATTTGATTAATATTTGCTCCACTTTGCCACGGTACAGTGCCAGAAGGCAGAGAAGATATTGGGTATCTTATACTAGTTCAAGTTCTCTGGGATGCAAGTAACAAAAACTGAAAGGGAACTTACTTGAAGGGCTGGGGTAACTTATTGAATGCAAAAGAAAGCTGAAGTTACCAAACCATATAAAACAATTTGTTGAAGGACAAAGCCCATAAGCCTTCTCTCTTGGGCTTTGATAACAAGTTGACTCAAGTCTTCTGTTCTAAGGCATGTCTCTCTGGCCCCAGGGAGAGAAAAATCTTTTGGGTCTACCAGCAGCCCTGACTGATTATGAGGCCAAAAGCAGGAACAGGGACAGAATACAGATGTGGCAGCTGGATGTCAACTCCTGTGTTTTAGGAGTGGCTGCCAGAGGAGAGGGCACACCTGAAGCCATCCCCAGAGAGGTCTGCAGCTCCCGAGAAGGAGCTGTTTGTCGCAGCAGGGCACGGTGCAGAGTTGTTTCTAAATTCCATGGATTGAGGGTAGGGAGAGAGGGAGAAACAATAACGAAGGGTATACATCAGAGGAAGAAGCATGTGCATTTACTCTGACAGAGAATATCGTGACGAAGAATATTGTTAAACATGGAATGTATGCATACGTGCTTGCTAAGTCGTTTCAGTCATGTCCAACTCTTTGCGACCCCATGGACTGTAGCCCACCAGGCTCCTCTGTCCATGGGATTCTCCAAGCAAGAATACTGGAGTGGGTTGACATTCCCTCCTCCAGGGAGTCTTCCCAACCCAGGGATCAAACCTGTCTCCTGCATTGGAAGGCAGGTTCTTTACGACTAGCCTGGGAAGCCTTATGGAATGTCTGCTTCCTAAAAAAATGAACTGTAAAAATAGAAAAGGATCATGCTTGGAAATAGGATATATTCTCCTTTGCTAACAATGGCTAGGTTGTAATTCTGTTCAAAAGACAAGATGACCTCCTGAGGCTCTTCTCACTAAGATTTTGTGATTTTGTGGTAAAATGTTCCCCTACTATAGATCAGCATTTATTAAAATGTGTCCATTAGATGTCAATTGATACATGTTCTATGAATTACAGGATTCCAATTTCATCAGGTTTGAGAACTACTAAAGTTCATGTTTGCTGCTGTTGTTTGTTTTTCTTGTTTTGTTGTAGAATTTCTCCCAGTATTAACATATACCATGATTCTTTAAAAGGTGAATAAGATTATAAATGTGTAGATAGGAAAGATCCCTAGTGGGGTTTGGGGAGTTGTTAGGCAGTCAATCCACCATACTATTTTAAAACCCTAATCTAGTCTGGAGGTTATGGTTGGCTTTGCCATGACTTGAGTTCAGCTCACATGGGAAGGATGTGGGGGAATTTGAGATAGGTAGGTGAAGGGAGAAAGGACTGGAGGAAAATACATTTCATGTGCTGGAGATAGCCTGTTGGAAGGTCCCAGTCAGTACAGGATAGAACTTCATGCATTAAAGTTACTTAAAGAAGCCCAGTTTAGCCAGTGTATCAAGGGAGGTAGACAGGGATCAACACAGCCTTTGGGAACAGATTAAGTAATTTGAATTGCTCCCTAAAATTAGTGGGAAACTGTTAGTGGATTCTAACCATGAGAGTGACCCAGGTCCTCAGAGGCTTATGTTATTGGTCTTTCCACTCTTCCTCAAAGGTTTTTGTAATCTTATGGTATCAGTAATCTTCAAGTTCATTGCTAGACTCTTTTCAGAGAAAATGAGTTATTCTAAAATTTAGTTTGACCAACTATCTTAGAGAGCTACATGCTGAGGGGAAGCAAGGGACTGATTTCCACATCTGGTAGTTTAACATCCCAGCTGTCATACTCAATGGTGAAAAGTTGAAAGTCTTTCCTCTAAAATTAGAAACAAGGTAAGGAGTAAAATGTTAGCTGAGTGTTTGTCATAAATGGCTTTTATTATGTTGAGATATGTTCCCTCAATACCAACTTTGATGAGAGTTTTTATCATCAACAGGTGTTGAATTTTGTCAAATACTTTTTCTCTATTGAGATAATAATGTGATTCTTATCCTTCCGTTTGTTAATATGGTATATCACATTAATTGATTCATGAATATTGAACCATCCTTGCTTTCCTAAAATAAGGCCCACTTGGTCATGCTTTATGATCCTTTTTATATATTGTTGAATTTGGTTGCAAATATTGACCTGTAATTTTCTCTTTTTGTAGTTTCTTTTCCTGGTTTTGGAATCATGGTAGTGTTAGAAATGTTACAAATATTAGAAAGTTTAAAAAAATAAAACTATGCTTTCTAAGCTCTTGTAACAAGATCTGGACACGATCTGTGTTCTGCCAAGTAGAGGCATCAGCAACAGACTCAGCAGAAGAAATGAGCTGTGAAAAAAAGTGCTGGCAAGGGGGCTAGGGAGAGCAGATGAAGGGCACTGGGCTTCTTAGCTCTTCTGGCAAGCCCAACTGCTGAGACACTGAGTCCTTTTGTGGTTAAAGTTCTGGTCAGGGTTTGAGTTTCTCTAACATTATAGGACCCTTGTGATGAGTAACAAAAGAAGACAGCAGTGAGATTTCTATTAGTGCCCTCTAGAGGAGTTTGGGTGCTTCTTCTGGCTGCTCTAACTCCTGATGGGTCTATCCTAGCTTGTTTACTTGTCCCTTCTGAAGTTTCTGTAAACTTCTAACTATCTTCTAAAAATTCTTTTCTTCTTAAGCTAGGTAGAGCAGATCCTGTTTTTGCAATTAAATGAGTATTACAGGTCTCCTGTTCTATACCCTTATTGTTCACTATACTTTTCCTTCATAGTATATGTCACAACTGCAATAAAATAATTGTTTAGTTTTAGTGTGTATCTGTCATCTCCACTGGATGACAAACTCCCTGAGGGCCAGAATTGGGCTGTATTTTCAGCACCTAATATCATACCTGGCACATAATAGGTGCTCAATAAGTACTGGTGAACACATGGCACTTTGTCCCAGCTCTACCTCTTATTAGTAATTTTACCTTGAGCAGCTCAGTTCTCCCACCTGAGCTTCAGGAGTCTGTGAAGATAGTGCTCTGATTCATTGGGATTCACTCAAATGGGAGAAGATATTTGGAAATACTTTATGAACATTTCATTCAAATGTCAAAGGTTATTAATCTGGGATAACAAGAAACAAAGAGTAAAGAAGACAAACATAGCCTAATCATTTTTCTGCACCCAACTATAATAGATCTTTTATTTTCTTAATATTGCAAGTCAATGCAAGTCCACATATATGGGACTACTGTTCAAATTCCAGAGTCATCCTAAGCACTCCCGGATGTCCAGAACTCATAATACAAACATTAGAGAGTGATATTAATTTATAGCATGGACATGGCATTGCTCTTAATGACAACCCAAGGTCAAATAAACATATGGAACATAGGGAGAGTCTTCTCTTGGAAGATTTCAAAAAGGGCTTGGGGACATAAATGTTTATACAAAACAGAATAAGGACTCAAAATATATAAGCAGAATTATATTACTACTTTGGAAGTTATGACTTTTCATAACTCAAATGATAACTTATCTTGAAGTAAGTGCAACAAAAATTCTCCCATTCCTTTGTTTGCCTGTTGTGTGTACCAAGTTGAATTATGTAAGGCAACGTGCAAGTAGGCATCAAGCCATGTTTCTGGGGGATAGAGCTGGACTTATTGATTTTTCTCTCATTTTTTTTTCCCACAAAAATAATTTCAGGATCTGCTTTGACCTAAATCCCCTGTTGACCTGCTTTGAGGGCTAGGTGAGAGAACTGAAGACTGAGGATTCATGAAGGCAAAGCATCTCCCTTTGTAGGAGGGGAAGAGAAACAAGAGTACCAAAGGAAAATTGAACAGGCTTTAAGGTAATTAGCAATTTTCAAATGCAGCAATGGGCAAAGGAAACAAAATGTAGAACACATATTAAAAGTCAAGCGGATGGTTTAGAAAATACAGCTGTAGGATCACACAGATTTTGACCATCCAAACCAAATTCAATTATCATGTCTGTGTTGCTTTTCTATTTCCGCCACTGAAAGGCTATTATTAGGTGCTCTCTCTCTTTTCTACATCTCCAAGTATTGCCTTCGTAAAACATTCCAAAAAGTAAACATTAGCTTTAGGCCATTTGATTACTGGTTTCCCGGAACGCTATGTTCTGTCCTTTTTCTCTCCATATTCCTTTAATATTAAAAATAGGAAGTGACTGAAGGCAGTTGAATGGCTCTGCCTTAGAGGCTGTTCCCCCAGCCAGCTTCTCAAGCATTGTTGGGTCCTTACCCTCTAAAATCCATTTCGTCCTTATTACATAGACAGTCCTCTGCCAAGCAGAAAAAAAATAAAATAAAATAGAAACTGAACATTTCTTTCCTCTCTACCAATTATTATTTTTTCAAAGTGCTTTTTGTTTGTTTAACAAGCCTCCTTCACTGTGGTTCATTTTAAGTAAGGCTCATTTTCGTTTTCGTTCTGGATTAGCATCTGAATGGGGAGGAGAGCTGGCTCTGGCAGTGTCTTTGAACAGGTGATATAAACAGAGCCTTGGATAAGGAGAAAGCACTACACGGCCCACCGTGGGTGGCACCCAGGAAGTGATCTGGACTGCTAGAGGTGTTAGCTGTGTTTACCGCAGATGGCACTCATTCATAGGCTACTTCCTGCCAGCTCTGAGCTGACCCAGGGGAAATGGTTTGTGACACGCCTTGTGTAGGAACCATTCCTGGGAGTCTCACAGGGCAGAAGAAGAGCTAGGAAGACAGACTGTGTATTTCTTTGATCGTGAAGATGGATATGAGATGAACATGGGAACCTGTGTTCCACATAGGAATTCCTCCTACACTCCTCTAAAGCAACTCGGAGTCAAGTTTGTCCCAGTCAGTTTATTTTTCCTCAGCACCTCAGCAGCTCAGTTGCTCAGTTGTGTTCGACTCTTTGCGACCCATGGACTGCAGCACGCCAGGCCTCCCTGTCCATCACCAACTCCTAGAGATTACTCAAACTCATGTCCGTCGAGTCGGTGATGCCATTCAGTCATCTCATCCTCTGTCGTCCCCTTCTCCTCCTGCCCTCAATCTTTCCTAGCAGCAGGGTCTTTTCAAATGAGTCAGCCCTTCATATCAGGTGGCCAAAGTACTGGAGTTTCAGCTTCAGCATCAGTCCTTCCAATGAACACCCAGGACTGATCACCTTTAGTGATGGACTGGTTGGATCTTCTTGCAGTCCAAGGAACTCTCAGACGTCTTCTCCAAGGCCATAGTTCAGAAGCATCAATTCTTTGGCACTCAGCTTTCTTATAGTTCAACTCTCACATCCATACATGACTGCTGGAAAAACCATAGCTTTGACTAGATGTAAAAAGCAAAGTTATGTTTCTGCTTTTTAATATGCTGTCTAGGTTGGTCATAACTTTTCTTCCAGTAAACGTTTTTTAATTTCATGGCTGCAATCACCATCTGCAATGATTTTGGAGCCCCCAAAAATAAAGTCTGACACTGTTTCCACTGTTTCTCCATCTATTTGCCATGAAGTGATGGGATGGGATGCTCATCACACACCTCTAAAGCAAAAAAAAAAAACCCACAAAAAACACTCCTGCAGTTAAGCCAAGGAGTAACTTAATCCTGAAACCAAGATCCTGAAATCATTTTAACCTAGATTTAAATAACATTTTAGGAGACTTCTCTGGTGGCCCAGTGGCTAAGACTCCGAGCTCCAAATGCAGGGGGTGCAGGTTCTTTTCCTGGTCAGAGAACTAGATCCCATATGCCCCAACTAAAAGTTCATATGCTACATGAACCAACCAAGAGTGAAGATCCCTCATGCTGCAACTAAGATCTGGCAGAACCAAATATCTGCATTGGCAAGTGGGTTCTTTACCACTAGCACCACCTGGGAAGCCCAATAAATAAACAAAAGTAAATATTTTTTTTTAAAAAAATAACATTTCAGAAAACCTTAACTCATACATCACTTCGCATTCTTTTTGGGGTTTCAGTAGCATTCAAAAATACATTTGTACACAGTTATAATTGTTGGACAGACAACTTTGCCTTTTTCTTCCAAAATTTAACACTAGTTCACACATTTTCATGAACTATGTATCAACATTAACCATAAACTTATTTGTAATACTGATATAGGATACATTCTTTCATTTACTTAATCACTCATCAAATATTTATGAGTGCTCCTAGATACTGGAGACCTATCTGTAACCACAAAGGAGATTTTGAAAGATAACTCACTAGGGTTGCTTTTCAGTAGGTTCTAAAGCCAATCTCTCTATATTTTATTTTGCAAAGTCAGATTTCCACCTCATTAAATCAAGACAGTTTTTTCCCTAAAGAAAAAGTGAGCATAAATTACAAAATCTCATCTCACTTATCTGGGACTTCACTTCTATGCAAAATCAAGTAAGGGGTAAATTTGATTTCTAAGCTCCCTCCCTTTTTTTCATTGGAATTGGATGGTCTGAGTTTAAGGAAATAGTAGGAAGATAACATGCATAGTGTCATCAAACATCTTATAAATGCCCTTAGGAGTCATAATGCTTTTTCTAATTCATCAGCAACAATTAAGCAAGAACCTAGATTTTTATTTCTTAGAGCCCTGCTAAGTATTTAATTTGGAATAGGCATCTTCAGAAATGGAGACCAGGAATTTAGGAACTAGGAACAAAGAGGCTGATGTAAGGAATACAGTTTACTTCTCTGTTTCTTTCACTATGATGAGGGAAGACCAAGGAGGACTTGAGAAGATGAGAACAATCAGTTACGGGATCCAAAGAGAGGAGTGAAACATGTACGTACCCTCCTTCATAAATGTGATTTTATGTTCATTCCAGCCACGTATTAATCCAAATTTTTAAAAAATGTTCTTGGCATTCCTGTCTGAGCCCATGGCTGTTCTGATTTCCCACTGAAATCTATAAGTAATCAAGAGCTCAATAATTCCAAGTAACGTTTATAGGACTGCTTTCTTCCATAAGTTACAAGCTGTTCTTTGGTGGAGACAGATGGATAAAGTCTGTAGGACCTTCTCTTTGAAAACTGTCTTTGAGAACTTTTGACAACCAGTAGGGATGCATGTCTGTCTCTATTTAAATGAGTTCATTATAGTTAACATTTCTGTGACTTTGAATCATTTCTCAAGTGTGATATGTTTTAATCAAAAGTGAAACACTTTATGGAACAAATACTGTTAAAAATCCCAAGTCTGACTATATTATTTTTGAAAAAAAATCTTCTGGAGCAAGACACTTTTTAAAAAAGTGGGGAGGGGCACAGTTCTTATGATTTTTGTTTGCTGAAATCGATGTAAATGGAGTAATAAACAGGCCCAAGTTACCTTAAGAATGAAACATTGCCCCTTGTTACTTTCACAGATCTCTTTCTTTAGTAAGCCATTTTCTCATCTGTCTTAGAGGATTTTATTTTATTGACTACTAGTTTAAAAGACATAGTAAATATAGTACATCTGACATTTTATTGACCAAAATTATCTGGTAAATGGCACTTCTGAGTTTACTAGCAAAATGATAATTGTTACTGACACAGATGATAGAGAACAGTGGGCCATAAGTCAAAAAGTCAGATGGAAACCAAAGTGGTCCTCAGGGGCAGGAAACATCAGAAAGTGACACTCATCGAAGAGAAGCTCTCTTTATTGTAGGACTTCAAGGTGTGATACTAGGGTATTTCTAATACTGGAATTAAGAGGCCCCTTTTGACGTGATTAGGAAGTGAAAATTTGATCAGTGTACACTTGAAATGAGAACTTATTGGAGACACTCGTGATAAGGAATTGCCATGACAAACAGATCTGAGAGGCATGGCCCTAAAATTTTCTATTATCAATAACATTTTCTTCCATTATATTTTCTAATGTTTTTCATTTATATATAGATCAAAATTACAGAAAAAAATGTTATTTTTGTACTTTAATTATACAATGAGAAAGAGCTATGGACTAATGATTGAAAAAAAAAAAAGAATCTAGGAACGTAGAGTTGAGGGTGTAAGAAATTTTCACCTGCTTCTTTTCAGTGCAAAGATAAAGCTCATTGGAATGCTGATGATGTGGGCCAAGCACATGCAAGTAATTCAGCAATTTGCCCCCATGCTGTGGAAATGACCTAGAGATCACTCAACTCCCTATGTTCCATAAACCAGCCACAGAATCTTTTTTTTTTAATTAAAATTTATTTACTCATATTTTTGGCTGTTCTGGGTCTTCGTTGCTGCGCTAGCTTTTCTCTAGCTGCAGAGATCAGGGGCTACTCTCCAGTTGGGATCCTCGGACTTCTTATTGTGGCGGCTTCTCTTGTGGAGCACAGGCTTCTAGGGTGCAGGGGCTTAAGGAATCAGGCTCAGTAGTTGTGGTACATGGGTGTAGTTGTTCTGCCGCATGTATATCCTTCCAGACCAAGGATTGAACCCGTGTCTTCTGCATTGTTAGGCAGATTTCTTTACCACTGAGCCACCAGGGATGCCATAGACTCTTAATTTGGCTTCTTGATAAAGAAAAGGAATACACTGATTGAGCCAAGCAAATCAGTCATTCAATTTGGTGGTAAATTATGACTCATTTTAAATTAGTAAATTGACATTCAGGTTACAGATTCATGTCGTGCTGAATGCCAGAGGAACTTAGAGTCCTGATTCCCACCATGCAGTGGGGTCCAGCGTAAACCAATGTGGACTCTCTAACAGAATTCCCGTGTTACCACTGAAGTGTTGCAAGGCTCTGCATGCATTTTCCAAGGAAGATTAAATCACGTTAAATGGAAATTATATTTGTAATTCCCTGAAAATCATGTTTAATAATACTAATACCTAATAGTTATTAAGTCACTTATCACTCTAGTTATTGATTCGTGTCATGTACTCATTTAGGATTTTTATGTATGTTAAATCCTCATCACATGCCTCATCCACATTTTGCAGATCAGACAGTGGAGGCACAGAGAGGTCTAATAAATTGCTCAGGATCACACTGCTAGCAAAAGGCATAGTCAAGATTTGAGCCTTGGCCTGTAAGACCTTCAGTCCATCCACTTAGTCACTAGACAAAAGCTCTCTGTTAGATAACTGTTTCATTGAGTAGCCTGTGTCATTCTCCAAGGAAGCCAGAAAAAGTTTTACTAAGTGAAGGAAGATTTCTCCATTTGCAGTAGCATTCCCTAGCATTTTGTCACCCTGTTTTGACTTTGGTATTCAGGAATGTATCTTTTCTTCATGCCTCCAATGTGTCTGAGGTCAAAGTTTTGATATGTGATACATTCTTTGTCAGATCAACCCCTTGACTTCCAACTGCAAGTTTACCATGAGTTAAATACCCTGCAATGCAAAGATTATGGTCGGGTCAGAGAAAGGCAGAGAAGGGCAGGACCCGGCTGCAGTTTGTGTTTGTTTTTCAGTGTGGAGACACCGCCAGCCACTTTCACCTTACATCATTTTTTTCCTTTGCCAATTATTGACCCTGGGAGCGTTAAACAAAAACTTCTCTCCCTTGCTGTTCTCGAAGCAAACACACAATTAAAACACAGGTGTGTTTGTCTCACTGGAATCTTTGCCATGGAAATTCTAAGATATCACCCAGGGAGAGTAAGGTAACCTCACTGTATTGCTGAATAAGAGGGATGGGGCTCTCTAAAGAGACACACTGATCTCAGAGCGTGACCTTGACAATGCATTCTGCATGGCTTGCCAGGGGCACCTGCACAGCAAAGTGAATAAAACAGGTGCTCCAACCACAGGCATTGCCTAGGGGGGTGGACATGTCCAGTGGAGAGGACTGAGGTCATCAGGCCAAGCCAAGACAGCAGAGAAGCCAGTTTGATTCTATTAAGACCCTGATTCTGGGAAAGATTGAAGGCAGGAGGAGAAGGGGATGACAGAGGATGAGATGGTTGGATGGCATCACCAATTCAATGGACATGAGTTTGAGCAAACTCTAGGAGATAGTGAAGGACAGGGAAACCTAGCATGCAGCAGTACATGGGTTCGGTCACAAAAAGTTGGACACTGAACAACAGTAACAAAAGTAGCTCGAGGATTAGGCAGCAGCAACACCAGATTGGTAAGACGGATTGTAGCAGGAGACCCCGTAGCCTGAAGGGATTGTTCATCTTCCACAGTGAACTCTTCATTCAATCTCTTATTTATTCATAAAAACATGTTATTATTGAAGGCCAACTACGTTCCAAGTGCTGAAAAGCACAGGAGCTGTCTCCTGCCCTTAGCGAAGATGTAGCTTAGCTCAGGAACCTGGCTTGACCAGAAATCAACTTCCAAGCAGCAGGCCCACCAGAGAAGTGGGAAGAGAGTGACAGCAAAAAGGACAAAGTGGACAGTGTCGGGTGGAAAGAGGGCAGAGCATGTCCAGCCTAGGACCTGTGTTTGCAGGAAGGTCTGCAAAGACTAGAAGACCACTGGCAAGGCTCAGAGTCTGTGAGATAAAAGACAGTTAGGTCTAAAATAGTTAGTCTGCCACCTAACAGCAGAGGCTAGTCTTAGAACGTCAGGCTGCATACTATCAGCCCAGACTCAGTTTCTGCTGTAGGGCAGTCAAGGCTCCGTGAACCTTGAGCCCAGATTAAAGATGGACCCCCACTTGCAAATAAACTGCCTACTACTGATCCAGGTAAAAGCCATCTCAGAAGCGAATAGAGGACTGCTTAACCCCGCGTCCTTTGTGCATCTATGGTGCAGCTCTAAGGATGAGGCCAGGTGCCAGGTGTGACTTGGGAATCTGCAGAAAGCATGTGGAAATGGCAGTGAATTCTAGGACTGACAATACAGACCCAGGCAAACGGTATTAAACTGAGCGCTTGAATCATCCAGATACAAGAGACGGTGCAGGAGGATCTTATATCCCATTATAGGTGCTTCTTGGATTTCCACCCTCACCTTAGCTGAACTGTATGGAAAACTACTTGATACCTGTGAGATGAAGGTCAGCGAGGTAACGAGCTCAGGTGCAAATAAGAATCTCAGCCCAGGTGTTGAGCAGGGAGGCCAATGTGGGTGGATGCATGAACCCAGGATTTGGGGCCTTAGTCAGAATTATTTTTCCCCCAGGGTTTGTCAATTACTCCTTCTTTCTGGCTCTACCTCCTGTGAAATGACAATCCGTAGTTATCTCACAGCTGTTTGGGGTAGCTGTCCATCCACCCAGGTTGGAATGTCCTGCATGCTCCTTGTTCTTCCTTGTGAAGTGCAAACTCGCTGCCCTCTGTTGCAGGCTCTTTATTTCCTCCCATTGTGCTCATCAGAAATGCTTAGCTGCTTTCCTGCTCAGATGCTGAATTAATAAATTACAAATGCCTGTTATCAAAGATTTGGAGGTTTTGACAAGTGATTTAGTTGATCACAAATGCAAGGTTGTGTTAGGGAGAACCTTTGTTTTCGGCCTATAGAAGGTAGATGGGCCTTGAATCTGAAAAATAAACAGGCAGGTTTGATGAACTGAAATTCGTGGCAGGGCTTCTTAATATTTCCTGAGGTTCTAATCAAAGGAGCATCTTAACTGGCCCCAGAGGGAGATGGAAGATGAAAGGCACTGACATTGATGCCCACTGTACCTTGCCTCATCACAACTATTTTTTTTTTCTTCCTTCCTTTTGCCTGTTTCTAAAAATATCTGGGCAGGTAAGAATTAGTGGTAGGATGTTATTTAGTCAAAAACAAAAAACCCACTGCATAAGGCACCATATCTTTAAAATTTTTAACATCTATGAAATTAAAATCAAGGAAATTGACATAGATAGGATGAAAGAAGACAGAGCACCTCTAGCTTATGCCAACTAAAAATAAGAATTATTAATGAAGCTCGGCTTTCTTCTGCTGTGCACATTAATTATTTATGATAATAATACTCCACACTGCCATATTAAAGAATTTTCTTCACCCAGCTTCCCAGAAAACTCTATCTTATTGGGGAAAAAAAAAAAAAAAAGAACCTCAACATGTTAAGCCCACAAAAGAATACATTCCTCTCAGTGTATTTATTATACAGGAAGATGAATATAGTCTTGGGTTATTAAACTGGAATGAAAAACACATCTTATTAGAACTTACATGGTGATTTTTATTCTCACTAGTTTCATATAAACTTAATGATGCAGACTGCATTTTTATGCTCATCTATTTTAAAATGGTGCCTGGAGCAAAAAAATCTTCCATTAATGCCAGTTTGGTATTTCAAATACAATTTGATGTAATTTGCTTCAAATATATGTGAACAGAAAAGGATAATGCCAAGTGCATTTTCTAGATTCAGATGTGGGTTAGCTCATGGCAATGATTTGTAACCCTAAGTTTTCTGTAAAAAAAAAAAAGTATTTCTTTGGGTTATAAAATACAATAAAAGAAAGAAAAGAATATATTTCTACTAGGGTTAGAGGAGGGGGAAGAAAAATGCTGGGTTTTATGATAAAAGACTAGCTTTAACTTTATTCTAGTTTTCAGTATTTATTAACTATAAATGAATTATAATGCATTTCCCCTGGTGATAAGCTTAACGATCAAAACCCATTGTTTTCTTATATTCATGAGCATTATATTCATGAGCATGTCAACATCAAATCACACAGTTTAGAGGGGTTTGGTATACTTTAAGCTTGGCAGATAGCTATTAAATGCTTAGATTTCCCAATACTTACATTTTTCTCTCAATTATTTCTGGAATTATATTTTTGAAAAAATGTATAAAAAATAAGTTTAATTATTATTGCCCTGACAGTTAATTCTAGAAATAAGTCAAGACTGATTTTCTTGTTGAATCTCAAGAGTGGAGTTTGCGTCACCTCCTCCTTTTTTCTTGTGATCCACTTCTGTTCGCTGCTGCTCTGTGTTGATGCTGGGTCAGCCTCCACGTGAGGGATGGCTGGTGTGTCTGTTGGAAATGCCAAGGCATCTTCACACACTGTGGTTGTCCGGGGTTCCTTCCTGACAGTGGCACTGTTTGGTGAGATGACAGTGTGTGTGCTTAGTCTCTCAGTCGTGTCAGACTCTGTGAGACCCCTTGGACTGTGGCCCACCAGGCTCCTCTGCCCATGGGGATTCTCCAGGCAAGAATACTGGAGTGGCTTGCCATGCTCTCCTCCAGGGGATCTCCCGACCCAGGGATCGAATCCAGGTTTCCCACATTGCAGGCAGACTCTTTAACATCTGTGCTACCAGGGAAGCCTGGCAAGATGACAGAGCCTTGCTAATTTGAAGGACCGACTTTCTGTGGTGGCACTTCAAAAACAGTGAGTCTCACCACCCCATCTTTATTCTACTTCCTATTTGAAATTGGTCTTTAAAGGGCCAACCAGTCATTACTTGTGAGCCCTAAAATATCCTTTTTATTGAAACATGGTACACTGAAAGGAGTAGGTCCTGGTATTAGAGTCTCTTAGTTTTCAGCCCAATGGCACATCCCTGTGACACAGAAATGGTCTCTTTAAACTTGGGCTGCATTTTCACTTTCCTATTGCTTGGGACAGGGTTGGGGCATAGTGAGCCGGGCAGGGCAAGAGGCCTGAGTGGGCAGGAGATGTGGACAGCAGCCCTCAGTCTTCCCTTCCTGATTTTTTCCCAGTGGCTGGGAACGCTAGGGGAAGAGAAAACATACCCTGTTTCTCGCCAGGGTTTTGAGGAAATGACAGGAGGAGAGGGACGTGCTAGGGGTGAAGCAACCAGGAAATTCTGGCACCTTCTCTCTCAGAACCTTTGAAGTACTCCCCCTACAGGGGAGGGTGTATCTCAGGCCGCAGCCTAGAGGATAAAGTCCATCACCATCAGCGACGGGGCTTCCCAGGGGGTGGTAATGAATGGTAAAGAACCCACCTGCCAATGCAGGAGATGTAAGAGGTTCAGTCACTGGGTTGGGAAGATCCCCTGGAGGAGGGCATGGCAAGCCACTCCAGTGTTCTTGCCTGGAGAATCCCATGGACAGAGGAGCCTGGCAGGCAACAGTCCATGGGGTCGCGAAGAGTTGGACACGACTGAGTGACTGAGCACATGCACATCAGTGACAAGGCTCTGAGAGCAAGGGTATATTTGAGCGAGAGACTGGGAGGGAGAAAGATGCCAATCAGAAGACTGTCTGTCCCTGGCTGTACCATGCCTGGATTTAACCCAGTAAGTGGCCTGAAATCTCTAGCATCAGCTTCCCTGTCCCCAGGCTAGAGTTGGGACTGGGAGAGGAGAGCAGATGAGAAGTTCCAATGGAGAAAAGGAAAGGAGACGTGTCGGCCTTTACATTTCATTAGTGTGCCAGTGACCAATAACTAGGCCTGTTTTGCTGCTGCTAAAAAGGACAGTTCTTAAACAAGCCTCTATTTAGGAAGATCCACATGTTTCCAGGATTCCTGCTTGTGTGTGTCTACACCGAAGCTCAGCCCCGACTCTCACCCCCCGATAACACAATGGTCAGTGCTTTCTTAAAGTCTGCAATATCCTGAGAAGTTATTTAATGGCTTTTAAAGCTACATGGTTTTTACCTTCAAACTATAAGCTAGAAGTGATCAGCAATATATCTGTGTCAAAAATCAGGGTCTTAGTGTGAGCCCAGTAAGAAACCAGCAAGAGGTTAAAAAAAAAAAAAAACAGTAAGAAACTGACCTAGAAGGAAGGATTCAGAGAGATGCAAGTGTTCCCATAGTCCTGTCCACCTTTCCTTCTCCTCATTAGCCAAAAGAGGAGGAAGCTGACTCAGGCGGTCAAAGAAGTGTCTTTAAAAAATCTAAGACACTTCTCATGTTGTAGCTCAGGACATACGCGATAGAAACAAATGAACCTTAACACAATACTTACCCTTCCTGTAGACAGGAAAATGCTGGTATTTTCTATTTTATCCTATACCAATTTGAAGAACTGAGACGAAGAACTGAATGACTGCTCATCCCACTGCTGGGTTATATGGTGATGGTGGTGGTTTAGTCGCTAAGTTGTGTCTGACTCTTTGCGACCCCGTGAACTGTAGCCCACCCAGGCGCCTCTGTCCATGGAATTCTCCAGGCAAGAATACTGAAGTGGGTTGCTATTTCCTTCTCCAGGGGATCTTCCCAACCCAGGAATCAAACTCAATTTCCTGTATTGCAGACTGATTCTTTACCAGCTGAGCCACCAGCATAGTCCACAGGGATATATACTTGGTTTGAAAACCATGGGATCAAAAAGACCAGCTCCAAGCCCTGTAATGCTCTAGGATTTTCCAGCATCCTAATTCTATGTTCAGTTTCCTTGTAATTGGGAAGGAAAGTGTCTATGACAAAGAGAGCAAATTGTTTCTTTCACAGTGTTTTTACAGGGAAGGAAAAAGCTGACATTGAAAGAGATAGAAATGAAAAGCCAGTTCACCATTTTGTCTGAGAGATGGTCAGCAATTGGGTTAGGAGAAATGGAAACATGAGACTAATAACTTGTCAGGAGGAGAAAGGCATCTAAAGGACCTTTTAGAATAGGAATGTTCAGTGTATTTTACACTGTTTCTCTTATTCCAATGTAGTATTTTCCATATTCCTGAATGGCAGTAAAGTCTGACACATTCAAATAGCCATAAGCTGGGTGGAAAATAAAGGACCCCATTTGCTAAATGGAGCTCAGACTCTCCCACACTCACCCTCTGCTGACTCTAGGGTGTAGAAGTCAAGTCCTTCTAGAAACTGACCATTTTAAGGAGCTAGCGGTGCTCAGGAAGGGCAGAACAGGAGGAAAGTGACACCTTGACTATGATGCGGTCTTGGTAAGAAGGCTGATTTTCATAAAGAGAACTCTGGTACACTTCTATTTAAACAATTAAGGGTTTATGTGTTTTGTTTCTTCTCTTGTGGTTACCACATATCATAAATCAAAAGCTCTTTTCTTAAACCCAGCTGAAGCATTTGTTATTTCAACAGAGACCTCTTTTTGTTTTTGCATTTTGGTATCAAGTAAGTTATTTTTATTTTGTTTCTTTTATTCATTGAGATTTAATTGACATATAACACTGTGTAGGTTTAAGGTGTACAATGTGATGATTTGATACATGGATATATTGTGAACTGATTATGCAATAGGCTAATTAACCCAGCCATCACCTCACCTAGACCGTTTTGTGTGTGTGTGGCGAGAATACTCATGATTTCCTGTTTAAGCAAGATTTCCATATACAATACAATATTGTTAACAATGTCACTACACGGTACATGATATCTCCATAACTTATCCATCGTATAGCTGGAAGTTGGTAGCTTTTGACTACATTTACCCATTTCTCTCATTCCCTACCACCCACCTCCTGCCCCTGACAATCACCAGTCTATTCTCTGTTTCTATGAGTTTGGTTGTTTTAGATTTTATATATAAGTGAGATCAGACAGTATTTGTCATTCTTGGTCTGACTTATTTCACTTAGCATAATACACTCAAGTTTTACCCATGCTATTGCAAATGGCAAGGTTTCCTTCCTTAATTGTGTATTATAATACTCCATTGTATACACATATAGATACATCACATTTTCTTTATGGATTCATTTGTCAGTGGCCACTTGAGCTATTTCCATGTCTTGGCTAGTGTAAATAATGCTTCAGTGGACATGATGGTGCAGATATTGCTTCAAGAGAGTAATTTCATTTTCCTTCAGAAGTAAGATGGCTGGTCACGCTGTTCTTAATTTTTTCAGGACTCTTCGCACTGCTTTCCGTAGTGGCTGAATCAGTTTACATTCTCACCAGCAGTATGCAAGGGTTTCCTTTTTCCTACGTCTTCTCCAGCACTTGTTATCCTCTCTCTTCTTTATAATAGCAGTTCTACAAGGATGGAGATGATTAGTGATACTGAGCAACTTTTTCATGTGCCTGTTGCCCATTTGGATGTCTTCTTTGAAAAAATATCTGTTCAGGTCCTTTACCCATTTTTTAATTGGATTACTTGTTATATAGCTATTGAATTATATGGCATCCTTATTTCGAATATTAATCCCTTCTCAGATACAAGCTTTTTCTCCCATTCCACAGGTTGACTATTCATTTTGTTGATCATCTCTTTTGCTATCCAAAAGCTTTTCATTTTGATGTAGTCCCACTTGTTTTTTTCCTTTGTTGCCTTTGCTTTTTCAACAAATAATGTACTCAGCTTGTCTTAGCCATTGGGCAGCAGAGTTAAACAAGGTCTAGTCTCTACACTTACTGATGATTGTATTCAGCAAAAAAGATATGTTTAAATATCCAAACTACTAAAAAGTAGTAATTGCCATAAACAATGCACTGTGAAGTTTCAAAAAGTACGTTATTTCTCAACTTTGAAACTGGGAAAGAATTCATTAGGTACCGGAGAGATTATGGTTGGAAAGTCTTTGATAGTCCAAGAGTGAGGTAAGAGAGCAAAGCAATTAGAGCAAAAACATGGAATTAGTGTGATGAGATGTAAAATTGCTTTTTCAACTTTGTGACTCCAATGCCTAGCAAACAATAGGCACTCAATAAATTATTTTTTTATGAAATAATTAATACAAATTTGGAACCTGACCTGAGGGCATAATTCATAGCAGGCTTAGGTGCTCAGACTTTATCCTGTACATTTTTGGTACAGCAGCAGGATCAGAGTCATGCTTTAAGACAATGAATTACACATCCTTGAGAAAGGAAGAGAAAGAATTAGGAAGTTGAAGGCTAGTGTAATAGTTCATTTGATTTTTATCAAAACAATAACAAAATAAGGGTAAAAGATGGATTAAAAATATATTTTGGAGGTAGAATTATCAGACATCGTATATATTTAGATGTGAGCAGCAAGCAAAAGAAAGAAGTCTTAGACTTTGAGTTTAGGTGGCTGTTTATGAAGGGAAAGTCCATTGGAGAATTAACTTAATAAGTTTAGATATTATATATGGAATATGGTTGTGCATATACATAGCAACACAAAATGACAAAGTCCTACAGCACTGTGATTCTCTATATATTCCTCTTTCTGTATTAACTCTGGTTAACTATCTGTGGAAACAAAACATCTCTGAACTGTTCTCCCAGGAGAAAGAGATAGGTTTATATTGATTGATCCAGTTCAGTTCAGTTCAGTCACTCAGTCGTGTCCGACTCTTTGCAACTCCATGGACTGCAGCACACCAGGCCTCTCTGTACATCACCAGCTCCCAGAGTTTATCCAAACTCATGTCCATCGATTCAGTGATGCCATCCAACCATCTCATCCTCTGTCATCCCCTTCTCCTCCTACCCTCAATTTTTACCAGCATCATGGTCTTTTCTAGTGAGTCAGCTCTTTGCATCAGGTGAGCAAAGTATTGGGAGCTTCAGTTTCAGCATCAGTCCTTCCAGTGAATATTCAGAGTTGATTTCCTTTAGGATTGACTGGTTTGATCTCCTTGATGTCCAAGGGGAATCTGATAGAAGAGACAATTTCTTCAACAGTCCTTCATTCAATGGAGTATTACATGAGCTAACTTTTCATTACTCAACTTTGCAGTAATTCTTTATCAAATATGCTTTTATTTACTTTTTTTTGTACTCATGGTCTTAATATGCTCTGAGTGGAATAGAGTAGGATTTAATACTATAAGCAAACTTGTTTAGTTAACTGAATTTTGAAAGTGGTCACAGATAATGTTAATTACCCTGTGAGCCCACTGAAACTACTAAAAACTGAAATCAAGTTTTTTTTTTTTCTTTACTTTATTGTGTTGGTTTTGCCATACAATGACATGAAACCGCCATGGGTTTACATATGCTCCCCCTCCAGAACCCCCCTCCCTCATTTTTGCTTTTCCTAAGGACTTTCTCATCCAGGACTTGCATAATTAGTTATTTTTATTGTTGTTACAGTTGTTATTATTCTAATTTAAGTAAGAAATTGTATATTTACTGCAGCTAAATTGTATTGTGTTGGATTTTACTCACAGTAAGTTGTAGAGTTAGTAAATTGTAGTGGCTTAGTTGATTCTCCCTACTATCTATTGAATTTGTGAGCTCACCAGGCTTTTCATCATCTCTAGACTTGATAAGGACTTCTTTGTCCTCTTGCAAGTTTTTAATTTAAAAATGTGGATGAGAACAGAGTGAAAACAGCCTCCAATGGGCATGTCTCTAGGAATCTTTATCTAAGGCCAATATAAAGAGACACAGAAGTATAGAACAGTATTTTGGACTCTGTGGGAAAAGGCAAGGGTGGGATGATTTGAGAGAATTGCATTGAAACATGTATATTATCATATGTGAAATAGATCACCAGTCCAGGTTCAATGCATGAGACAGGGTGCTCAGGGCTGGTGCACTGGGATGACCCTGAGGGATGGGATGGTGAGAGAGGTGGGAGGGGGGTTCAGGATGGGGAAGACGTGTACACCCATGGCTGATTCATGTCAATGTATGGCAAAAACCACTACAATACTGTGAAGTAATTAGCCTTCAATTAAAATAAATAAATTAATTTAAAAAATGAAATGTACAGTAACTTACAAACAAACAAAAACCTTTAGCCAGCACTGTTTGAAATCTAACATTCTACTAGATAACCTGCCTTTAATCTAGTAGATAACTCTCACTTGGAGAACTCTTGCTCCATCTTGCTAGTAATTATGTTCACAAATAATTGTCTTAATAATCAAGTTTAGAATCTGATTAAGATTTCAGTCAGAAACAGCATGCCCTTTCCAGGGTGGGTGCTAACTGTTGTTAGTTCAACCATGTTTTCATAGATAGTCCATCCAGCTTTCTAGAGAGTTGACTTGAGTAAAGATGCAGATTGTGGCCATTCAATAGTGCTTCTCCTTTGTGTGAAACTGTCACACCTATCCAGAGGTCAGACCCCAAACCTTGACCTGGGCAGTGCCACCCTCCATCATTTGAACTGAAATTCATCCCTAGAAACAAAAGACTCAAGGAACCTGTGTGTCTTGATCCACTGCCAATCTCAGTCAATGAAAAGGTGCTTAGAAAGTATTCCAGGTTTATTCAAGTTTACCTCTCACCACAATGAACTCTCATCTTTCTACCCATTTTTGTTGATAATTGCTAAACATTTCTATCACACAAATATAAAATATTTGCAAACTTTTCATTATCCTCAATAAAAACTCAATAATGTATGACAGGAAATTAAGATATGCAGAAGCTATTGATTTGCTAATGACAAAAACAGATTTTTTTTCAAGCCTGTGATTTAGACCAAACATTTGGATTGCTGGCCAGATTTGGCCCACAGTCCATTTTTGTTAAGTTTCATAAACTAAGAATAGCTTTCAGATAGTTGTTATATGGGACTTTCCTGGTGGTGCAGTGATAAAGAACCCATCTGCCAGTGCAAGAGACCCAAGAGACCCAGGTTCTATCCCTGGGTTGGGAAGATCCCCTGGAGTAGGAAATGGTAACCCTCTCCAGTATTCTTGCCTAGAAAATTCCATAGGCAGAGGAGCCTGGAGGGCTACAGTCCTTGAGTCACAAAGAGTCAGACATGACTGAGCGATTAACACACACACACAATTATTTTATTTGAAAACTATAATAATTCAGATAAGCCTGGTTTTTATTTGACTTTTTTTTCTTAGCCTACAAAGTCTAGGTAGTTACCATTTAGTTAATAATTCTGAGGGTTTCTTTCTTGCACAGTAATTCTGATTTTTTTCCCTTAAACTGAGAAGTCTAAATATTTACTATTTGGCCTTTTGCAGAAAAAATTTCCTGTTTCTGATTCAGAATAGCCAAACTTATTATGAAACCATCACAAATTTACTGAAGTTTATTGATGATTTATATTTTTACCTTTAAAAAAATTATTGAGTTAGCACTTCTCATCTCCTTGCCACTAAGCAATATGTTGAAAGTGACCCAATATATTCAGGGCTTGTTTAGGGAGTAGAAAAAGACTCGAAACCATAGGGCATCAGGAACCCGAGGTCTCTGCCTCCTGGTTCTGTAAACCCTCCTGGTGGGCTTTCATTTGATGTGAATTAGTCAACAAAGCAAAAAAGAGAGATTTCACCACAAAACAGCATCCTTTCTCCATGGTTACCAAGAGAAAGTCTCCAAAGGGGCTAATCAGCCATATTAAAATGAAGATGACACAAATCACGGATGTAAATAAGCAAAATGAAAGAAGCAGGATTCCTTTTTTAAAAAAAACCTTTCTCTTTCCCAATGATAATTCAAAGGACCCTCCCAAGCTTCTTAACCCTAAAAAGTATAACATAAGGAAAAACATGGAAGCTATAAAATAGTAGGTTATATGAATAAAAATAAAAGATATTCTCCTAACCTCACATTTCCTACATGTTTGCTACCATTCAGTGATGTTTGAAGCCCAAGTTGCTGTTAGATCCTTAAGTAAACATTAAGGATAAAAAACGTACATGTTACCTTCCACGATACTGTTGTGGAGTTAGTGTTAAGACTAGTTGCTATCAGATTCACTGATTTGGGACTCATCTTCTGACAAAGTATATATGCTGATGAAAAGCTGCTATCGTTGCAGAGAGACTGCTAATTGTTTGATTATACAGGTCTTCACATTAATGAAGCACTATTCCATGGGTTTGCGGCATGGCGTGCAACCAAATTACCACCCCAGCCCTCTCGCTGTGAAATCTGATTATTCATTAGCCAGTCAGTGAGTGGTACCAACATCTTTTCTTTTTTCAAACCATCAAATGAGAATGACTGCTGTTCACCACTGCCCCTCCCCCCAACTTTAAGAATATGAGGATTTAAATTTGCTGCATACTGGGAAGGGGCGCTGCAGAGAGAGATGGGGTTTCCATAAAAGCTGGTTCCACACGGTTAATGCAATGTATGTTAGGACAAACAAGGAGCTATGTGGATTGGCACTTCCTGCAAAAAATGGATCCTTGTTCCCATCATCCAGCTTCACATACATTCAGTCCTGGGCCTTCTTGAAAGAAGGTTTCAACCACCCAAATGTGGTTGCTCGAATGATCTGGAATTTTACCATCTCAGCACTGCCTGATGAAAATCCCAAAACGCAAGTGTTCAAAGGGGGGGGGTCTTTAGTACATGTGCGTGTGTGTTCTGTGCGCGTGTGTGTTCTATATGTGTTTGGTTTTTTTGTTTGCTTATTATAAGTACTTTTATCCCCATAAAGAAAAGCAGAATAGTCAAAAGAAGACATAATTAATAGATTAATTTATTAAGAAAGTGAAAATGTTAGTTGCTCAGTTGTGTCCGTTTGTGACCCCATGGACTTTAGCCTGCCAGGCTCCTTTGTCCATGGGGTTCTCAGGCAAAAATACTGGAGCGGGTTGTCATTTCCTCCTCCAGAGGCTCTTCCCAAGCCAGGGATCGAACCCACCTCTCTTACAAGAATCTCCTCATTGGCAGGTGGTTTCTTTACCGTTAGCACCACTTACTAGCACCTTTACCACTAGCGCCACTGGCCTAATCTATTAACATCCCTTAGATTCTTCATAAGTGAACAAAATGCTTTCCTCATTTAAACTGCCAACAAAGCCATTTTTTATTTTGTTATGCTCTTTCTGTCTAAAGCCAAGACTGATAGAAATTTAGCGTGACAGGCTTACAGAATCCACCTCACGTATTTCAGCGCCAATATCAAAAGTCAGAGGAAGCGTGCAGCCGTGGTCACTCTGTTCTTACCCCAACCTGGATTGGGTTTCCAAAACAAGTGGTAGGAATCCCTTCCTCAGTACCAAGGAAAGATACTGACACTTTGGCAAATGGGATTATCTTTAATGAGATTACACTCAGAGTGATTAAGATGTGAATTGACACTCCCTGTGAGAGGCAGTGAGGATGCTAAAGAAGCGGAAACAGAAGTGAGTGAAGTATAAGAGCAAGAGCTATTCCCGAGGAAAAAAAAATACTCTTTTCTCAAAGACCCAAAAAGAACTAGGAACCAACCTTGTTTTCTAAACCTGCCCACAAGAAAAGCTTGTGACCATCAATAAGAGGGTCTCAGAAGTGAATGAAAACTGACATAAAACCTGTTCTAGACCATTTTAAAATTTTTATCTTTTTATTTTTGGTTGTGCTGGGTCTTTGTTGCTGTGCCCAGGCTTTCTCCAGTTGTGTGAGTGGGCTTCTCATTGCAATGGCTTCTCTTATTGTGGAGCACAAGCTCTAGGCATGAAGGCTTCAGTATTTGCTGCTCACAGGCTCAGTAGTTGCGGCTTGTAGGCTTAGTTGCCCCATGGCATGTGGGATCTTCCCAGACCAGGCACTGAACCGGTGTCTCCGGCATTGCTAGATGGATTCTTATCCACTGGGCCACCAGGGTAGCCCTAGACCATTTTTTATAATAGAACATTTTGAGTCTTCTCTTCCAGGTTGGTGAACCATCTCTCCCATAACTTTTGGCCTTGTTATTCCTTCAGTGTAAACACCACTGCGAAGAAATCCTCTCCAAGGGTTTTGATAGATTGAACCAGGTTCTTTCATTGTTAAAGGAAACGCAGAGATGCTGAAGCCAGTGTGCCCATTAATGGATGAAGAAACTGAGCTTCAAGGGTCTCAGGGACGTGCCTGTGGTCCCACAGTTCATCTGAGGCACTGACAGCTAGGACTAGAGCACAAGTGCTGAGTGAAAGGCTGGAGAGGCAGTGCAGAGAACAGGGGCAAAGTAATGAAAAGCATGTCAGACCCACAGAAGAAAAGACAGAGCTGGGGAAAGAATGGCACAGGGAATGTTACCTGTTGCGAAGTTCTTTTAAAATAAAAACAAAGTAGTAGGTCCATCGTTTAGCTCCAGCAACTCCTTTGAGGTCACTGTAGAATACTGTTTCTCTATGTTACCTTGAGAGTCCATGGATCAGTCCTATAAGAAGGAGACTCAATACCCCTACAGGCATGAGATGAATTGGAGCTGCAGTGAGGGGGCTGGGTTCCAAGACTTACTTTAGTTTCTATTCTTATCTTGCTGTGCTCCCTTTAGAAACTCTTTTATCTACAGGTATAATGAAGTGAAGTGAAGCATTAGTCACTCAGTCCTGTCTGACTCTTTGTGATCCCATGGACTGTAGCTCATTAGGCTCCTTTGTCCGTGGGATTTTCCAGACAAGAATATTGGACTGGGTTTTTATTGTTTGTTGGTTAATTGCTAAGTCCTGTCTGACTCCTTGAGACTCTGTGGACTGCAATGTACCAGGCTTCCCTGTCTATCACTAACTCCTGGAACTTATTCAAACTCATGTTCATTGAGTTGGTGATGCCATCTAATCATTTCATTCTCTGCCACCCCTTCTCCCCTTGTCCTCAGTCTTTCCAAGGATCAGGGTCTTTTCCAGTGAGGAGGCTCTTCGCATCACATGGCCAAAGTATTGGAGTGGAATGGGTAACCATTCCCTCCTCCAGGGGATCTTCGCAACCCAAAGATTGAACCTGAGTCTCCTGCATTGCAGGCAGATAGTTTACCATCTGAGCCACCAGGAAAGCCCTCAAAGGTATAATATAGGTGTAATGATACTACCTATCTCATTAGGGTGCTGTGAAATGTCACTAACTAATGTTTATAAAGCACCAAGAGACTTTCTAATGAAAAATTCCACATACAATAATTATGAGTATTAGCATTATTATTAACTTGCAACATTCATTACCAGCTTCATTATCATTCAGGCTCTAGGTTTTTTGTTGTTGGGTTTCTTTATGTGTGTGTGCTAAGAAAGACACTCCTGACATTTCTTGTATCTGCTCGTTTCTTCTTCTACAATTGGTCCTCACAAGGATTTTTTAGGTGCAACACTACATGAGTCAAGAAACCATACAATAAGACACTTATTACAAATTCATGTGGGTTTTTTCCTATTTAAATTAATTCAAAGAAATTCTCAAATCAACTACATTATAGGTAAGTACAACTACATTATAGGTAAGTACATAGTGGTTTTAGAACTTTTTTTGATCACAATTCCCTTTGATTATCTAATAAAAGCTATGTTACGCTGCTTCTTGGAAAATTTCATACATATATCTTGCAATGAATTTCAAGGTGTTTATGGACCTCTAACTGAAGGAACATTTCATGCAAAGATGGGCTCAATAAAGGACAGAAATGGTAGGGACCTAACAGAAGCAGAAGATATTAAGAAGAGGTGGCAAGAATACACAGAAGAACTGTACAAAAAAGAACTTCACTACCCAGATAATCACAATGGTGTGATCACTCACCTAGAACCAGACATCCTGGAATGTGAAGTCTAGTGGGCCTTAGGAAGCATCACTATGAACAAAGCTACTGGAGGTGATGGAATTCCAGTTGAGCTATTTCAAATCCTGAAAGATGACACTGTGAAAGTGTTGCACTCGATATGCTAGCAAATTTGGAAAACTCAGCAATGGCCACAGGACTGGAAAAGGTCAGTTTTCATTCTGATCCCAAAGAAAAGCAATGCCAAAGAATGCGCAAACTACGGCACAATTGTACTCATCTCACATGCTAGTAAAGAAAGTAATGCTCAAAATTCTCCAAGCCAGGCTTCAGCAATACGTGAACCATGAACTTCCAGATGTTCAAGCTGGTTTTAGAAAAGGCAGAGGAACTGGAGATCAAATTGCCAACATCTGTTGGATCATCGAAAAAGCAAGAGAGTTCCAGAAAAACATCTATTTCTGCTTTATTAACTATGCCAAAGCCTTTGTGTGGATCACAATAAACTTTGGAAAATTCTTAAAGAGATGGGAATACCAGACCACCTGACCTGCCTCTTGAGAAACCTGTATGGAAGTCAGGAAGCAACAGTTAGAACCGGACATGGAACAACAGACTGGTTCCAAATAGGAAAGGAGTATGTCAAGGCTGTATATTGTCACCCTGCTCATTTAACTTATATGCAAAGTACATCATGAGAAATGCTGGGCTGGAAGAAGCACAAGCTGGAATCAAGATTGCCGGGAGAAATATCAATAACCTCAGATATGCAGATGACACCACTCTTATGGCAGAAAGTGAAGAAGAACTAAAGAGCCTCTTGATGAAAGTGAAAGAGGAGAGTGAAAAAGTTGGCTTAAAGCTCAACATTCAGAAAACTCACATCATGGCATCTGGTCCCATCACTTCATGGGAAATAGATGGGGAAAAAGTGGAAACAGTAGCTGACTTTATTTTTCTGGGCTTCAAAATAACTGCAGATGGTGACTGCAGCCATGAAATTAAAAGACACTTACTCCTTGGAAGGAAAGTTATGACTAACCTAGATAGCATATTAAAAAGCAGAGACATTACTTTGCCAACAAAGGTCCATTTAGTCAAGGCCATGGTTTCTCCAGTAGTCATGTATGGATGTGAGAGTTGGACAGTGAAGAAAGCTGAGCGCTGAAGAATTGATGCTTTTGAACTGTGGTGTTGGAGAAGACTCTTGAGAGTCCCTTGGCCTGCAAGGAGATCCAACCAGTCCATCCTAAAATCCATCCACTGAAGCTGAAACTCCAATACTTTGGCCACCTGAAGCGAAGAGTTGACTCATTGGAAAAGACCCTAATGCTGGGAAGGATTGGGGGCAGGAGGAGAAGGGGACGACAGAGGATGATATGGCTGGATGACATCACTGACTCAATGAACATGGGTTTGGGTAGACTCCAGGAGTTGGTGATGGACAGGGAGGCCTGGCATGCTGCAATTCATGGGGTCACAAAGAGTCAGACATGACTGAGTGACTGAACTGTACTGAACTGATAGGCTAGACACTGCCCTAGGCACTTAGGAAACATCAGTGAATAAAATACATAGATTCCTACACTGCTTGATCTTACATGGGTGAGAGAAAACAGATTATAAAAATAAATGTAATCAGTAATGAAAGTTTTTTATGTTAGAAGGAGGTAGGTTTTATGCAATAAAGGAAAAATAGAGCAGGCTAAGAGGAACAGAGAGAACTTGGTAGGGATTCTCTTTACAGCTTGAAATAGAGTAGTCCAAATAGGTGTCATTGAAAAAGTGAGTTTTGAACAAAGATTTGAAGGAAGTTAGTGAAGTAGGCAAGTGTACGACCACTGGAATATTCTGTGAAGGGTCAAAAGCCCAGTGTGAAAGCTGTAAATCAGGTCAATGTGCTAGAGCAAGTAAGCAAGGGGAGGGGCAGCAGGAAATGATGCCATTATTGCAATGATGGTTTTAACCAGGATGGTAGCAATAGGGACAAAGTAATCAAGTGGTCAGACTCTGGTTAGATTTGAAGAGCAAACAGGATTTTCTGACAATTTGAAGGCAGAGCAGGAGAGGGGTGATGAACAGATCAAAGCTGATTCTGAAGATTTTGGTCTGAATAGCAGGAAAATGGAGCAAGTTTGGGGGATAATCCTACTCAAGGACCACTGCACCTCGTTTACCCTCCAACATTAAGAACACTGGATCAAGAGCATTTCCTTTCTAAGAGGAGTTTCTCTCTCTCTCTCTTTTTTGGTTATAGTTGAGTCTTCCCAGGTCGTGCTATTGTTAAAGAACACACATGCCAGTGCAAGAGACAGAAGAGACATGGATCTCCCCTGGGTCAGGGAGATCCCCTAGAGGAAGGCATGGCAACCCACTCCAGTATTCTTACCTGGAGAATCCCATGACAGAGGAGACTCTTGGGCTACGATCCTCTGACACAACTGAAGTGACTTAGCACTCACGCATGAAGTATAGTTGATTTATAATATTTTATTAGTTTCAAGTATACAACAGAGTGATTCAATATTTTTACAGATTATACTCCATTTAAAGTTACTACAAAATAATGACTGTATTTCCCTGTGCTGTACAGTATATCATTGCCACTTATATATTTTATACTTAGTAGTTTGTATCTCTTAATCACCTACCCCTATTTTCCCCTTCCCCCCTTCCCTCTCTCCACTGGTAACCACTAGTTTATTTTCTATATGTGTAAGTCTGTTTCTGTTTAGTTATATACACTTGCTTAGTTTTTAGATTCCACATATAAGTATTAACAGAGTATTTGTCTTTCTCTGTCTTATTTCACTAAGCATAATACTCTCTAGGTCCATCCATGTTGCTGCAAATGACTAAATTTTATTCACTTTTATGGATGAATAGTATTCCATCGTATATGTATGTACCACATCTTCATTACCCATTTGTCTCTTCAGTTCAGCTCAGTTCAGTTCAGTTGCTCAGTTGTATCTGACTCTTTTCGACCCCATGGACTGCAGCATGCCAGGCTTCCTTATCCATCACCAACTCCCAGAGCTTGCTCACACTCATGTCCATCGAGTCAGTGATGCCATCCAACCATCTCATTCTCTATCGTCCCCTTCTCCTGCCTTCAATCTTCCCCAGCATTAGGGTTATTTCCAATGAGTCAGGTGGCCAAAGTATTGCAGCTTCAGCATCAGTCCTTCCACTGAATTTTCAGGGTTGATTTCCTTTAGGATTGACTGGTTTGATCTCCTTGCAGTCCAAGGGACTCTCAAGAGTCTTGTCCAACACCACAGTTCAAAAGCATCAATTCATCAATTCATCTCTTGATGGCCACTAAAATTGCTTTCCTATCTTGGCTATTGTAAATAATGTTGCTATGGTCATTGGGTTCCATGTATCTTTTTGGATTAGTGTTTTTGTTTCCTTTGGATATATACCCAGAAGTGAAATTTCTAGATTATATGATACTTCTATGGTTAGTTTTATGAGGAAACTCCATTCTGCTTTCCACAGTGGCTGTACCAATTTACACTCCCTAGCTGAGCGGTTAGGTAAAGATTCTCATCCCATTAGCAGATTCTGTTGCAACTTCTTGCTAAATCCCACCCACAAGACTCAAAATGTCCATTGAGTTTGAAATTGACACAAAAGGTCAGGCTAAAGCGCTGAAATGTCAGACCATGAAAATATCAACTAGTATAATTGAGTCATTGAAGAGTGAGAAAGCTGAGGTCAGGGAGATGAAGTTGCTTATGTTGAACTTGCTCAAACCACACGGTCAGATGACAGCACAGCTGAATCCCATGTTCTCAAAGAGGACTCTTCCCACCATACATGTGGACTCAAGCCCTTCTTACTGACAATCCACACTTGTGTGAACAAGCTGGCCACTTTCTTTGCTTTCTGATTAAGCTATGCTGCTGGTAGCAATTACTTCAGAGGTTTAGGCAGTGAGATGAATATCTGCTAAGGAAAAGTGCTTTCTCCTTTTGATATTTGTAGAATTGCTAGGAGCAAGTGGTTATAAACCTGGTTCTGCTGTTGGCTGGCTGGGAAATCCTAGAGAGGCTGGGTAATCCTAGAGATACTTGGTGCCTCAAGTTCCTCTTATGCAAAAGGAAAGCATTGTAATCCACTCACTCAAAGGCAGGTTTACAGGTTTAAGACTCCAGAGTCAACCAACAATCTCACTTTGAAAGAGTAAAGTCTTTGCTTATTTGAAGACTTACAGCAATTTAGTGCTTTTCTTCCCTCCATAAAAATAACATAACATTAGGAATACAGATCTGTAAATTTTGATAATGGAATATAAAATAGACAATAATTTTAAAATGATCCTTGTGAAGAGTTCATAGTAATGCTGTGAATGTTTTCGTTATGGTGCTAACTGAAGAAATCAGAACGAGATTCTGTCTATGACATTATCCCAGTTATAGGTGTTTTCTAACTTGCACAACAGCGAAATGTTGCTTGGCTCTGACAGGTGGAAGCATGGTGGATAGTTGATTTTTCATTTTCTTCTTTGAGTTTCTCTATTTTTTGTGAAAAACAAAGCACTTTATTTTCAAGGAAAATAAATAAGCTTTGTTTTTTAAAAAGATTTATGACCCTGGCATTTTGCAAGCACCTGAGAATTTATGCAGTTAGCAAACCTAGGCCGCTAGACTCTGCTAAGAATATAAATGAGCCTTGATAGGACAGAATGTATCTCATGCTTCTTTCAGATTCCAGCAGCTACTTAACAAATATTTTTGCCCTTGACTCTGGTGCTAGAAAAATCTAATCGTAAGAATATGAGGTTAGAGCTAAGAAGTGGGATATTTTGCAAGAGTCAAGAACCATATGATTCTCAGAAACCAGTTTGAATCCCTATGTAGTATAAGACGCATGTTAGACAATAAATAAAACCAGTTTAATTGACTGACTTAAGGCCCAAAAGCGTCGGGCTTCAGCTTCCCCCTTATGCCAATTGTTAAGCCTGCTTCAGCTCTGGGCCCTTGTCCGGGCCAAGTGGGTACTTAACCAGTTGATGGGCTCCCAACTGGGGATATAAGCTTGAAAAACACAAACCAGAATACCTAGACCATAGGTATTCTATTACCTGTGGTAATTAATTACCTAGACGATAGGATGTAAGCTTGAAAAACATAAATCAGAATACCTAGACCATACAGCAAATACATTTGTAGTTCATGAACCACCTACTACTACCTCCATTTCCCTAGTATTGCTGATGAATAAATGTTTGCACCCTTTATTCTTGGAAACAAACTTAGAGACGTAGAAAAAACATTCGCAGTCACTTGAGCTTCTCTGGTGGTTCAGAGAGTAAAGAATCTGCCTGCAATGTAGGAGACCTGGTTTTGATCCCTGGGTGGGGAAGATCCTCTGGAAAAGGAAATGGCAACTCACTCCAGTATTTTTGCCTAGGAATCCCATAGACAGAGGAGCCTGGCAGGCTGCAGTCCAGGGGGTCACAAAGAGTTGGATGCGACTTAGCGACAGACTCACTTTCCAGCCAATGGGAGCTGAAGTGTAAGAAGAATCCAAATCACCATCTCTTCTTGGGTGAGGTCTTCAGAAATAAATGAAGAGTATTGGATGGATGGATGGATGGATGGATGTGAATCTTGTAGTAAAAATGTTTTGACAGCTCTAACTTGTAGGCTTCAAAATATTGACTGAGGATGGAGGGAGATCCATTTCAAGATGGCTTATTCACATACTTGCCAATTTAGTGCTGGTTGTTTGAAGATAGATCTGCTTATGCATCCTTACAACATGGCTGTTGGCTGCCCCCTGAGCCGGTGATCCAGGGGAGAACAAAGCAGAAGCCATAATGATTTTTATGGCCTGGCCTCAGAAATTCTACCCTATCCTTTCCTCAGTATCCTGCTGATTGTGTAGATCAAGCCTATTCATGATGGGAGAGTATTACTCAGAAGTATGAATACAGGATATGGAGAACATTGGGAGCCATCTTGGAGCTACCACACATATGTGAAAGAGCCCATCCTTGCTCTCACAGAGCCTATAATGCAGTTAAAGGGACTTCATATATGCAAAAAAAAAAAAAGTTAATTGATTTACGTAAAGAACAGAAAGCAAAAACTAGAACAGGCTAATAGGACTAACCAAAATGTGTATTCTCTGCTTCTTGTTGGATGTATTACTACAATCCATTCCCTATCCTTCTTGGATTTTGGTATGACTATGTAACTAATTCTTAGCAATAAAATGTAAGAGGAGGTAATGTATATCACCTCTAGGCTTAGGCAGTAAAGAGCAGCTTTGTTATCTCCATGTTTTTCTCCTTTATTTGGTGATACTAGAACATAGAACAGGGCTTCTCAAATGGCGCTAATGGTAAAGAACCCGCCTATCAAAGCAGGAAGCATAAGAGATGTGGGTTCAGCCCCTGGATCCAGAAGATCCCCTGGAGGCGGGCATGGCAACCCAGTCCAGTATTCTTGCCTGGAGAATCCCATGGACAGAGGATCCTGGAGGGTTACAGTCCATAGGGTTGTAAAGAACTGGACATGACTGAAAAGACTTGGCATGCAAGCAGGCATAGGACATAGAACAGTGGCTAAAGATAGGAGTTAAGATTCATTCTTTTGTATGTGAATATCCAATTTTCCCAACACAATCCATTGAAGAAAATATTCTTTCCCCATTGAATACTCTCAGGTCCCTTGTCAAATACTAATTGACCATATATGTGTGAGTTTATTTCTGGATTCTCAGTTCTGCTGCATTGGCCTGTGTGTCTATTTTTATGCAAGTGCCATACTACTTTGATTATTATTAGTTTGAAATCGGAAAGTGTGATTCTCCAACTGTGTTCTTTCTCAAGATTTCAACACTGGGTCTTTTGTGATCTCTAAAACATACAAACTTTAGAATTGTTTGTCCTATTTCTGTAAAACTTTCCATTAGAATTTTGATGCATCTTGCTTCGAATCTATAGATGGCTTCAGGTAGCATGAACACTTTAACTATAAAATTCTTCCAATTCATGAACATGGGTATCTTTCCATTTATCCGCGTCCTCATCAGTTTCTTTAATCAATGTCTTATAGTTAAACTATGCAGGCCTTTAATTTCCTTGGGCAAATTTATTCCTGGTTATTTTATTCTTTATGCTATTGTGAATGAGACTGTTTTCTCTTTTGGATAGCTCATTATTAGTATATAGAAGTACAACTCCATTTCTTTAGGGTCAGTTATTGGAACTTTATTAGTTTCCTTTGGTAGTGTCATGTTTATCTGTCTCTTTTTTTAACATAAAATTCATAGTCACATGCTTGGGGTCATGTACTAAATTGAATGCAGTCTTAGAATCTTTCTTGACTGTAAAGTCTTCCAAGGAAAGGCGTGTGCCCTTCTCTGTTCATCATCTATATTAGATCAAATGTCACCTTTCAGATGCCTTTATAGACTATTTGGTCTAAATGAGTGCTCTCCTCACTGCTACTAGTTACTTTAAAATAATATTACTCTGTTGAATTTTCTTTATAACACTTATGGCTACTGGATGATTATTTTATTTGCTTATTTACTTATTTATCATCTGCCTTTTCCCAATGGAGCAGCAGCTTCTTGAGATGAGGAGTCTTATGTTTCTTGTCCCCAGTATCTCAAACAGTGTTTGACACACAGCTGGTACTCAGTAAATGTTTATCAGGTAAATCAATGAATCTTCACATTTCCCACTATGTCTAATGACTGGTCTTCGAGGGATCAATAACTATTTACTAAATGAATGAAATGTGTAACTCCCTCAATACATGTTGATATGGCTGAAGTACATTTTTATTTATAAAATTCTGATGTATAAAAATCATTTTTCAGGACAACATTGATATTACAAATCAAAATAACAAATATGGAGCATTTCTTCCCTGTCAGGCAGCTGACTTAACTTTCTAATAGTGTCTTCTTCCTATTAACACTGGAAAAAGTCATCATCTAGTTATATAATGGAGAAGAAGAGTGGAAACAGGGAATTGTCTCAGGTGCTGAGGGGACCTGGCTCATGCTTAATTAACAAAGCAGCCACTGAGATGCACCTGGGTGGTTAGATAATATAAAGACTGGCATAGGATGAATCAAGAAAGAAGGAAAAGAGAGTTGGCCAGCAAAGCCAACTACCTAAATTTGAGTTCAGTATGGAAGAATCATTAAGAAAGAAATGAGAATCTGAGAAACAAACTGCAATCCTTTTCCTGCACTAAAGAGGTGATGGAAATTTTGGCTTTTTCCCTAGGTTGTTTGGTAAAAATTATCAACGGCTGACATTTAAGAGAAATGAAATCTGATGAGGCAGAGTAAATGCAGTGTGAATGATTTGCTTTTCCCCATAACTGAGTGGATAAACATGATTATTTACCTAATAAAGAATTCTTTGATGTTCCCAAAACAATCCTATTAGTTTAATAAATGGTTGAAAAATTATGATTTATACAAGCTTGGTTAATAAATATACTGTGCAATTTCTGCCCATTTATCATTGATTTCCATATGTTTGTACAGACAGCTGAGTTCTTTCTTTTCCTCTGAATGCTGCATTTGCAGAAAAATCAGGATTGAATTTAAAACATGAAATAATCATTATAAACCTTCTAGGTAAATAGTACTAACTCATCACTCATATGCTGAAGAATCAGGGCCAGCATCCAGTAATGAGAATTTTCCTGCTTTCTCTGTATTTCATGGAAGAGAAGACTGTCCCACAGTATACCATCAACCTGTAGTGCAGGAGACCTGGGTTCAATCCCTGGGTTGGGAAGATTCCCTGGAAAATGGAACGGCTACTCACTCCAATATTCTTGCCTGGAGAATTCCATGAATAGAGGAGTCTGACAGGCTACAGTCCATGGGGTCACACACAACTGAGCAACTTTCACTTTTCATACCATCACCCCAAACATAGTGCCAGAGTTGAGGAAGACAGGAGAAAGAATCTTTGCTTCATGATCATTTCTTGGCAAAGTAATTAGCAAGGTATTGGAAATAAGCTCCCTAAAGGACTAAGAATAAAAATCTCTGATATCAAATAGAAAAAGCAGTTCTGAGTCATTTTATAAGTTGTGCTCAGTTGTGTCCTTCCAAAATTCATGTTAAAGTCCTAACCCCCAATGTGACAGTATTAGGAGATGGGGGCCTTTGAGAGGTAGTTGTTTCTGAGGTCATAAAGTGGGACCCTCATTATGGAAATAGTACCTTTATAAGAATAGACATGGAACAGTTCTCTTTCCCTGCCAAGTGAGAATGCACAGAGCAGGCAGCCGTCTGTAAGTCAGTAAGAGAGCCCTCATCAGAAACTGAATCCTGCTGGCCTTCGATCTTGGACTTCCCAGTCTCCCAGGCTCCCAGTGAGAAAATAAATTTCTGCTGATTAAACCACCTATTCTAAGTTGTACCAAACCAGGTTGCCACAGTGTATTCATGTATCTCATAAGCTTGCTCTATGTCAGGTTTCTAAGAAAAGGAATTGTGTTCTTCTAATAGAAAACTTTAATACCTTTACATGGCAGGAAGGTAGTGATCCAGTTTCAGCAGAAGTTTGCAAGCAAATGCTGAAGGAGTATCTGTGAGGAATGCTTTGAAAGAATGAATAGAGCAGATAGAAGATTGACTTGTCAACCAGGTAGATGCTAGTAAATATTGAGAACATGCAATAAAAATAATTAAATGAACTGTTAGTTCGCTCATTCGTGTCCAATTCTTTGAGACCCTATGGACTATAGTTAGCAGGCTCCTCTGTCCATGGCATTCTCCAGGCAAGAAGACTGGAGTGGGTTGCCATTCCCTTCTCCAAATTAAATGAAATGAACTCATAAATTAGGTGAAAGCATCTGGACATTTAGTGGGAAGGTGAGGGAAGAGGGCATGAACTGTAATTGAGAAGCATCCTCCACATGCTGAGAAGGTAGGGAAAATATTCTTACTGGAATAACAGATTAATATTTCAGGAGTTTTTGAATGATAGGAGCTGGGACTGAGATGTCAGTGCTCCAACCACAGCCACCTAGGTCTTATTATGGCAACGTAAAAAGCAGAGACGTCACTTTGCTGACAAAGGTACATGTGGCCGAAGCTATGGTTATTTGCAGTAGTCATGCACGAATGTGAGAGTGGGACCATAAAGAAGACTGAGTGCTGACAAATTGATGCTTTTGAACTGTAGTGTTGGAGAAGACTCTTGAGAGTCCCTTGGACTGCAAGGAAATCAAACCAGTTACTCCTAAAAGAAATCAACCCTGAATATTCATTGGAAGGATTGATGCTGAAGCTGAAGCTCCAGTATTTTGGCCACCTGATGGGAAGAGCTGACTCATTGGAAAAGACCCTGATGCTGGGAAAGATTGAAGGCAGGAGGAGAAGGGGATGATGGAGGATGAGATGGTTAGATGGCATCACCAACTCAATAGACATGAGTTTGAGCAAGCTCTGAGAGATAGTGAAGGACAGGGAAGCCTTGTGTGCTGCAATCCATGGGATCGCAAAGATCAGTTGGACACAACTGAGCAACTAAACAACAATGCCTATTTTGCTCTTTTCTTCTATTGAGTTGTTTGTATATTTATTATTGATTTCTAGCCACTTCTACATATTCTAATACTAATCTTAACTGATAGAGAAGAAGCAGAAACTTTGTATGATCCAACCTAATAATAAGCTTTGATAACCATTAAGTATGACATTTGGTAAAAGTCCTCCATCAGAAAAGAATATATCTTTCTATCTCTAGTCATATAGAGTACATTTAAATGTATGTTGAATTTTAGCAATGCTTTTACCACGCATTTACCAAGAAGTATTTTAGTCTTAGATTTTTTTAATGGAATGAATAGTGAATTACATTTTTAAAAAATATTAAGCCATTCTTTAATTTCTCAGATAAATCAAATAGTTGAATACATTGATGGATTTTTCTTTTAGTACTTTGTTGGAAATTTCAGGATCTCTGTCCTTAAGTAAGACTAGCATAAAATATTCTATTATTACACTGTCATTTAAGTGACTTTAGTTTTCAAATGAGTTTTTGGATTTTCCTTCCTTTCTTATTCTGTGGAAGTGTTCATAGGATCTGAATCTTGGATCATGAGATGTGTTTTAGAACTTTCCTATTAAATTTTTTTGTGTAAAGTTTAGAGAAAGTATATATTTAACTCCCAGTTCAATTTCTTTATTGGTTACAAATCCTTCCAGAGTTTCCATCTTTTCTTAAGTCAAGTTTGGTATTCAGATTTTTCTAAGATATTGTCTACTTTGAATGTGTTTTTATTTTTTAGCCTAAAGTTATTAATACAACATCCTTATTTTTATTATCTCTACATCTACCCTTTTCATTTTTAATACTGGTATGTGTATCTTTTTTTCTTACTCTTATAAGAAATTAATTTGGTTTAGTTTCTTAGAAAACCAGTTTAGGGCGTTATTGATATTCCCTATCATATCTTTGTTTATTATTTATTAATTTCTTCTGTTTATCATTTCTTTAAATTTACTTTGGGTTTTTTTAAGTTGAATGTGTAGCATGTCATTTCAGTCATTCCTTTTTTTTAAGCCACCTTACTAAACCATGCCATGTAGGGCCACCCAAGACGGATGGGTCATGGTAGAGAGTTCTGACAAAATGTGGTCCACTGGAGAAGGGAATGGCAAACCACTTCAGTATTCTTGCCTTGAGAACCCCATGAACAATGTGAAAAGGCAAAAAGATAGAACACTGAAAGATAAACTCCCCAGGTCAGTAAGTGCCCAATGTGCTACTGGAGAACAGTGGAGAAATAACTCCAGAAAGAATGAAGAGACAGAGGCAAAGCAAAAACACCCAGTTGTGGATGTGACTGGTGATAAAAGCAAGGTCCAATGCTGTAAAGAGCAATATTGCATAGGAACCTGGAATGTTAGGCCCATGAATCAAGGCAAATTGGAAATGGTCAAACAGGAGATGGCAAGAGTGAATGTTGACATTCTAGGAATCAGCAAACTAAAATGGACTGGAATGGGTGAATTTAACTCACATGACCATTGTATCTACTACTGGGGGCAAGAATCCCTTAGAAGAAATGGAGCAGCCATCATAGTCAACAAGAGTCTGAAATGAAGTACTTGGATGCAATCTCAAAAACGACAGAATGATGTCTGTTCATTTCCAAGGCAAACCGTTCAGTATCATGGTAATCCAAGTCTATGCCCTGACCAGTAACACTGAAGAAGCTGAAGTTGAACAGTTCTATGAAGACCTACTAGACCTTTTACAACTAACACCCAAAAAAGATGTCCTTTTCATTATAAGGACTGGAATGCAAATTAGGAAGTCAAGAAACACCTGGAATAATGGGCAAATTTGGCCTTGGAGTACAGAATGAAGTAGGGCAAAGGCTAATAGGGTTTTGCCAAGAGAACACACTGGTCATAGCAAACACCCTCTTCCAACAACACAAGAGAAGACCCTATACATGGACATCACCAGATGGCCAACACTGGAATCAGATTGATTAATTTTTTTTGCAGCCAAAGATGGAGAAGCCCTATACAGTCAGCAAAAACAAGACTGGGAGCTGACTATGGCTCAGATCATGAACTTCTTATTGCTAAATTCAGACTTAAATTGAAGAAAGTAGGGGAAACCACTAGACCATTCATGCATGACCTAGATCAAACCCCTTATGATTATACAGTGGAAGTGAGAAATAGATTTAAGGAACTAGATCTGATAGACACAGTGCCTGATGAACTATGGATGGAGGTTTGTGACATTGTACAGGAGACAGGGATCAAGACCATCCCCAAGAAAAAGAAATGCAAAAAAGCAAAATGGCTGTCTGAGGAGGCCTTACGAATAGCTGTGAAAAGAAGAGAAGTGAAAAGCAAAGGAGAAAAGGAAAGATATACCCATTTGAATGCAGAGTTCCAAAGAATAGCAAGGAGAGATAAGAAGCTTTCTTGGTAAAGGACAGGGGAGCCTGGTGTGCTGTAGTCCATAGGGTCGCAAAGAATTAGACACAACTAAGTGATTGAACAACAAAACTAGTCATTTGTACATTATTTTATCAATTGTCTTTTCCCCATTTTGGTCTTCTTATTATTGAGTTGTAAAAGTTGTTTGCATAGTTTAGATACAAAACCATTTATTATATATATATTGATTGAAAATATATTTATATTCTGTATCATTATATCTAAAAAAATATATATGTTCATTTTCATGAAACTAAGTTACTACAAAGTGAGGCTGAAGTGAGTTCAGCTTCACCATGGAGACCCATCCAGTTCTATATGGTAAAGATAGATTTTTGTTTTAATGTGTGAACTCAAACCAGACTGCCTCTGCTCAAACCCTGCCTCTGCCACTTCCTGGCTTCATGAACCTAAGCATGGTGCCTAACTCTTCTGTACCTTAGTTTTCTCATCTGGGAAATGGGGGAGATAGTATAGTACCTACCTGCTAGAGTTGTCAAAGGATCAAGCCCTTTCAGCAGTCCCTAGCACACACGGCTTGTTACCTATTGTGCTAAGATTGTTTTCTGTTGTTACTTTGGCTTCCATACGCTGTTTCACACAACCAGCTGCATGCGTGCGTGCGTGCTCAGTCGCTTCAGTCATATCCGATTCTTTGAGACTCCATGGGCTGTAGCCTGACAGGTCCTTTGTCCGTGAGATTCTCCAGGCAGGAATATTGGAGTGGATTGTCCTGCCCTCTTCCTGGGATATAACCAGCTACACCTAATCAAAGTAGAGTGTCCTGAACTGTGCAAATGTTTTTGACACAAAGATTAATATATCTGATATTAGCTCTGACCTCTGACCCAATAAATTAGGTAATCTCAGCTACAGCTTGCTAAATGCGTTGGAAACTCATAAAGAATGCAAAGAAGCAAAGAGAGTAACTTGTAAGTCACTAACTTTTTCATTTGTGCTAGTGAAAATTATTAGATAATGGAGTTGTTTAGCAATAATTAGGTAATAGACTGGAGTTGTGGACACCTCAGTTGATTCATAATGAGAGAGGGCAATATGGTCAAAGTTAATGAGAATTCTCTAAGCTTAACTAGCTGTCCAAGACCCTTAGCTGAGATATTCCTAATTATTTCATTGCAGAGAGTTTCTGGGGGACATTGGCACTTAAAGATAGCTGAGGCCCCATGCTGCAAATTTCCAGAGTGGAATCTGCCACACCAAAATAGCAGAGAACTGTTAGGAAGTCCCAGTCATCCTTGCTTGAGTACCAAAAGGCAGTACCCACTCATTGCCACTCTGGGTTCATAACCCTGGTACTGGGAGTAGGTTCAGAGCTCTGGGAGGTTCTCCCAGAGCTTTCAAAGGAGATAAAGGATAAAGGAGAGCTTCCAGGTGACCGGAGTCTCTACAGGAATCCCTGTTAGGTAAACAGGAGGGTTGACGGGGAGAGGAGGGTCACTTCTGTACTCTATGCCTCCCAGCAAATCTAGGCTTCTTTAGCTGTGAGGACCCATTCCCAAGGCCCAAAAAATACTATTATGAAGAAATATAAAAAGAGGTATTTCAAAGCTGTAAGGAACTTGGTACAGACACTCCAGCCCCCAAAGAACTTGCTGGCCTCAGGTTGTACTTATAGGGGATATAAAAAATGTAAGACCAAAGTTGCACATATAAGTGCCTACAGAGCCAAGTAGGTAATATAAAGCACTAAGGAGAGATTAGATCAGTGGGAAATTGGAAAAAATGCCATATCTCAAGGGGCTGCAATTGATCAACTCCAGAAGATGCATGCACACAGAGACCCAAGGCTAATCTACTTCTTCAAGAGAAGCCAGCTGTCAAATTGTTCCTTGAAATCTTTCCATTTGTAAATGTTTGTAACTAATTTTTTTAAAAAAAGAAAAACTAACTCCAAACTCATAGCTGCAGGTTGCCTTTGGCTTGTGGCCGCCAATTTCCACTTGTTTTAAAAAATGGATCTCTGACCCTTTTGTAATCCATCATGGCACAACAGTCTGGGGCAAGGCCACAGTGCCTGTGACCAATGGGTAGTTACTACAGTAAACAAAGCTCGTGGAGGTGATGGAACTCCAGCTGAGCTGTTTCAAATCCTAAAAGATGATGCTGTGAACGTGCTGCACTCAATATGCCAGCAAGTTTGGAAAACTCAGCAGTGGCCACAGGACTGGAAAAGGTCAGTTTCCATTCCAATCCCAAAGAAAGGCAAAGCCAAAGAATGCTCAGACTACCACACAATTGCACTCATCTCACACACTAGTAAAGTAATGCTCAAAAGTCTCCAAGCCAGGCTTCAGCAATATGTGAACCATGAACTTCCAGATGTTCAAGCTGGTTTTAGAAAAGGCAGAGGAACCAGAGATCAGATTGCCAATATCCGCTGGGTTATCGAAAAAGCAAGAGAGTTCCAGAAAAACATCTACTTCTGCATTGAGTATGCCAAAGCCTTTGACTGTGTGGATCACAATAAACTGTGGAAAATTCTGAAAGAGATGGGAATATCAGACCATCTGACCTGTCTCTTGAGAAACTTGTATGCAGGTCAGGAAGCATCAGTTAGAACCAGACATGGAACAACAGACTGGTTCCAAATAGGAAAGGAGTATGTCAAGGCTGTATATTGTCACCCTGATTATTTTATTTATATGCAGAGTACATCATGAGAAACACTGGGCTGGAGGAAGCACAAGCTGGAATCAAGATTGCCAGGAGAAATATCAATAACCTCAGATATGCAGATGACATCACCCTTATGGCAGAAAGTGAAGAGGAACTGAAAAGCCTCTTGATGAAAGTGAAAGAGGAGAGTGAAAAAGTTGGCTTAAAGCTCAACATTCAGAAAACTAACATCATGGCATCTGGTACCGTCACTTCATTGGAAATAGATGGGGACACAGTGAAAACAGTGTCAGACTTTATTTTGGGGGGCTCCAAAGTGATTGCAGATGGTGACTACAGCCATGAAATTAAAAGACGCTTACTCCTTGGAAGGAAAGTTATGACCAACCTAGATAGCATATTAAAAAGCAGAGACATTACTTTGCCAACAAAGGTCCGTCTAGTCAAGGCTATGGTTTTTCCAGTGGTCAGGTATGGATGTGAGAGTTGGACAGTGAAGAAAGCTGAGCGCCGAAGAATTGATGCTTTTAAACTGTGGTGTTGGAGAAGACTCTTTAGATCTTGGCCTGCAAGGAGATCCAACCAGTCCATCCTAAAGGAGATCAGTCCTGCGTGTTCATTGAAAGGACTGATGTTGAAGCTGAAACTCCAATACTTTGGCCACCTGATGCGAAGAGTTGACTCATTGGATAAGATCCTAATGCTGGGAAGGATTGGGGGCAGGAGGAGAAGGGGACAACAGAGGATGAGATGGCCGAATGGCATCACTGACTCAATTTACTTGGGTTTGGGTGGACTCCGGGAGTTGGTGATGGACAGGGAAGCCTGGCGTGCTGCAGTCCATGGGGTCCGAAAGAGTCAGACACGACTGAATGACTGAACTGTACTGAACTGACAGCAATAAGATGAAGGAAACTGACAAATGTAGTTAATGTGATATATGTATTGTTAAGGTTGTACACAGTCAATATAAAACACCCCTTTCTCTACAGAGTTTGGATACACTTGAAATGTAAGATACAGGAGACAGATAAAATGATGAAAAAATCAACTTTCTTAACGATAAATAATGTGATAGACCTCCATGGCTAGACATGCTCCTCGTATCTCCAAGAATTTGATTTATCCCTAATCAGTGACACAAGTGGACAGCTATGGACTGCTCCAGTGGGTCAAAGCCCACCCTGCTGAGTTTACCAACAGAGCACACCCTCCCACAACAGGAAGATAAGGAAGAAAAGCTCATCTTTGTTGCTTAAATAAGCTCAGATCCTTCTCCCAAACTCACCTGTCAGAAGCGGCATGACTCACAGGATGAGGAAAAACAAATGTTCCCATTGTTAAGCAACGAAAAGTGCTCCCCCAACATACATCTAGGGGAAGAGACATTTCAACTTGGAATGGATTGGGAAAAGCTTCAGAACACAAGTAGAATGTGAGCTGCCTCTAAAGGAATCAGTAGATTTTTCTTAAATTGTGTTCAGTTTAGTTCAGTCGCTCAGCTGTGTCTGACTCTTTGCGACTCCATGGCCTGCAGCACACCAGGCCTCCCTCTCCATCACCAACTCCCAGAGTTTACTCCAACTCATGTCCATTGAGTCAGTGATGCCATCCAATCATCTCATCCTATGTCATCCTCTTCTCCTCCCACCTTCAATCTTTCCCAGCATCAGGGGCTTTTCCAGTGAGTCAGTTCTTCACATCAGGTGGCCAAAGTATTGGATTTTCAGCTTAAACATCAGTCCTTCCAACGAATATTCAGGACCGATTTCCTTTAGGATGGACTGGATAAATTGTGTTAAAATACACATAACATGAAATTTACCATTTTTAAGCATACAGCTCAGTGGCATTGAGTATATTAACATTGTTGTGCTACCATCACCATCATCCATCTTCAGAACTATTTTCATCTCGCAAAACTGAAACTCCATACCTGAAACTCATACTGGTGAACAATGACTCCCCTCTCTCCCTTCCCGAAGTCCCTGGCAACTACAATTCCATTTTCTGTCTCCATGAATTAGAGTACTCTGGGTACCTCATGTAGGTGGAATTATACAGAATTTGTCCTTTTGTGACTGGTTCATTTCATTTAGCATAATGTCCTCAAGGTTCATCAACATTGTTACATGTGTCAGAATTTCTCCTCTTCTTAAAGGTGAATAATGTTCCTATGTGTGTATATCCCATGTTTTGTTTATGCACTTATCTATGGAAGGACACGTGGGTTGCTCCTACCTTTTGGCTATTATAAATAATACTGCTATGAATATGAATGTACAAGTGTCTCTTGAAGTACCTGCTTTCAGTTCTTTAGGGTATTTACTCAGACGTAGAATTTCTAGATCATGTGATGATTTTATTTTCAATTTTTGATGAACTGCCATACTATTCTCCATAACAGCTGCACCATTTTACTCCCATCAACAGCACACAAGGGTTCCAGTTCTTCCACATCCTTACCAATACTTGTTACTTTCTGGGGTTTTGTGTGTGTGTTTGCTTATTTGTTTTTTTGTTTTTTATAGTAGCCATTATAATGGATTTGAGGTAGAGGAATGGATAGTTTCTTAAGATGAATATATAAGGCATTTTAGGGAGAAAGAAGAATATGTGTAAAGATACAGAAGTCAGGATCCCAAGGACTGTGAAGGGAATAATTTAGCTGGGTCTTTACAGAAGACAGGTTTGGATGCCAAGCTAAGGCACTTCAAAATTTTTCTATAATAAATGGCAGCTCCTGGTTATTTTTAAAGGAAAATGACGATATGAGAGCAATATTAAAGAAAAATTGGAGAACATCATTTTAAAATCTGCTTTTAAAACACCATTTTAAAAGCTCAGGAGGGGTGGGGCAGGGCAGTAGCAATGGAGATGTGGAAGAAGGGGAAAAAAATTGAAAAGGAACTTTGTAGAAAGAATCGTCAGGTCGTATTCATTGGTTAACTGTGAGAAATAAGAGAGAAAGAGGAGTGCAGAAAAATAATTATGTTATTTCTCCTCCCCTCTGCACACATTATTTCCTGCTTCTTGTTAATTATGATTTTTCCTAAATTCTCTTAGAAAGAAAAAATCCCTCTTATTTCTATGTCCCTATAATTTTATTTATTATAATTAAATTTTTGTGTACATGTCTCCTACAGAAGAGCGTCTTCAAGCTTTTATACTGCAAGTACCTTGTCTTGCAAGGCAGCAGGCTAAAGATGGCAGAATACTGAGAGAGAAGTAGCAAAATTCTCAGTTAAATATGCAGCCACCATACCAGTCTTCCACTGTCAAATCTCTGAGTCTGCTCCAGGTAAGAAAATGAACCTTATGTGATTAAGACATTGGTTTCGGTACACATAATCACACTCATTTTGGTACAAACACTTCCGCTTATGTAGCCTGATTATTTTTTATTATTAGAAAAATAAAAGCCTTCTAATTCATCTTATAAAATAGAGACTTTTTGGATGTTGTGTATTTTTTGGTATGGAAAAAGGGAGTCAGCAAAGGCCAGCCATATGCTCTGTCTCTGTGTGTGTGTGTGTGAGTGTGTGTGTGTGTGTGTGTGTGTGTGTGTGTGTGTGTGTGTGCACGCGCACGCGTGCTCAGTTGCTCAGTCTCTGACTCTAGACTAGCAAATTGACTGATTGCTTTCTTCAGTCATTTGGGAAAAAAGCTTCAAATTTAGAAGATTTAACTGAAGTGGGTAGTAATGAAAATGCTGTTTCCTGAGGATTTGGAAACAGTCTAAACATTCTGTTATCAGCTCTCAGTGAGTCTACAGAGTAGACCCGAGGGTAAGTTGATACTTACTTCCCTTCTCCCATAACCTTCAAGTTCCCTTCTTGAGATGTCTGAGTTTATAACTGGTAACATGTTTCGCTAAACCTAAAAAGGATAATTCAGAACTGCTTTTTATTACTTACTCAGTAAATACATCCCAAAGCCCATCTATTCTTTTTCCTTCCACCCCAGAACACAGGTTTCCGGAGGTAAATATGCCCATAATATTGAAATCAACTAGGAGCATTGACGTGAGCACAGACACAAAGACTTTAGTAATTATGCCAGAAGTGGGAATTGGGTAAGAAAGGTGATTCTGTGGTGGGGACCACCAGCATTTACTCTCAACCACTCAAATTAGAGATATAAGACTGTTAAAAAAAAAAGTGTCCAAGGCAAACAATAAAGTAAGCAGTGCAACCAGTTTCAAAAGACACGAATGGAATCACAGGTAAAAATTAAAACTTACATCATTTTAGTTGATCACATTCAGTGGTCTAAGAATTGTTTATAATGAGCTTGGCACTGCAATCATCTGAAGTTAATGGTTCACGTGGATGGTTTCATGCCATAAAAACACACTGAGACTTTTCACAGAAATGCCCTGTTGAAGATATTGAAGTATGTGTGTCCTCTTTCCCTCATCCCTTGCTCCCCGCTGTGTGAGTCCAGGAGCGTCTAGATAAAATGCCCATGCTGAAGTTTTCAGATCCATTTAATGAGGCATCATGACTCAACTTGGCAAGGCTTTTTTTCCCCTTGCTTCTATTCCACCTCAAACTGTTTTGATTCATTTGTGAGAAATTTACTTTTGCCAATTGAAAAACCCTTTTGTGGCTGCCAGTCACTAATCTCCCCTCTGACACATTCATTCAACCAGACTAAATCCAATATTGACATTTGTATCTGGGGAAAAGAGGTTAAGCACTGGGAGGAAAAGCAGCTCCTGTGCCCTGCCAAACGCTGTGCGGCATCTAAATGAGCTACGATGGGTTCAATTCATGGGGGAACCCTGGAGAACAGAGGGGGGCTTTGATCACATCCAGAGGCCGTCATTTGCTACCTAGGCGGCCAAATGGAAGTTGTTTGATGCTATCTATAGGTATCTGCAGCAGCCTAATTTGAATTCTACCTTGCTCTACCAGAAATCATTTTCAAATGCCATCATCTCAAGGGAGTGTCTTGAACATTTTTACTAGACTTTGCTTTCTCTGGCATTAAAAATATCCACCACAGTAGTCCTTTGAACATTCTGCCCACTTCTAGAACATTCCCTCTCTTAGACTCTTGCCTTAAGGAACAGGGAGGCAATGGTGGTTATTCCTACCAAAGACAGCTCCGGGAAGTGGTCTGTCTGGTTAGGACCCTCTCATACCTCCTCACCCCCACCCAGCGCATATGTGTATCTTCAGGGCAGAGTGATACACAGGGACAGCTGCTTATATAGGCATTACTAGAAAAGTATTTTTCTTTTAGTAAGAAATAAACAATACAGATTGGATTGAAATATATGAAAATAAACATATACCATGTAAATCAAAAGTACAAGTGTGAATTTGAAAGTGGCTGAGAAGTCGAATGAAAACAGAGGTGAGAAAAATCGAAGTACAATTTGCAGGCAAGGGGATACCAGCCAGTGTTATTTAATCCAATTTCTCTAATATCTTCTCTCATCATTTACCCTGCCTCATCACTGAGGCATTATTTGCCGTTCTTCATGTTTCTTACCAAATTAAACAGAAAGAAAAATATTATACAGAGAGGGTGCAGTCCTTATAGCCCTCTAGTGTTTACTGAGTGTCAGTTTTTTTTCTTTTTTCTTCTGTGCTGTGCTGTGCTCAGTCCCGTCTGACTCTTTGTGACCTATGGACTGTAGCCTGCCAGGTTCCTCTGTCCCCGGGATTCTCCAGGCAAGAATACTGGAGTGGGTTGCCATGCCCTCCTCCAGGGGATCTTCCTGACCCAGGAATCAAACCTGTATCTTCAGCGTCTCCCACATTGCAGACAGGCTCTTTACCACTGAGCCACTTGGAAAGCCCTTTCTTAAGAATATTCTCTGGTAAATAATATCAGAGAGCAGTAGCATAGAACTACCATAGATTCTGTGCCTTCTTAATATCATATTGCTATATTCTTTTGCTTTCAGAATGTGCTTCTTTTGTCTGAATGGCTGATGGGGTGCAAGTTTGTCCACAGAATTCTAATACCCTAATATCCTTTTGTGTCTTTCTGCAGTTATTTACATATCTAGGTTCTTACTATTTTAAAAATGCCACACTTTAAACTGTGGGAACAGGTAACATATATCTTTTAAATTGTTTCTATACGACAATTTACATTTCATCTCCAATTACTTTTCAAAAGAAGGTCAGCAGTAGTGAATTCCCCTCTTTATTTCTAAACCAAAGGTATTTAATCTTTTTTCCCCAGCAGTTTATGAAGGTAGACTACCTTGCACCTCTCACACTGCAAGCTGGTTACATTACCTATTAACAGTCACATCAGCATCCCTTAGCTCCTCAAATTCAAGCCATACGTGCCAACTCCCTAGTTCCCAGCATGCTAGATTCTTTCTTACCCACCTTTCAGTTGTGCTGATTGTCAAGCTCCATTAAGTAAGTTATTATTATGTAAATGTTACAGCGTGCCAGATCAGCTATTCATCACAATTGCCAACAACTCCATAGATCAGTCAGAAAAATGGTGACATATAGAAAATTAATCGTGTTTTCCACAGAATAAAACTGAAACTTCAACATGTAGAAAGAAAATTCAGTCTATACTACATTTCCCTGAGAGAGTACTATTGGTCTGGGAGTACAGATCAGAGGGAGAGATCATTATAGACTCTTAGAGTTGGAGGGGCTAGTGAGTATCTTCTAATATACAGTTTCCTACTGGGCCACCTAATGTAGTTTAGCAGACAAATTCACTGTCAGAGTATAATTGTCAGAAAGTTAAAACCATGGCTCTCATACAAATGCAACATGGATCTGTGTTAAAAATGTATCCAGCTGATTGAGTTTAACCATTAAAGTGGTAAAACTGATCAAAATGGAAATAAGGATAGATATATTACTAGGAAAAACATTTAAGTAAGTTTGCTGAAATAGAGAAAAAAACTGGCTAATGTTCTATAGAGTTATAAGTATTTACTTCCTTGTGCCAGGTTTTAGTTGTTTTCATTGCTGCATGTGGGTCTTTAATTGCAGCATTTGAACTCTTAGTTGCAAAATGTGGGATATAGTTCCCTGACCAGGGATCAGACTTCAGCTCGCTGCACTGGGAGTGCCGAGTCTTAGCCCCTGGACCTCCAGGGAAGTCGCCCTTGGAGTTATAAAATCAAAACCTTTGGAAATATCTTTTCTACTGGGAAGCAGTTACTTACATCTCTCCCTGAATAGCTTTACAAGCTATCATGTGCTGTCCAGTGTCTGAACCTTTCATTAACAATAACAACAAAGTCAAACATAGGCATATACCTTAGATAATTAGGTAATGTTGGGGTGAACCTGTTTTCTAAAGCCTGTTTAACATTAAAAGAACATGTCTCCTAACTTTTTAGTTTATTTCCAAGCTTTAAATAACAAAAATAATAAATTTCTAGTTTATTCAGCTGAATAATGTTCTGCCCCAACAAAGACAGTTGTTTCGTCACTCAGTTGTGCCCGACTCTTTAGCACCCCATAGACTCTAGCAGGCTCCTCTGCACATAGCATTTCCCAGGGAAGAATACTAGAGTGGGTTGCCATTTCCTTCTCCAGGAGCTCTTCCCAGACCAAGGATTGAACCTGTGTCTCTTGCATTGGCAGGCAGATTCTTTACCACTGAGCCACCAGAGAAACCCCCACAAAAGACACAAATGCCCTATTCCCAAGAACCTGTAAATATGTTAATCTTACAGAGCCTGGCAGTGTGATTAAGTTAAGGACTTTGAGATAGGAGATAATTGTGGATTATCTGGGCAGGCCCAGTGTAATCAGGAAGATCTTTATAAAAGGAACACAAGAGGGTCAAAGGCAGAAAAAGATGTGAAGACAGAGGCCAAGGTTGGAGTACTGAGCTATGCAGATGGGAGCCAAGGAATGCAGGCAGTATCTAGCAGCTGGAAAAGGCAAGGTACTGGCTTCTCCCCTAGAACCTTCAGAAGCAAAGTATCCCTACCAATGCACTTTGGACCTCTGACCTCCAGAACATCATACGTTTGGATTGTCTCAAGCCTTTAGGCTTTGAGAATTTGTTACAGCAGCCTGAGAAGACTAATGCAGGGCTCAAAAGGAGAGCTCGCATAGCATCTGACATATGAGACTTCGTAGGAAAAGGGCAGAATCTAGAAGTCCAACTCTTTTCTTTTGTAGTTTGCCCACCTACAAATTAACAGATCCAGAATAGAGAAAAAGCTTAAAAATTTTTAAAGCAATTAAGGTCAAGAAACTATTTTAATGAGTTAAAAAACAATCTGGGGAACTTCCCTGGTGATCCAGTGGCTAAGACTCTGCACTCCCCAGGGGAGGGACCCCAGGTTTGATCCCTAGCCGGTGAACTGGATCCCATATGCCACAACTAAATATCCCACATGCCTTAATGACGACTGAAGATCCCGTGTCACAGCTAAAACCTGCTGCCGTCAAATAGATAAATTAATTAAACATTAAAAAAAAACACTCTGGCTGATCAAAACTAAACAAATCAACACACCGAAAATCCCACATTGTTGTGTTTGCAGGTTTAAACAAGAAAACCAAAACACGTCTCATTATGCCCATCAGTGTTATGACTGCATGATTAATGCAGTGACTCATAGATTCAGTAAACGTGGCTAAAGTTTTTTCCTCTTTTAACTGGCTCCATAAACTTTGTGTTATATTACTATACTCTGTTTTCTATTAATATAGCCATAATTTAGAGTTTGTTGCTTGAAACCCTCTTCGGTATGGATTTCTAAGGGTGACTAAACTTAATTTTCAAGCCTTACCAAAGTTCCTCTTTAGTTTTGAGTTTTATTGGGGATACAGTTGCTTTACAATGTTGTGTCACTTCCTGCTGTAACAACGAAGTGAACCAGCTGTATGGGTACACCTAACCCCTTCCTCTTGAACCTCCTTTCCCCATTGCCCCATCCCACCCCATCTAGGTCATCACAGAGCACTGGGTTGAGCTCCCTGTGCTACAGAGCGGCTTCCCACTGGCTGGCTGTTTTACACATGGCAGTGTCCATACATCCGTCCCAATATCCCAGTTCATAAATCCAGATTCCCCACTTCTCTGGACTACACGTCTGATCAGCAAGGTCTGGGAAGGAGTGGTCTGTACTTGTCACTGCCCTCTATAGCACCCTTCAGAGTGTTCCCATTGCTAACTACTCACATAAAGCTGTCCACGACAGGGCATGATGGGCACCATCTTGCCGCTCCAACCTGTCTCCTCGACCTCACACTCTGGCCTGGAACCCACTGAACCTCTCCACCAGGAGAACTCACATTGCCCTCCACCCACAGGAACCATCTCTTCAGACCCAGGCTTGAAATGGCCCTCCTCCGCAAGCTTCCCCTGCACTTCCAAAGCAGAGACAGAGACCCCATTGCATGCTCCAAAGCACCTCCTTCCCCGTTACAATCTATGTCTACTTCTTGGCTGTAAGGTTTGCTGAAGGTGGGGACAGGGTCTACCAGTGCGCCTTCGTTGGGTTCTAAGCATTTGCTTCAGTATCTGTGCTTCTCTCACCCGGACTGCTAATCGTCTGCAGACCAGGAATGACGTCTGGACAGCGGTCTGAGCAGCACTGGCCAGAGGGGCAGTGTGACAATGGTGTGCAAATGAGCAGGAGCACAGACAGGCTGGGGCAGGGCTGTTTTGAGAACACTTTCCAGGCCTGAATCTGAATAGGAGAGCTATAGATACGGGAGAGATGGCACAGATGTGCACGAGAGCATAGGAGATTTACCATTGCAAAGGCAGCAACATGGGCACCCAGTGGCGCTCGTGGTGAAGAACCTGCCCGCCAATGCAGGAAACGCAGGTTCTATCCCTGGGCTGGGAAGATCCCCTGGAGGAGGGCATGGCATCCCACTCCAGCATTCTTGCTGAGGAATCCCCTGGACAGAGGAGTCTGGCAGGCCACAGTCGATAGGTGGGCTACAGAGTCAGACACAAGTGAGCGGTTTACCATGCACGCACACAGGCAACAATATGATGGGCTCCCCTGGTGATTCAGTAGTAAAGAATCTGCCTGCACTGCAGGAGGCAAGGGTTCCATCCCTGTCAGGAAGATCCCCTGAAGAAGAGTGTGGCAGCCCACTCCAGTCTTCTTGCCTGGAAAATCCCACGGTCAGAAGAGCCTGACAGGCTATAGTCCATGGGTTTGCAGAAGAGTCAGACATGACTTAGCAACTAAAACAACAGCCTTTATGTAGAGTATGTAAATGTCTTCTTTCTAATGATTAGAAGTTTTTGCCTGGCTTTGGCGCTAGTGATAAAGAACCTGCCTGCCAGTGCAGGAGACTTAAGAGATGTGGGTTCAGTCCTTGGGTCGGGAAGATCCCCTGGAGGAGGGCATGAAAACCCACTCCAGTCTTCTTGCCCGGGAAACCCAATGGACAGAGGAGCCTGGTGGGTTACAGTCCACGGGATCCCGAGGAATGAGTCTCAACTGAGCACACAGGCACACAGGCAGCAGAACTGGGTCCTTAAGAGGAGTGTGGCTGCCTCTTCAAGTTGAATCTTGATGAGGTTACTGTAGTAAACAATGGCCACTCCTCCATCGACGTAATAACGGTGCAGGGGATGAGAGTAAAGGGAGAGAGCACGAAAGAAAAAGGTTTGGGACAGACCGGACTCTGTGCCATTCAGAGAACTGTCAGGAATCAGATTTCCCTCTCCGTGGGTAAAATAAAAAAGACTTTGATGAAAGGACTACTAAAAAAAATGTGCCCACCAAGCAGCCATCACTACTCCTAAAACTGAGGAAATAAGGGAAGGTGAAAGTCGCTCAGTCGTGTCCAACTCTTTGTGACCCCATGGACTATACAGTCCATGAAATTCTCCAGGCCAGAATACTGGAGTGGGTAGCCATTCCCTTCTCCAGGGGATCTTCCCAGCCCAAAGATCAAACCCAGGTCTCCTGCATTACAGGTGGATTCTTTACCAGCTGAGCCACAAAGAAAGCCCTAGAGGAAATAAGGGAAGGAAACCTTAATAGGAAACTCAGTAAGAACTGGAGAAGATGTAGTCCTGGAGGGTCACAGCTACTAACAAGAGACCCTGCCACAGCTGGAGGAGATGTCCCAGCCTCCCTTTCCTCGTGTTCTCTGGGCTCCAAATGGTGCCTTTCATTGGCTGAACCAACCAGCATCCAGTTGACACTAAGCTTGGATGATCCAGTCCACAGGGGTCAGCCACACAAGGCACAGAGCCAGGCAGGAAAAAGCAAACAGATCTGGAGGGCCAAACAGAGAATGTGAAGGAGTGTTAGAATACTTGACAAATTTATTTCCCTGACATTTTGCTTTATAAGTATCTAAGCACTGAAGTCACAAATGACAAACTCAAAAGTCTAAATATGTATAAAAGAGCTGTTGCAAGAAGTACAAAACAAAAACTCTAAATAACAAAATCATGGTGTCAGTTTAACTGGAAGCCTTTTTACTTTCCTCATAGTTTATAAAATACTGGTGAGTCATGTCGGTAGCATCATTGTTGTTTTCACTGGCTAAGTTGTGTCTGACTCTTTGCAACCCCATGGACTGCAGCATTCCAGGCTTCCCTTGTCCTTCACATTGCTGCTTAAAAAAAAAGAGAAAGAGAGAGAGAGTGTTCTGCAAGTTAAGGCACTTTCCATGTCAAGTAAGTCCATATCCAGGTGGACTTCAGAGTTGGGTTGATCTGGTAGCCCAAGGGTGTCGTCAAGGACATGATCTCTTTCTGGCTCTTTGCTGCATTTTCCATTCTATCATATTCACCCTGGATCTGGCTCCCTTCTTGTGGCTGAAATAAGGCAGCAAGCAACTCCTTGAATTATCTTGCTCAATATGCATGGCAAGAGAAAGAGCTGTTTTGCCAAGAAAAGGACAAATGGATGCTTGGAAGCTAAGTACTGTCTCTGCAATACTACCTAAAAAATTGTGTTCCATTACTCTTAATTGCATTAGAAAGCATGTAACACCTGTGCACTGGTTAAGATTCTTAATAGCAAACAAACACACAAAATCCATTCTGGGTAATGGGAAAAGAAAAGGCTTTTATTAAAGGGTGTTAGGTAACTCCCAGACTCTTCTGAAGGATCAGAGATCTGACGAGAGAGCTGTGCAGCCACGCAGGTTCTTCGCTATGGAAACACCTGGTAAATACTACTTGGCGCTGTGGCATTCAGAGGTGGATACCAGAAACTGCCAGCACCGACACCAAGAAACAGAACACATTTGCCACCACACTTGCCAAGAGGTTCATCTTCAATGATGTCAATGATGTCTTCATGCGCACTTTCATGTGGAAGTCTGATGGGCAGAGCCCAGACCACGTGCCAGAACCCTGGCTTCCGAGGGAGTATGGTGATGGTGTGTCTAGTAGGATTCCACATGGGGAGAGCTGAAGATGAGGAGTATCCAGAAGACTGTGAACCGCCACAGGTGGTAGTGTTGCATGCAACTCTACTCTCTGCTTGTGGAGGTCCAGGAGAAGGTGCATGCATGCGTGCCGAGTCGCTTCAGTCACGTCCAACTCTTTGCAGCCCTGTGGATGATGGCCACCAGGCTCCTCTGTCCATGGGATTCTCTAGGCAAAAATACTGAAGTGGGTTGCCATGCCCTTCTCCAGGGGAGCTTCCCTACCCAGGGATTGAATCCACATCTCTTGCATCTCCTACATTGGCAGGTGGGTTCTTTATCACTAGCGCCACCTGGGAAACCCCCGAGAGAATGTACTTCAAGGCAAGTAAGTCTCAGCCCAGAGAAAGAAGGATGTGTTCATTAAATGACTCACAAAATGCTTCACACAACAATGAATAAGGTGGAGTTATGGACAGAGGGAAAGAAAGGCTTCCTAAAAATTTTAACCGATATTGTCATCAAGCTCAAAATATGTAGGACCAACAGTGATCCCTGACATGATGTAAACACTCTATTTTAACAAACTTCCGTGTAGTTTCTCTGCATCACTTAGTTTCTCAATTCCTTCTGACAGAATCCTTATCTTTCATAATATACTGGGATATGAAAACCTACTAAGAAGAGCAAGATGCATTTAGGATTCATCTCTCTCTTCTAACACGGCATGCTCACTATTAAGACTGCTGGAGGTGGACAACCACATGGACACTGTACCTGCTGTTGTTGTTTAGCCACTACGTTGTGTCCGACCCTTTTGTAACCCCTGCGGACTGTAGCCCAGCAGGCTTCTCTGTGGGGTTTCCCAGGCAAAAATACTGGAGTGGGTTTTCATTTCCTTCTCCAGGGGATCTTCCCAACCCAGGGATTGAACCCAAGTCTCGTGTCTCCTGCATTGCCGGCGGATTCTTGACTACTGAGCCACCAGGGAAGCCCTTACTGGCATTTTTTGTGAGAATGACCTAATCACTTGTAAAGAATTACAATCCTGTTATCATATAATTGACACCAACCACGTGCACCTGTGTTAGCCATGCTACAAGCTCTATCTCGTTCAACCTTCCCAGTGAAGAGAAGGTAAGTATTATTAGCCCCACTTACCCGAGAGGAAACTGAGGCTCAGAAACATCATCTGTCTTCCCCTTAGTCACACCATCTGCCTCCTAGCATCATCCGCTTTCAAAATACTGTCACATGGAGATACAGGGATGGCCCGCCTCAGAGTTGAGAAGAGGATTCTTACATTTCCCAGAACGTTTCTGATGTTTGCCTTCAACAATTGCTTTCTCTCGTCCTGAGATACCATGTCTGGTTTTAGCCTGCATCTCGGATGACAGTCTCACCAACCCATCTGGCCTTGGTTTCTTCGAGCCTTCATTAACTCTAATTTCATTATCACCTGTTCTGGTGTGACCCTGAGTTCCCTGTGCACTTCTCTCCTTCCTCTTGGGAGATGAATTTCTGTCTCAGCATCAGCTCTCTATCCAACCGTGTGAGCCCTGAGGCGAAGCACTCATTTGTATGTGAGTACTGTCCATCTCTCCCGTCGTTGCCAGCCACCTCCGAAGGCTCTGACTTTTTGGTCATCTCTGGCTGCAGATGAGACCAAGGGGAGTTTCTTAGCCGGCATGATTTTGTGTGTGTGTGTGCGTGTGCACAATACCTCTCAGATAATTTTTATTTCATTTATGACTTGTCTTGCTACATTTTATTTAAATCTACTTTCACCCTTTTAATTTAAATTCTCATCTAATATAGCTCACGTACCCTTTGGGAGAAATAATAAATAATTTTCTAGTTTGGTAACAAATTAGGTGTCATTTGGCAGCATTATTTGATTTGTCCAGAAAGGCCAAATTTCTCAAAACAGTACGTAAGGGGGAGACTATTTTAATAATACCAATGAGAGTCCGCAGCAAAAAGCTCAGGAGTCATACCAAATACTAAAGGCAAGAAAAGGAAAAAAAAAAAATCCCTGCTTCTCTTTTCTCCTTCTTCCCCACCTCACCCTCCCACCTCCCCCACCCCGCGAGCCCTCTGCAGCAGGAATGTCCTCTGATTAGAGGCCAGATAAAATAGCAGAGCAGTAACGTTTTATTTCTGTTCTGTTGCCAATGAGCTTGTGCTGCGTCTCTCTTATCTCCTCTCTTCACATAAACATCTCAAGCCAAAATAGGGCAGTGGGATTAGAGTGTGTGAAGTCAGGGTAAACACACACACACACACACACACACACACACACACACACGTATATGTATATATACAGATACTATTCCTCTGATTTTCATTCTTTTACAAGTGCAAGGCAGTTCTTTTTATGATCTAATACTTTAAAATAATCTCGAATAAGATAAACTACTAACTAAACATTAGATGACATTATTACATGTTACATAGAGTCTCCTTTAAACTTTTTAGGTTTTGTATTTTATTTTTTCCAAGGAAATAAGTGTTGTTGCTATGGTCATGGACTCTTTTAGCTTTAGTGGGCATTATGAAGGCCAACCATGAAAAATAGGATAAGTATCTATTGATTTCAAAAAATAAACAGAACATTGTGCTCCTCTGATCAAGACAGAAAGCGAAAACAATTGCAATATGTCAAAAGAAAGAAGTCATAGCTATTTGGCAAAGGGAATGGCTAAAACAAAGTTGAATCTCTCCAGGAAGAGTTACGTTTGATTAAACTTTTTCCTCTGATTCATCCTAAGAAGCTATTTTTCCCCAAGGCCTGGAATGGACTTCTGAAGGACACATGTCTGTTATTGATATTGAATTCAGCTTCAGTACACTATTTTTAAAGCAGTCACAGTCGTAGCTGTATGCCTGTGTGTGTATAGCCTTCAGATAAGCAATTGACCGTGAAATAATAGTACATGGCTTTTAATATATACCCTCGGGTTATGGGTGTGCATACTAAACATTCAACATTTTTAAATATATGCCTATACGTATAAACACACAAACCCTGTAAGTTAAAGCTCTCTATATCTAAATGGACTGGCAGCTGCTTGAAATTTCCCCTCTACTCTCCCGAAGGTCTCAGGTGTAGGATTCATGAGCCAATGTCTCAGCTAGAACAGGTGTCTATCGCTGGGTAAATAGCAATTAGGCCCAAATTTCAGACTTTTTTTTTTTCAAATCCCTTTCGGAGGAAAAGCCCAGGAATAAATAGTTGCTGTAACGGCCAGGGGTATTGTGTAGCATTATAGCCTCCAGCTGGTCTATTACATACTATAGACAGGCAAAGAATACGAGCACCTGACAGATGTGTTCTGTTAGCTTCATTAGGAAAGAAACAAAGAAACTCCTCAATTAATAGCAGCGGAGCCAAATGGGGGTGGGGGGGAGCTTGAGGGGAGAGGAATCATAGCCTGTTATTTAAACAGAGTCAGGGAGCCTTTCTCTAGTGGCTTAATATGATTCATTAATAAAAACAGCTTTTTGAATGCCCAGTTTAAGTCAAAAGAAATCACCAGCATTTTTTTTTCCCCCAGCAAAGGAAGGGCAAAATGACAAATTGCTGCTGTTAAATTCATTTCATGTGGGGATGGCCTTTCTCAAAGATCCTTTAAACTGCAAGGCTGGATGTTTGTCACATTAAGTGGCAGAGCAGTTCTTAGAAATCGACTGTGGCACACCAGGGTCTCAGATGGATGGTCAGCAGTGGCCATCCAATAATTTTATATATCCAGACCAGGAAGCATTTAGTGTTGCTTAAATGAACGAGGATTTTTAAAGTAATGAAATGCAGCTCTTATCCTAATGAAAGGAGAATGTGTTCACAGACTCGCTTTTTCCCCCTTCTTGGAATGGTGTGAAATGCCGGGAAAAAAGCCCTGTGACAGTGGGTATCACTCTTTGCGAGCAGAAGTCGGGTGGTTTCTTCTTTTATATCCCCTTTCCTGAAGATGAACGGTGAACTTACTTATCACATCATATGTAATTGTGAAAGGGTGAGCTGTACATTGTGTTAGTAATGTATGAGTTCTGAATGAAAACGGTTCTTTTTCCATGGAAGTTAGGATCTGCTGTAACAACTCAGCTTTTATAATAATAATTCTCCAGTGACGACTGTGGTGTGCTATTTTTTAAGAGAACAGTTTGCTACCAGGAGGCTACAATAGACAGCCTGACCCAGTTACCAGTCTTCAGGAGAGAAAAATGAATTCACTACCTTTTCCTCTTCATCCCCAGGTCACCACCACTCAATTTACACAGCATGGAGTGAAAAAGACTCAGAGGCAAGAACATAGAGATTTCTGGGAAACAGGTTTCCTGGGTGGCTCAGGCAGTAAAAGAATTCAGGCATAATCAAGGTCAAATGACCACTAGTATATTACCCATCACAGTTGTCTTATATGCTAAGAATTGGTGGATAGCAGGATTATAACCATCGAGGCACAATTGGGGGAGAATAGCCATTGGAGCCCTGGAGTAACCTAGGCCAGCAAGGACGGGCTCCAAAATCCGAACTGAACGCTCATCTGTCTAATTGGGGTGTTGTCCCGCCAAAGAAATAGAAATCAAAACATAAATGGTCATGGCCAAAGATGATGGGCCAGGGTCTTTGTGATGGAAATGTAATTGTAAATCTTTATGGCCAACTCAGGCTGTGATGTCTTGATGCTCTTCAATTTTTAAAATATACTCTTGGCTTCTATTTGTATTTTGCCTCTCAAATAAAAGCTGCAGAACAAGAAGGGCTAATATCTGCTCCCAAACGAACAGGAATAAAAAGGAAAAACAGCAAGCTTTCCTGAAAGCAAAGGCATTTTCACCCCCTAGTCTCTTTGTACACTGCTGATATTTCACATTTGACACAAAGAATTGAAAGTATGAGGGAAAAAGTTCAGAATGTGAAACTGTTCTGTTTAGACTTTATGACTTGTGGATCTTAATCTTTAGAGACTAGTAATAGTTGTAGAGTTTCTTTTCAGAGGCAATTGAAAGAAACTTTCATTACCAAAGGTTGGCAGAGCTTCATTAAATGTACTCTTTCCATCCTAAAATCAGATTTCAAAAGGGTGCAGGAAATCCATGACCCCTCATGACCACCACCTCTCACGATGAGGTCAAAACTCAAAATCATGAAGACAATCAACTTAGGACAAGCTGACAAATTATCATCCCACCTGTGTGTTTGAATCATAAAATACAGTGTATATCAGCTCATTTAGAAAAATGTGCTTTGGATTTTTAATATTTTTCTTTCTCACTTCAACACCAAGCACCATTTTCCTCTTTCAGTGTTTTAAACAACTCAGAAGCACTGATGTCCATTTGGTCTCTTGTATTGTAAGCACCTGGCAGCCAGGTATGATGTCTGTGTAATTTCCTTTGCTCATTTGCATGCCAAATCCATGACTGCATTTGATTATCATCTGGTAACTGAAAAGTATAGGGTTTCTGGTTTTATTTCTCTTTTCACTAGAACTAATGTTTGAAAAGAAAACTTGAAAACAGAGAAACTTTCAAACAGAAAAATGTCTTGCTTATTGAAATGTGTACATATAGCCAACTATGTTTGTTGGGGCTTACAGAATTTGCTACAAAATCTGTTGAGATATCCTAATTGGGACCATAATCTGAGAAAGACTTTTCATTCTGTGTTCCTGTGACCTGAGGAAGAATCACATTCTTGCAGATGCCTTTCCATGGGGAAATTACTCATCTCTCTTTAGCTGTTCGCAGATTCCTGGGGCCAGATTCAGTTCGATCTGTCATAGGCAGGCTGAGACAAATGCAAATGGGAAATGTGTTTTCAAGTAGCTAAGTCTGGGTAGATTCTGCCACTTTCTGTACTGTCTCCTGTTGTCTGAATAGCTCCTCATCTGTCGAGCCTGCTGGTTTTAACCTTCCATTTGTTGTCAGCAGCTCATCCTATTCTCTCCAACCCTTGAAATCACACAATGGAATTTCATTTGCATTTGGATTTAGAAAAAAAATACTTACAAATCTGTTCTAACATGTTTGAAGTTCCTCTTTGTGAACTTTTCTCCCATTCTGTGCCCTTTAGTTCCTTTAACTGGCATCACCAAAAAAAAAAAAAAAAAGAGAGAGAGAGAGAGAGAAGAAAAAAAGAATGGACTTTTTGGTACAGCATAGAAACCCTTGGGTCAGCACAATTTTTAAAAGAAAATTAAATAATAACCCCCAGACCTTCTCTTAGAGGGTTAACCTTAAGAGAAAAGAGACATTCATGAGAAAAGAATAAATACAACTTTAAAAACTTAAAGCAAATTCCATATGTATAAAACAAGAAAAGAAATAAGGTAGAGAAGTATCATCAGCAAGTGTGATCAAGTGTTCAACTTCTCTATAAAGTACACTTAAATGGATGGGAAAATCTGGGGGTCCCAAAAGTCAAATGGCACAGGGTGTGAACAGCAATTCAGAAGAGCAAAGCATTCAAACACAATAATAAAGAAATGCTAATTAATAAAACAAAATACCTTTCTTCACTTTTGCAAAATTTTTTTAATACTACTATTCAATGTTACTAAAGTTAAGGGGAAACAGATTCTCACATTCCTGATGGTATATAAATTGATCCAATTTATAGGAAATTAGTTTGTCAATGTTCCAAAATTCCTAAAAATGATCATTTTATTTATCCTGAAGTTCCTTTGTGGAAAATATCTGAAAATTATTTAAATTTTTAAAAATATAAATATATTTATCTCAATGTGAATTTCTATAACAAAACATTGAAACTATGATGTTTATGACACACATGTACATAAATGGAATATACAACCAATAAAAATTACATATGCCAAAAGTTTTTTCCTAATATAAGGACTGTTAATGGCACTATATTCTGAGAAAGAGAAATAGAATATAGTATTGTAAATATTTTACTCTCATTTGGCTGATTTTAGGAAAGATGCTCTCCTGCTTTAATCATATGTATATGTAACATCTAATGTAAAAATACCTTTAAAAGACTATCATAAATGCAGTGAATTGTTAACAGACAAATATTGAGTGGTGAGATTATAACAATAATCTTTTTTTAATATTTTGTATTTTAATTGCTTATAAGAATGTGTGTTACTTTCACAATTGAGGGAAAATATGGGTTTAAAAGATTTAGAAAGCTGGAATTTTTTACTTTTCCTACTTTAGATCTTCTGTGATAAATGAGATTATATAAATATTAATCCTTAGAAGGGAAATTATTACAACCCATATGTGTCAAGCACTATGCTAAGCAATTGAACATATCTCATTTAATCTTTATGGTAACTTTGAAAATAGATATTCATCCCTTTTTTATGTATGAAGAACCCCTGACACTCAAAAAATGTAAGTATCTTGCCCAAAATTGTAAGTACTAGAGCTAGTCTTTGAATGCTGTATTATTTTCACATTATTACCAATGCTAGACACACCTGAAGTGACCTCCCTTCCAGGCTAAGTCATTTATTAAGAAGAAAAATAATTACATATTTATTTAAGGATTGAGATTAAAATGCACTTTTAATTTGAGCTTTTTCATTGCCTTGGTTTGTTTTGTTTAGAGCAGGAAAAGACTTCAAGAAGTGTCTTTTCTAAAATCAGGCAGAATTATTTTAGCTTTTCAAAAGAGAGCAAAACAGCTAGCAGTCTTTAGGCACCCTTGCTTTCTTTCTACATGCCTCATCTGGTGATACCACCTCTAGATGGAAAATACATCCTTCACTAGTAAAACAATAAGGGCACACAGAATCTTTCCCACAGACCTTTTCTGTGATACTCTGTGCTTGGTCTAAAAAAACGATTGCGTAGGAGACTGCCTTCAGTCTGTGTTGAGTGACTGAGTTCCTCTTTCTTACTCTTCTTGCACATTTGTGCATCAGAAAGAATTCATGGATGTAGGTTCACTTGGGAAGTCTGAGATAGCTTTGCTCTTGCGTTCTTGGTCTTTTGGTTCCTTTGTTACTTAATTTATACCTGTGAGAGTGTGTGCTCATTCGCTTCAGTTGTATCCGACTCTGAGACCCCATGGACTCTAGCCCACCAAGCTCCTCTGTCCATGAGATTTTCCCAGCCAGAATACTGGAGTGGGTTGCCATGCCCTCCTCCAGGGGGTTTTCCTGACCCAGGGGTCAAAGTCGCGTCTCCTACATTACAGGTGAGCAAGCAGGGAAGCCTCAGTTTACACCTAACTAACTGCCGAATGCCATTTTAAGTACCTTTCTCATGCTGAGGGTGAGGCTCACAGGTGACTACAATCACTTAAAACCTCTGTAAGCCAAGGTGCTTCAGGTTTGTTTCTAGGTATGTCCCATGCTTGAGCCAGAAGCCAGAATCTCATTCATACACTGCCCCCCCCCAAAAGATCCTACCCTATCTTCTCTTGACGTGCTCAAAAATCAGAGGAACACAGAATATTCCTCTTGACTCACACATCTTCCTTTGCCACTGGGAACAAAGAGATTATAGCTGAACTTCTGTATCCTTGTTATATTTATGGAATTTGTGGATAAGTTCTTACAATCAAGGAATGAATGCAACTAGAAAAGTCTGTTTTAATCTGCACGCACGTATTTTATTTTATTTTTTTCATTTTCCTCTTTCATCTTTGCTTCACACACCACCACAAATTATGCTGGTTCTGTTTCTCCAGTGCATTCAGCCAGCGTGTTGCTGTGTCCCAGCTCTCCATGTGGGTTCCGGCATCAAAGCCTTAGGCCAATTTTATTTCATTTGTGTTTGCTGTCAGAACAATGTCTTTATTCTAAAATGCCCTTCTCAAATCACCTCTCAGGTGGTTTGATAGAAGGAGCACGCAGCAGAAAAATAATATCTTTTTAAAAATCCACATTATTTCTTTTATGTTTTACCCTGTGAATACTGAATGCACCGCGCACTTAGTTAAACAGCATCCTGAATTCCATTTTTAAGATGAAAAGTACCTTTCATTTTAAATCTCCCAGAGACAACTGATCTGCTTTCTTTCTATGTGAGGGATTTGGGGAGGTGGGGAGGGGAGGTGGTATTCAAATTGCTGCTCAGCAATAAAAATTTTTACAATATCATTTGTTTTAGGCTGCCAGATGATGCCTAGATTGATTCAAAAATTCTCACAAAATAAAGATTGAAGTACAAGCAGGCCGCTGACAAGGCTGTAGGATTCCATCACGTCAAATTAGCATGAAAAGGAAAATGAGGGCGAGGGTGGACTCAACACCGTACCATCTTGCCTAACCACACTGTGTAATTGTGGGGTGCTTGCGGGACAATGCCTCTCCTTCAGCACGTGCATTGTAGGACATGAAAAGGAGGGAGAGAAAGAGATTTAAGGAGAAATTGCAGTGAGCTGGCAGGTAGTGGGCAGGGGATCAATCCAGTTTGTCACATCAAGGACTGTAAAGAATCCATCTCAGAATGACATTGTTGATTCAGGGTATTAAGTTCAGTTCAGAATAAGACAAACCGCGGCAGTAAGCCGAGAAGTAAACAGGGAATTCAGGCCCAGAGCATGTTGAGAGGAGGGAGACCAGGCACAGCACCGTGGCCAGTTCTGAAAGGCTGTGCTTGCAAAGAAGTTAAAGCTCTTCCCTTCCCCTCACCGTTTCTTTCTGACCATTACATCGGCCACCTCAATTACATTTAAACCGTCAGTAGCTGGCCTTTGCAGATGTCAATCAACTGGATGCTAAGGAGAGCAAACTGTTGTGTGTACTTGTGTCTGTGCAGGGCTACGGGGAGAAAAACGCACACAATGCACAGCCCCTGTGTATTCCTGGAGAAGTCTGGGTTGTGAGCCCAGCGAATGCAAACACCCCACATCTGCCATCGCTTCCTGCTTCTTCAGAAACAATTGCTCATTAACCCCCATCAGCCCCACAGAGGAGTGTATACTCAAGACATTCACCAATTACTTTGACCTTCTCTGTCTATCCATCTAGGTGACAATTCCTCTTTCTCTTTCATTGCATTTATCCTAATTAGCAGGTATATATTTATTTGTGTGCATGTTCAGTTTCTGTCTTATGCCCTAGAGTGCAAGCCCCACAAGGCATCCCATTACCACTATATCCCAACCGCCGTGCACAGGGCCTGGCACACAGTAGGCCTTTGGTATGTGAAATAATGAATGAATGGTTGCATAGATGAGTACATGAATTTAAAAAAATAGATTTCTAGGAAATGGAATATAGAGTTGCTATCTTATAGACCTGGTTAGGTCAGAAAAGAAAAGCGTTTTGTCATGTTGCTTCAGTCCTGAAGTGTTCTCATATTTTAACATCTCTCAGATGGAATAGATGTTTATGGATCCTTAAAATTTTAATCTGATGAATTTCCATTCTGAATAATGCATAATATAATGCTGCATTTTACAATCACTGTTGTCTTAGAAGAGTTATAATCACAAACCATAGCCAAATGAACCAAATAAGAACACCTATATGGATGCTGTCCCTTATGTTTCTCAGGGTTCCTGTAGACCCAGATCTGTCAAACTTTACATCAGAATCACTTTGTCAAAGACACACATTTCCAGGATCAACCCAGAGATTCTGATTCAGTAAGTCTAAGGCAAGGACCAAAAATCTGCAATTTTAAAGCCTTCCAATATTTGGGGTCCAAGTAATCCTCTGCCCCCATTTGATAAAAAGTTTTTAAATGCTTCTCCATTCCTAGCAAGGTAACTAAAAAGTTTTCTATAATTCTTTACAACTCATTGAAGACCTAGTCTTCAAAAAGCACTAACCAGTGTTGACCTTTATTATTTATGTCTTCCTGCCCAAAGTCATTCCCTCCTGTTCCTATGGAAACATGCATTTAGTAATTGGTGAACACATCAGCTAACTATGGGACAACTAGAAAAAGCAATTGTATTCCAGGTTGGACATTGTCCTACAACCAATTCATATTGGAAAGTATAGTTGCTTCCCTGGTGGCTCAGATGGTAAAGAACCCACATGCCAATGCAGGAAACCTGGGTTTGATCCCTGGGTCAGGAAGATCCCCTAGAGAAGGAAATGGCAACTCGCTTCAGTATTCTTGCCTGGAGAATCCCATGGACAGGAGATATCCTGGATATCCCTGTAGGCTATAGTCCATGAGGTCACAGTCAGACTCTACTGAGCGACAAGCACACATAGTATCTGAACCACATATCCAGGAAGTCATATTTAGGTGCGTTTGCAGAAGATTATTTAGCAGTTCTCAGGTGAACAGGGCTGAGAAGGAGTGTTCTCTAAACAGGAGGGCTCGCACATGCCAAGTAGGTGAATGTGGATGCCACTTCAAATCTTCTCTGGAAGTGGAGAGTCAATCAATAATTACAAATTAAAATACTGATGCCACTTTGTTTTTGCAAAAGCTTTGATTTATTAAAGCAGGTATACAACAAATATCCTTTCCTTGTAACTACTCATAAAAATGAGTATCCTATGTGTGATAGGAGCCTCTGGGACCCCCAGTGACCCTCATCATGCCTGTGTGATCTCTGCCGCTTGAGTGTGGGCTGGACCTGGTGGCTTGATTCTAATGAAGAGAGGACAGCAAAAGCGATGGCATGTTACTTCCAAAATCAGGTCACAGAAAGACCTGCTTCCATCCTGCCCCTTCTCCCTTGCTCGCTCACTCCCTTGCTCTGATGAAGCCAGCTGCCACACTGTGAACAGTTCTAAAGAGAAGTCCACATGCAACTGAGAGGGACCCCCAGTGAACAGCCTGCAAGGAGCTGAATCCTAAAATCAATCACATGAGTGAGCTTGGGAAAAGACCTCACCCCGTGACTCTGAAGTCAAGCCTTCAGATGAGACCAGAGCTCCTGTTGACGGACTGACAACAAGCTTCTGAGAGATGCTGAGCCCAGAGGCATCCAGATAAGCTGGGCCCAGATGCTGGATCCAAGGAACCTATGGGGTAATAAATGTTGTTTAAGGTGCATATTTTGGGGTGACTTGGTTTACACAGCAGTAATAAATAATACAGTACTCCTTTTTGTCCTTTTACCTAGAAACACATACTATCCTTGAGAGGTAAATAGAGCAGGTGTGTAATAAAATAAGCCCATTTTACAGATGGGAAACTGAGTTCAAGGACTTTGTTACTCGAAAAGATCATTTAGCCCAAATAGTTACTCCTGAGTCTTAGACCTAGACTCCAAGCTCATTCCTTTCAACTATGTTTTCAAGAGTACTAGATTAAGAATCTGAGAATGGAATTCTGATCCTAGCTCTAGTAGTATTATCTGTGCCACTGAGTAGCTCAATTAACACATCTTGATATTAGATTCTTTGTGAATATGAGGAGGTTGTTGGGAGTTGCTAAAGTCTCTCTTAGCTCAAAATTTCTCCATTTTATAAAAGGAAAACAAACTAGGTAACTGAAGTTATTTCCATAATTAGGGGCAAAAAAGAAAAATCTTTCTGTGTCTCAGTTTTAAGGTCTGTCCTGTGTTAATCATGCTATGTTGTTCTGATTTCCAGCACTGCCAACTCAGGAGGTGTGTGGACCTTCATCATCCTACCTTTGAACTTCCTCTTCAGGGACAGTCCCTGCCCTGACCTTCGTAGATCTGGCAATGCCCAGCCGGGGGGCGTATGAATACCAGGTAACATTTAAAAGGCTGATTTTTATTAGTAGGTTCTATTCACCAAAGTATTGAGTTGCCCATGCTCAGAAAAGCATAATCTCATTTTTGTAACTTCCCTCTTTTAGTTAATACCTAATGATTTGGGGAGTCAGAGGCATCACCAAGAGAAAATGAGTATGAAATATATTGCTCAAGTACTCTTTGAAAGAACTTCCCATTACATGATGAGTTAACAGTACGTTATGGGAAATGTGACTACCTTTATTGTAAACGATTTTTTTTTAATCTACACGCAAGAGGAGTGGGAGAGTAAATGTACTGTGCCATTATGAACCTGTCAGTCACATACGGATGAGACATCAGCTCCCTCTAGAACAAAATTTCCTGCCACTCAGAAATCATGTTTCCCATCAATCTGTTATTCTGATCTGTACTAACCAGATTTTTGATAGACAGATGAACTTAGGGAATTTTTAATATAGTCATTTTCTAAAAAGCTAAAACTTGGAACCAGATTTACTCTTTGGTAAGAATTAACCTTCATGATCCAATGTCCATCTCCATAGTTTGTTTTGCTCTTACCCATCTTACCATGACTAAGTAGCTAGTGAGACTCTGCAGCAACATTCAGAGTATAGACAGTCTTCTTAAGACTGTGGCCAAACAGTTGCTGGTGGCAAAATTAAGAGTGAGAAAGTACACTCTGGCACTATAGCAAATAAATGCTAAATTTATCTACTCACAGATGCAGACAGCAATGCATTGTAGATACTTGTTTTCCCTCAGGCAGGATAAAGGTGGATAAATAAATAAAAATCAGCAATACCGTGTCCAGGGCACAAAAGTTTTTAAAACCTGTTTTTTGTGGGATGGCATCCTAAATTAAAATAAATAGCAAAGATTTAAAACATAAATGGAAGGCCAAAATGAGCTGATGAACAAACAGGGGAAAAAAAGGAGTAAAAGAGAATACACTTTAAAAAATTATAGAAGATATTGTAATTCACCTGAACTAGGAACAGAGCCATCATTTCAATAGTAATAACCCTGGACGTTTCCTTACCATTTACACTTTCTTCTGTAGACCCCTTCCCCCACTCCAACCCCTACTGAACTCCAAGGGCTAGTACAATTTGATGAATGCTACCTTCAATAGTTAGAATTCAAAAGTAACCTCTTTGGCAAAGGTTATACACCATTTGAGGCTTTCCAGGTGGCTCAGTGGTAAAGAACCCACCCACCAATGCAGAAGACACAGGTTTGATCCCTGAGTTGGGAAGAGTCCCTGGAGAAGGAAATGGCAACCCACTCCAGCATTCTTGCCTGGAGAATCCCATGGACAGAGGAGCCTGGTGGGCTACAGGCCAAGGGATCAAAAAGAGTCAGACACGACTGAGCGTGCATATACTATTTGTTCTCCCACATCAGTAGGGGTCACCCACCTTTTTAAACAAAGCAACTACTTAGCATCTCATAATATTTGCATATTTCAGGAAGTTTTTGAAATCTATCTCAGAATGGGGCATATTTATGATTTAAAATGCCTTTGTTACTTATCTGAAATTGAAATTTAACTGAACATCCTGCATTTTTACTTTGTAAGTCTGACAACCCTATCCCTAAGTCCTGAGAGGAAGCAGAACAGTTAGCCAGGTAATTGATGCAGAGCTGAGATCAGAACTCAAATCTCTAAACAATTAACCATGAGCACCTTCCAAAGGAGTTAAACTAGGAGGAAAGTTGCAGCTAACCCAATCTGAGATGCAAGTCATTAACCCCCAAAATTAATGAATCAGGAGGAGAAGAGGAAATATATCTTCCCAACTGGCCAAGGGAAGAAATTGCAAGGAAGCTGCAACTGTTTGAAAATTACTTTAAAACCCCAAATGTCTCATTTTCTGAAAATGTCTCTCCAAAACTCAGTTTCTGAAACCCAGATTTGGTTCTCTTTACAAAAACTTTGACCTTCACCTCTATGAATTCCTAGGAGAGGTCCGATCACTTAGAAGTCACAAGAATCCAAAGGTAAGATCTAGAAATATGAGCTAAAATAGATAAATTTTCAGCACCACGGACAGTGGTTGTTATTGTCGTAGAGGAGGCATTCTTTTCACTGTTCTTGATACTGTGACTTTTCAAAGATTAGCTTTTCCCTCTGTGAACCAGCTTCATGTTCTCTCTGATTTCCAGTCAGTACAATGGGTTGGCTCACCACTGTGGCGTATTATGTTTTCAAAGAGATGTTGACACCAACACTCAAGGTACCTTCTGTCACCTTCTTTTGATAGGCCCTTCTTTTGATCTGTCTTTGCCCCTCTCCAGACCCTTCCTCATTTTTAAAATTCTCTTTCACTTTATATATTTTTAATAAATAAGTCTTTTGCGTACTTATTTTTCCTCATCCTTTTTTCCTTTTTTAAAAATTCTTTATTCTATCCCTTGTCATGTACTTTGTACAGTCCTAATGAGGACCCTCATAGCTAAAACAATATTTTCCTGAAGTAATCAAGATGGTATAGAAGAAATAAAGGCAAGACCATAGAAACATATAGTCGATTAGTTGTTGTCGGGCTGAGGGTGAAGGAATGGTGGAGTTAGCTACAAAGGAAGAAAAGTGATGAAACTCTGCTATATCTTGATTGTGGTGGTGGTTACACAGTGGTACACATTCATCAAAAGTCATAGGACTGTATATTATAATTATACTGCATGTAAATTACTCATCAGTAAACCAGATGATTTTTAAAAAATGACGTCAGAGAAAAGAGTGATATATTTTTGATAATTTCAGAGCAGATCATGGTCAGTCCTGCCCGCTTGCATTAAGGCATCAGCTGAATTGAATTCATTATGTTTGCTCTGGAAACTTCATTTTAGAGAGGGGCACTCACAAACTAAAAATAATAGCCACCAACATCTGTTCATGTTGGTGACTATGTATAAAGGGTTAGACCTTTCTGTCTCCGGAAGGCAGAACTTGTACCAATGAGTGGAACTGAAAAGAATATGGAATTGAATTATCCAATAATAGAATGGGTTGCCTTTCTACAGATAAGGGGGAAGTTATTCAAGTAGTAGCTGTATAACATTCCATCAGAGATTTTACCAAAGAGATTTGGAGTTATATGGGAGGTTAGACTAGATGTCAGCTAACATTCCTACAATGCTAAACTCTGTGAAATTTACCTGAAGTCCCATTTGTTTGTCATGCTTCATTCTTAGTATTCCTTCACAATGGATTGCTTTACACAAAGCAGTTGAAGGCACACTTTCTGGTAAGCAATCATGACTTTTCCCCTTAGAAGACAAAATATATATATATTTATTATTCCAAATTAATTCTTCATTACATCAATAATTATTGCCTTTAAATAAGAACAGTATTTGCATTAACTTTATTGAAAGTACAGAACAAGTTTTTTTGTGAATAATGATGATCTACTAAGGACTTCTTTGTTGTATGATTTCTACAGAAATATACAGCTATATTTGTCGTAGAGGAATATACAACAAATATAGCTCAGCTAATAGAGATTGTTAATTTAGATTTTTTTAAAAAGTAGCCATCCTTACATCAAACCAAGAAAATCTTGTAACGCTTGGAAGTTGGAGCGATTTGAAATCTTAACAATGACATTCCACTAGGTTTTGTTTCCTTTTTACTTATGTGGAAAATGGAGTCATTAACCTTCTATTCTCTAGAATTCCAAAATAAAAATTTTGAATGTTTAACATGTCCCAGTGGATCTGAGGTCCTTTGATGCAATCTTTAAAACTGTCATAAAATTGTCAGTGATAGTGACATTAAACTGTTGCCCTTCTAAAATTAGTATCAAAAACAGAATAGACTTTTCCTTAAGTTACCTACTCGTTTTAAGTAAATAACTGGTAATTGCTTTAATATTAAAAGTACTTGAATGACAAACAATACATACAAGTCTCAGGATGGTCATGTGTTTAGATTTGCATAGTACTACATTCTAGAAAAACCACTGCAAGAAATGTTAAGGACTCTGAGGAAATCAAGCTTCTCTAAAGAAACCACATATGTCATTTAACCTTTGTTCTGGATATCTTCCTGTAAACTAAGTATGAATATTGGCTAAAGTAACTTGTTATTTTTAGCAGTATATATGTTACATTAAAAAAACAGTCTGGATTTCTTCCCTAATTGTTCTATATTGTATATATCACATTCATTATGAAATCTAGCCAAAATTTTAATACAAAACATTTTTGCTCTGTCTTTAAAAGTTTTAAAGTCCTACTAAAGATTCAAACCAGAATAGAAACTTTCTGAAGGAGATGATAAGGATGCAACTTTTGTTAAAAATTCCAGACACTGTGCAGGGAAAAATCTAATTGTTACTTATAATTGAGTTAAGTAAAATAAAAAATATAAAAACAAGAAAAATGAACAAAATCAATTAAGGCTCTTAAAATTATAAGATGCATGGCAGCAAATTTCAGGTTTGTTAGTTCTTTTTGCTGGAGTGGAATTTCATATATAGAATGTAGGAATCATTGAATATTGTTTGAGAAGTGTAGGCCTTCTCTCCCTTGTTATGTAAACATATAATATAAAGCTCTATTAAGCATGACATGAGCAATATAAGAAGCAAAAGACAAGTTCAATATTCACTCTTAAGCCATGGTTTTCAAACATGAGTGTGCATCCAGATTACCTAGAGTTTGTCAAAGCAGAGATAGTTAAATGTTACCCCCAGAGTTTCTGATTCAGTGAGGCTGGGTGGGGTTAGAATTTCCCAGGTGATGCTGATGCTGTTGGTCAAGGTCATATTGAAGAACCACTGCCCTACAGAGAAGATAAAGGTTACCCCTGTATCAGGAAGGGCACTGGTATGAGAATCATGAAATGCCAATGCCAAGACTAAGGGTGGGATATTGGGAGAAAAGATGCCTATCTGAATCCCAACTTCTAAGTATTGTTTTTTTTTTAATCTGTAAAATGGGGATAATGATAATCAATGTCATAAAATTATATCATTAATTTAAATTACTTGGCACAATGCCAGGATTTTCTCAAAAATCATTAGCTAGAATTATTAACTGTGATTTTAGGAATGACACATATAAGTTACAGTTTCAATAGAATGTTATACTAAACAGTGTTTAAGAACTTATTATTAAAACTCTGATTCTAAATATATTTTCCATTTTCCTTATTTAAGACAATTTAATGTTAATAAAATTTAAGATATTTTATGCTCCACTAAGTGATTTGGAAACAGAAAATTAAGGGTAACACAAGCTCCCTGCTCTTGACCTTGAGAGGCTTCCAGTCAGGTTGGGGAGAAAGACCACATATATTAGTATATAATGAAGTGACATAGTTAGTGGTTCAGATAGTTCATAAAAAAATGTAGGCTGTCCAAACTTAAAAAGAAACTTGGGCCTTAAGCTTCATACTGAAGGATATGCAGGATGACAATAATGAATAATAATTGCTTAGTTCTATTTACAACTGTAATAATATAATAACATTAATATAGTAATGTAATATTAATCATTTTACACAGCTTCCAGGAAACTCTGTATAGATTATTGCAGATATTATCCCATTTCATAAATGAGAAAAAAACAAGGCTCAGAGATGTTAAGTCATTTGACCACAGTTACACAGCTAATACGGTAGGAAGTAAGAATCATTCTCAGCTCTTCAGACATCATATATTCTTTCCATTATACCATGGAATAGATGGCAGTATAATGAAGGGCATGTAGAAAAAAATGAGTATATGATATTCAAGGAATGAGTTGATATATCTTGACCAGGAGATTTAATTTAGTAATCAATAGCCTCCAAGTTAAGTTAGAGCTAGAGTTGGGTAAGGCAGACGGTAATTCAGTTCAGTTCAGTTCAGTCACTCAGTTGTGTCCAACTCTTTGCGACTCTATGAACCACAGCATGCCAGGCCTCCCTGTCCATCACCTACTCCCAGAGTCCACCAAACCCATGTCCATTGAGTCAGTGATGCCATCCAACCATCTCATCCTCTGTCGTCCCCTTCTCCTCTTGCCCCCAGTCCTTCCCAGCATTAGGGTCTTTCCAAATGAGTCAACTCTTCACATCAGGTGGCCAAAGTATTGGAGTTTCAGCTTCAACATCAGTCCTTCCAATAAACACCCAGGAATGATCTCCTTTAGGATGGACTGGTTGGATCTCCTTGTAGTCCAAGGGACTCTCAAGAGTCTTCTCCAACACTACAATCAAAATTATCAATTCTTCAGTGCTCAGCTTTCTTTATAGTCCAACTCTCACATCAATACATGACCACTGGAAAAACCATAGCCTTGACTAGACAGGCTTTTGTTGGCAAAGTAATGTCTCTGCTTTTTATTTTTTATTTATTTTTTTCTTTTTTCTATTTTTTTTATTAACAAGCAAAATAATAATTAAAAAACAACAACACAACAACAAAAACCTTAAAGTTGGAACTGCAATAAGTCAAACTGCTGCTGGAGTTCACAGATGTAGCTGGGGTACATGCTCCCTCATTGCAAGGCAGGACCTAGGCACATAACTGTGCATTTAGGTATTTATGTGAAAAGTCAAAGAGATGGAAACCACTGGAGAACAGAAAGCATCAACAACTTTTCATCAGGCAATTCCAAAGCGCTCTGCTCTTTTCCTCTTCTTTGCCTCTGTATCCTCTGTGGTTCCTATTCCAGCTGAACTTGTGACAATCCCAAATCGCTCCTTCCTCTTTTTCAGCTTTTCATCATCCTCCGACTTTCTGGAGATTGAAGAGACATTCAAACCAAACCTTTGAGCTCTTTCTTTTAGCTTATCCAGGTTAACCATAGGCTTGGTGTCAGACGACAAGCCTTTTGATGGAACTGGAGAAATTCCAAATCTAGCTGCCCGGGCAGCTTTCTTACTCTCCAAACTCACAGGTACATTGAATCGCTCGGCTCTCTTCTGCATCCTCTCAGTCTGTGGTATTTCAGATGTAATTTTTACCACTTTTTTCTCTGCTGCCACATCAACAGTTTTTTCAGGAGGTTCTTCCTCTTTGACAGGCAGTTCTAAGGGCTTTGGTTCTTCTTCCTCTGTTTCATCTCCCAGTACATCTTCTTCATTTGCCTCCTCTTCAGCATGCTCTTCAAGATATGCCTGGAGCCTGTTGATGAGATCTTGTTTTATTCCCTTGGTCTCCAAACCACGAGCAAGACACTCCTGCCTTAGTTCAGCAAGCTTCAGCTTATGAAGCCCCACCGTCTCAGCCGCCATCTTGTTACCCCCTCCGCTCCCAATGTCTCTGCTTTTTAATGTGCTATTTAGGTTGGTCATAACTTTCCTTCCAAGGAGTAAGTGTCTTTTAATTTCATGGCTGCAATCACCATCTGCAGTCATTTTGGAGCCCAGATAAATAAGTCTAACACTGTTTCCACTGTTTCCTCATCTATTTGCCATGAGGTGATGGGACCAGATGCCATGATGTGAGTTTTCTGAATGTTGAGCTTTAAGCCAACTTTTTCACTCTCCTCTTTCACTTTCATCCAGAGGCTCTTTAGTTATTCTTCACTTTCTGCCATAAGGGTAGTGTCATCTGCATATCTGAGGTTATTGATATTTCTCCTGGCAATCTTGATTCCAACTTGTGCTTCCTCCAGCCCAGCATTTCTCATGATGTACTTTGCATATAAGTTAAATAAGCAGGGTGACAATATACAGCCTTGACATACTCCTTTTCCTATTTGGAACCAGTCTGTTGTTCCATGTCCGGTTCTAACTGTTGTTTCCTGACCTGCATACAGGTTTCTCAAGAGGCAAGTCAGATGGTCTGGTATTCCCATCTCTTTCAGAATATTTCATAGTTTATTGTGATCCACACAGTCAAAGGCTTTGGCATAGTCAATAAAGCAGAAGTAGATGTTTTTCTGGAATTCTCTTGCTTTTTCAGTAATCCAGCTGATGTTGGCAGTCTAACAGAATGTGGTCCACTGGAGAAGGGAATGGCAAACCACTTCAGCATTCTTTCCTTGAGAACCCCAGGAACAGCATGAAAAAGATGGTAATTACGGAAGCCCTTAAAATTCATCTTGAGGCTTTACATTTTGTTTTGAGGTCAGTAGGTTAGTACTGAAAACTCACTGGGTACAAGCTGGATTTAAGGAAAAGCAAGTTAATCTCCTTCATTCATCCACTCTACTCAACAATAATTTATTGGGCATTAAGTGCCAGGTTTTGTGCCAGGTCCTGGGACTACAAAGATGAATAAGATACAGTCCTGTCTTCAAAGAGATCTTTGTCTAGGGAGTGAGAGAGAAATGAACATTAAAGATTACAATGACATGTGGCAGATGTAATACTAAAAGGAGAAATCAGTAGAATACAAACCTACATTTGCCTGCCAAAAGTTTTATTTATAGTGTGTTCTCCATTTAAGTAGATTTAGCATTAAATCAGTTACCAATGAGTGTTTCTAACTCAAGTGAAAAAACAACCAATTTCATTTTGGTATGACTCCTAGGATAGCAGATAAATTTCTACTTGAGGAGGAATGAAATTCCTCCAACAGAGCAAGGGAAGGAGCGAGAAGGTCTCATAAAATGTGGGGTACTTAAGCTGGTTCTTAGAAGATGAGCAGAAATACATCTAACAGACTAAGAGAAAATTCATCCCAGGCATTGCAAAGGCCTGGGGCCCTGAAATAGCCCATCCTATTAGGAGATTTGCAAAAAAGGTGCTTTTGCTGGTGTCTGGACTCTAGTGATTGCAGTAAAAATAGATAATAAATAAGTTTGCTTCTTAGAGAACTTAAATGCAGTTATCTATATCAAATGCCTAACAATATCCCTGGCACATCCTAGACCCTCAGTACATGTTAGTTCTTTCCCTCTGTCTTCACTTCGCACCCATTTCTGTTTTAAAGATACACGTAGGTTTGAATCAAAACACTTACCTTTCTATTCACTGGTGTCTTAACCCAAAAATGGCAGATGTGATTGTGACCAGATACTTAAAAACGTCTACCACTGTCTAAACCTTAGGAGTCTCTCCCTGAAGGTGTTCCTTGGAAGCCCCAGAATGCAGATTCCTAAACCACACCCACAGAATCAGAATCTTTGGTGGTAAGTCCGTCCCAGGCATCCTGAAGGATGCAAGCTCCACAGGGACATCTAATGCACAGCCCGGCTCGGGAATCACAACTAGAGCTCCGGGACTCATGAGCAGCCCTCCGGCTGTGGGACACTGCAGTGCCATTGGTTCTGTTGTTTAGGCTCTCAGTAGTGTCCGACTCCTTGTGGCCCCATGGACTGCAGCCCAGCAGGCTCCTCTATCCATGGATTCTCCAGGCAAGAGTACTGGAGTGGGTTGCGTTTTCCTTCTCCAGGGGATCTCCCTGACCCAGGGGTCAAACCTTGGTCTCCATGTCTCCTGCACTGCAGGTGGATTCTTTACCAGTGAACCACTTGGAAAGCTCATAAACCCCAATATATACTTATAAAAAGTAGTTGCATTCATGGAGAATATTATCTATCTATCTATATATACACAGATATACATATGTGTACACATATATACACACATATATATTTGTAGTCCACTTTAAATTTTGAGATAAAATTTGTATTCCATGAAATGTGAAAATCTGAAGTTTTATGTGCAAGTTTTGATGACTTTGACAAATACAAATTCCACATCACTCACACTCCATCAAGATATGTAACAGTTCCATTACCCTAGAAAGTTCCCTCATGCTGCTTCTTGGTTGATCCCTACTGTCTGCTACAAAAAGACAACTCTTTTCTGATTTTTATCATTAATGATTAGTTTTGCCTCTTTTAGAACTTAGCATGAATGCTTGGCTTCTTTCACACAACATAATTTCTGTAAGAATTATCAGTGTTCTTTAGTATATCTATAGCTCATTCCTTTTTATTGTTGAGTTGTAGTCAGTTACACAAATATATCATAATTTATTTATCCATTCTCTTCTTGATGGATACATGGACATTTCCAGCTTTATAAGAAAAACTATTATGGACATTTTTGTAAAAATGTTTTTATGAACATACTTTTTTATCTTGAGCAAATACTTTTGAGTCATAGAGTAGATATAGGTCTAATTTCATAAGAAACTATGCAACTTCTTGTAATTGAGTTTTAAGTTGTTCTGTGGCCCTTACAACTTTTCCCTTTGACTAAAGATTGCATTACTGTTACTGCCTCCCAGGCAGGAAGCTGAACAATAATTGGGACCTTTCCACTCAGAGCTGTGAGACTGCGGTTTGCTGATCGTGGCATTTACACATGAGATTGTTTTTTTTCTTTGCCAACATAATTTCCTGGGATTTTTTTCCCTTTATTAACAGAAGTATATTTTTGAACAGTTCCATTTAAGATGCATTACTTCTGTGACCATAACTGCACACAGCAATGGGATGTGTCAGATCGACCTTAACTGACACGGGCGTTGGTGCTAACCTTACCAGTGGCTAAAGCGTTTAACCTGATCAGTTCTTTTTTTTTTTTTATTGTGTTGGTTTTGCCATACATTGACATGAATCCGCCATGGGTCTACACATGCTCCCCCTCCAGAACCCCCCTCCCTCCCCCCTCCCTCCTCCCTCCCCCCGGGAAATCTCGGTGCACCAGCCCCGAGTGTCAACCCTGGGCTGGCGATTGATTTCACATATGAAAATTAACATGTTTCAATGCCATTCTCCCATATCATCCCACCCTTGCCCTCATCCACAGAGTCCACGAGACTGTTCTATACGTCTGCGTTTCTTTTGCTGTCCCACATGCAGGGTTCTCGTTACCATCTTTCTAAATTCCCTATATATGCGTTAGTATACTGTATTGTTGTTTTTCCTTCTGGCTTACTTCACTCTGGATAACGGGCTCCAGTTTCATCCACCTGAGTAGAACTGATTCAAATGAATTTTTTTTAATGCTGAGTAATATTCCATTGTGTATATGTACCACAGCTTTCTTATCCATTCATCTGTTGATGGGCATCTAGGTTGCTTCCATGTCCTGGCTATTGTAAACAATGCGGCGATGAACATTGGGGTACATGTGTCTCTTTCAGTTCTGGTTTCCTCGGTGTGTATGGCCAGCAGTGGGATTGCTGGGTCATATGGCAGGTCTATTTGCAGTTTTTTAAGGAATCTCCACACTGTTCTCCATAGTGGCTGCACTAGTTTGCATTCCCACCAACAGTGTAAGAGGGTTCCCTTTTCTCCACATCCTCTCCAGCATTTATTGCTTGTAGACTTTTGGATGGCAGCCATTCTGACTGGTGTAAAGTGGTACCTCATTGTGGTTTTGATTTGCATTTCTCTGATAATGAGTGATGTTGAGCATCTTTTCATGTGTTTGTTAGCCATTTTTATGTCTTCTTTGGAGAAATGTCTGTTAAGTTCTTTGGCCCACTTTTTGATTGGGTCGTTTATTTTTCCTGAATGGAGCTACAGGAGTTGCTTATATATTTTTGAGATTAATTGTTTGTCCATTGCTTCATTGGCTATTATTTTCTCCCATTCTGAAGGCTGTCTTTTCACCTTGCTTATAGTTTCCTTTGTTGTGCAGAAGCTTTTAATTTTAATTAGGTCCCACTTGTTTATTCGTGCTTTTATTTCCGATATTCTGGGAGGTGGGTCATGGAGTATCCCGCTTTGGTTTATGTCAGAGAGTGTTTTGCCTATGTTATCCTCTAGGAGTTTTATAGTTTCTGGTCTTATGATTAGATCTTTGCTCCATTTTGAGTTTATCTTTGTATATGGTGTTAGAAAGTGTTCTAGTTTCATTCTTTTACAGGTGGCTGTCCAGTTTTCCCAGCACCACTTGTTAAAGAGATTGTCTTTTCTCCATTGTATATTCTTGCCTCCTTTGTCAAAGATAAGGTGTCCATAGATGCGTGGATTTATCTCTGGGCTTTCTATTCTGTTCCATTGGTCTATATTTCTGTCTTTGTGCCAGTACCATACTGTCTTGATGACTGTGGCTTTGTAGTATAGCCTAAAATCAGGTAGGTTGATTCCTCCAGTTCCATTCTTCTTTCTCAAGATTGCTTTGGCTATATGAGGTTTTTTGTATTTCTATACAAATTGTGAAATTATTTGTTCTAATTCTCTGAAAAAGACCTCTGGTAGCTTGATAGGAATTGCATTGACTGAGATTTTTTAAGCTGCTTCCTGACAGTTGCAGCAACCTGTGATTCGTGAGTGAGGTTTTGGTTCAGTCGCTCAGTCGTGTCTGACTCTTTGTGACCCCATGGACTTCAGCACACCAGGCTGCCCTGTCTATCACCAACTCCTGGAGCTTGCTCAAACTCATGAGGTTTACCTGATCACAAGAAGAAAACTTAGCAAAAAAAAAAAAAAAAATCCTAAAACCCTAATGCTGTAAATTCAGCCTTTGCACTGTCAATGGACAAACAACTTACCGTAACAGGGCAGTGCCCTTATGAAGTTAAACTTTTGGAACTCAAAGAATTGAACAGGAACAAGTGATATGTATTAGCTGCCGGAGAAAGTAACTTTTTGAAAAAGATAACAAAAGGTCTGACCTAATTTCATTATTTTATCAGCTTTAGTTTCCACTCCCCAAGCATAGCTTTTTTTTTTTTTTTTTTAAACTTGTTCCAGAAATATATTTTATTACATGATATGTAGGGTGGGGGAGAGAGGAGCAAGAAGAAAACAGCTGCAGTAATGACAGTGACTTCCTTCCAAGACATGCCAGTTCAGTAACAGACCGAATTCCAGCACTTCATTGTAATTCCCTCTTCCCGGAGAATGGACACATTACCTGAGCTTCATTTCCCCGAAGTGCACTCCTCAGCGCTTCAGTACTGTGCTGAAAGCATATTTATTTTACCCTGTTCATTTGAGCATACTCAAAGGAGCCAAAAAAGAAAAAAAAGGTCTAGCCCATCTGTCAGAGTTGGAAGAGAAGGAGGAATATAGGAAGAATTTGTGCATACATGTCAAAGAGAAAATAAAAGGAGAATGTTCTGGAAATATTAAATGATCTTATAATCACGAGATGTTAATAATGTATATGAAGCAGACCTGCATCCTCCATGATGCCAGGGGTGGGGGGGTTGGAAGGGTGGGCAGGGGCAGTGGAAGAGGGGGAGTGAATGAGCTGAAGTAGAACAGAAACAAAAAATGAGCATCCAAGGAAAATCCGTAGCAGCACCATATACGGTAATGGCATCACTTTATAGGTCTATGTTTTAAGGTAGGTTTTTGCAATTCAGTTTCCTGCCCTCTTCCCTAGGTGATGAGTCTCAGTTTCTCCCACTTAAAACAAAAAGGAAAAAAATGATTTACAGCTACTTTCTGGATAGCAATACAGAAAGCCCACTCAGCTGGTGACCTAGCTCAAGGTATAAATTGCAGAGCAAAAAAGGGCAGATCTCAGAACTTAAATAGCCATGAGCAGCTTCCTTCCTGGAAGCAGAGAGAAGAGAGATAGATAGTCAGATAGGTAAGAAGAATATGTATAATAAAACAATGTGTATATATATATATGAAATAACATATACAATATGTATAACTAATGTATACATTGGCAATTACATGGCACATCTCACATAATACATCAGATATCAAGATGAGGGCACACAGTGCTAAGGGAAGCACAATTCCAATCTCACCTCTGCTATGAGCTTTGGGGTTTTATTTCAGTACAAGGAAAAACGACAATAAACTGAAGTGCTCTTTCCAGTCTTTCAAAGCACAGCTTTCAGGAACAGAGAGAGGAGTTGCCAGGTGGGAGGAGAGAATTGACAGGGAGAAACACTACAGCCAATCCAGAAATGATTTTCCCTGGTGTGTCATGTTTGATTCAGGGAGGGAAAAGAAAATTGACCCTGGATTAGTTCCCTCCTTGGATTGTCCTTCCACCAACTTCTCTCAAGTGAGAAGCAGCTGCCCATCCAGTGCCCAGGGCAGCCTCTGCTGGATCTAACCTGGCTTGTCGGAAACCAGCAGCCCCCCTCCCCTCCACCCGACCCCAGATCAGGCCTGGCTGTTCTACTCTCTACCAGTTCTGGAGAACAGCATAAAGTTCTCAGTGGTCCTTGTAACTCCTGCTCTAGATGTCCATCCTCCCCTGCAGGGGCCATACCAGCCCACTGTCTTCCCCTCTGTCTCCATCCATCACTACTTCCATGGCCCACCACACTGCCACCAAAGAGTGGGGGAAAAAAATCAGGGTGTTTTTCACTGCCTATTGTTTCATGTTTTAGTAAACAATCTGCGAAAGAAGGAAAATTTAAAAAGCCCCCTTCAGAACCATGGGGCCCTCGGGTTCAACAGCATCATTCCCTATACCTGATCACTCCCCCACATTTCATATTTTTTTGGTCTGGTCCTGCCTTCTCTGCCCTCCTGCCTAGCCTGGGCAGCAGAGCAGGGGCGGCAGGCCGAGGGGTAGAATGATGAATTCAGAAACACAGGATCGGCGGGGAGATTAGGCTGTCAGCTTCAGAAGCACTTTCCTGCTGAAGAGGAGATAAGCAAGAAAAGGTGAATGAGAACACTAGTCATGACAGATGGTTTGGGAGATTTGGAAAAGAGAGGGGAAAAGGGAAGGCTGTGGGGTGCGGGAGACAGACAGGGTTTAGGAGAAGGGTTGGTGGGGAGAGAAAACAGTCAGCGAGTAGTCTCTGGGTGGAGCCTCTGATCTTGAGACCACAATGCGATACCACCGTCCTAGCCATTAGAATGGCTACTATAAAAATTTTTTTAAGAAAGGAGAAAAGAAGTAAGGAAAAAGGGTTGGTAGGGATGCAGACAAATTGGAATCCTGATGCACTGTTGATGAGGATGTAAAATGGTGGACCCACTATGAAAGACAGCATGGCAATTTTTCAAAACTCAAGAATAAAATTATCATATGATCCAGCAATTCCACTTCTGAGCATACACCCAAAAGAATGAAACTAGGGATTCAAGGAAATATTTGTACACCCATGTTCATAGCAGCATTATTCACAATAGCCAAAAAGTGGAAGAAACCCAAGTCCATTGACAGAAGAATGGATGAATAAAACGGGGTACATATACATACCATGGAAACACTATTCAGCATTAAAAATGGAGGAAATACTGTCATGTACTACAATAAGGATAAACCTTGAGGACATTATGCTAAGTGAAATAAGCCAATCACAAAAATACTGTATGATTTTATGGATATGTGATACTTCAGAGTAGTCAAATTCATGGAGACAGAAAGTAGAGAGATGGTTTCCAGGGGCTGGAGGAAGAGGGAAAGGAGAGTTATTGTTTAACAGAGTCAGAGTTTCAGTGTTGCAAGATAAAATGAGTTCTGGAGATGAACGGTAGTAATGGCTGCACAACAATGAATGTTCTTAATACACTTGAAAATGAAAAGGGCAGCCCAGGGCACTCAGTCTAGAGTCTCCTGTAAGCTGCCCGCTGGGCCAGCTAGTGTAACTCACTCAGTCGTGTCTGACCCTTTGCGACCCCAATGGATTGTAGCCCACAAGGCTCCTCTGTCCATGGGATTCTCCAGGCAAAAATACTGGAGTGAGTTTCCATTTCCTTCTCCAGGGGATCTTCCTGACCTAGAGATGGAACACAGGTCTCCCACATCGTGGGCAAGTTCTTTACTCCTTCCAAAGCCTAGTGTGTCAGTGTGCTTTTACAAAGACCACTATATCACAGCTTAATTTTTCATTGTAACAATGATATCAGTTTAAAAGTATGCAGAGCAGGGTTTTTCTCCTTTCAGTGTTTTCCTCTCTTTGAATCGTTTCTTCCAGTTAGTAAAAAATGTTGAAACCGCCCCCCCATGATTAAAATGGTAAATTTTGTATGATGTGTATTTCACCACAATTTAATTTTTCTTAAGTTGGGGCAGGAAAAGTAGGGAAATACCTGAATACCTTGGGATCAGGGCTGTGTTTGCTATTTGTACTATGAGGCTATTTTCATGGTTACAGTCTCTAACCAGAGAAACCATATAAGAAATTCATGCACTAGCCCCCACATTCTCATCACATCCTTCCTCAAACTTGATGTCTCAGAAAGCTGAATTTGAATCTGTTGTTCAGATTTCATTGCTGACACTAATTGCCCGTATGTGGACAGAATTTCAAGCCTTCTCATTTTAGCTTTATTCTAGCTCTCTCTTCCTGCTTTGGCAAGCCTGTTCAAGCAAGTACATAGGACCATGCAGACAGGTACAGCTTTAACCTAAGAGTCTCCTTGTGCCTGTCTTCCCCTGAGTGATACAAATATGCTCTCTTCTCAGAAATATCGACCAGACATTTCTGCTCACTCAGCCTGAGCTGAAGACTTAAGTGCGAGGATTCCAGCTCTGCTGGTATTGTGCATTCTATTAACATTATGTTAATTAGCTGAAAAGCCACACATTGATTTTCCTTGAGAGATTCCAAGGATCAAATATCAATGAATGGACCCTGCTAAGCCTAATTCACTAATGGATTTTTAACTTACCTGGAGAGAAAAGGTTCAAGGGAAAAGTAATTTTTCCATCTGCCAGAAGAAATGAAGAACTTACCTTTTGCAACTGATTTAGAGACTTTCCACATTCTAAGAAATCCAAAAATGATTTCTACACATAAGCCTTATGTTTTCTTTAATTGTTATAGGAAAGATCAGATGGAAAGAATCTCAAAGCAAGACCCCAAGTTCAATTAATTATGGTATATCCAGGAATTGTGCATCAAAATGAACATATTCACTGAACCTGGGCATTAGTGTCTTATTCTGACAAGGCTCTTAACAGTGCTACATATAAAAAAATGTTTAATGCTTGTATTTAGGAGAGTGAAAGGAAAATTCTAGCAATCCAGTATAGCATCCCGCTCATCACTGGGACCCCAAAGTAAATAAAACATGTTCTCTCTTAAGAGTGAACAGTCTAATAAAGCAGGGATTGAGGATCCCTTCAGTAAATGGCAGAAGGTAGAACTGAGTGATGTGACTTTGCAAACGTCTCCCTAAAAATCTCTCTTTACTCAATGTTGACTACATTATTATCATCATCCCTTAGACTGGTTTCCAGGCAGGTTTCCTTAAATCATAGTGGAATGGGAGGTACAAAGAGTAAAAATACTGGTAACAAACAATAGATTCTGTGAACACCCACAGTGCAACGATACATCGCTAGTCCCACAGTGCCACAGCCCCAAACGTTTTCCCTGGTTCAGGAGGATATTGGATGGGGCTAGGGGTAAAGGAAGACAATAGAGCTTATATATCTTATATCAAAAACTGGGCAGCATATGTAATAGAAGAAGCAAAGACTTGACAATTATGTAAATACATTTGTAGAAAAACTCCATTACTTCCATCCTGCTACCATGATACCTAAGGGACAAAAACAACGAGGATATTGGGAGTTCCCAGAAGTTCCTGGGGGCTTCCCAGGTGGTACTAGTGGTAAAGAACCTGCCTGCTAATGCAGGAGATGCAGGTCGGGAAGATCCTTGGAGAAGGAAACAGCAACCCGCTCCAGTATTCTTGCCTGGGAAATTCCATGGACAGACGAGCCTGGCGGTCCTCTGGGGTTCCACAGAGTCGGACACGGCTAAGTGACTGAGCACACACAGAAGCTCCTGCTGCCTTCTCAGTGCCTCCAGCAGAGTGGCCTTGCCATACGTGTCACTCCAACCCCAACTGAGGGCATGTCCTGTCTCTTCTCATGTCAGAGACTGCTGTGAATTACCAAGATGTGTTTCCTCTTTCCCCTGGCACAGGTACACTACATTTCCCAGCCTCCTTTGCAGGTACATGGCCTGGGATTGAGATCCAGCCAGTAGTCTATGAGAAGAAGTGAAGTACCATGCCCTGGCCTGGCCAATAAAACCTCTCTCGTGATCTTCTGCTCTCTCTCTCTCCCTCCACGTCTGGCAGCTACTTATTGATGTCCACAGAACTTGCTGAAGATGTCAGAGCCTCTGTTGGCCTGGATCACTGAATGACTGCATGGAACAAGTCTTCCCCACCTCTTCCCTCCACACCCCACTTGGGTCAGATTCACCACCACCGCCTACCAACTAGTCTTTATGTCAACAAAATATGAATTATTACACGAAGCCATGAAGCTCAGAATTTTTTCTATTTCAGCCAGGGGTATATTTCCTGAAAAGGTAGTGGAAGCTTACGTCTTTGTAAGCTTACCTTCATGTTCATGGCCCCCTTCAAAGAACCAAGAAAGGTCCCTGGCAATGATTTCATGTGGTCATTTTTGTTTTTTTCCTAAAATTTGCAGAAGTCAAATGTATTAGTTACAAGTGGCAATGCCCACATTCTTTTTCCTCTTTAATTTCCCCTCCATTATATGTCACTTTGTCTCCAATGGCATATGAGTGTCCAGGGGGCATTTTTTGAATCAGGCTAAAGAAAATTTATTTTGCATTTCATGGGATCATTTATCTGGTTCAAAGTCACTTCCAGGAATATTGAAGTTATTGCTGGCTGAACCAGTATAGAAATTATTTTTTCAGGAATTCTCCTAGTGCCCTCTATGCCAACCTACCTGGTTTCCAAACATAAAAGAGCAGGACCAGAGGCTCTAACGCAGCATGTGCAGGTTCTATGACTCCTGGCATCAGAGCCATGGGTAACAGAGCACAAGGTTTGAAATGTGCCCTGTTAGAAGCTTCTCTGTGGGAATTCCTTCTAATCATTAGGCATGTACATGTGTAAGCAGACAATTTGGTTCTCAATAACACCTAGTCAAAACAGAGATTGTCTTTGGTGAGTGTATGCAATTATAAATATGCCATACATCCCCCCCTTTTATTATAGAAATCACTCAAAATAAAATCAGAATTCTTGTTTGTTGAGCACAAGCTTGTAGGAATATTACAAAGAGTACATGATTTGCCTTGTCTTCTTTCTTTTATTCACCCTAACAATCAATAATTGAGAATTAATTCTGATTAACCATTCTAGAAAAAAAGACCAAATTATGTTTCCATTCTCTCTGCAGAAAGTGATATTGCAAAATCATCATCAGATGAAGAAGTGATCAAAAAGTATGCCACCCAAGAGAGTAAGGAAAAAAAAGATATTGTTACATTTCTGGGCTTTGTACTATTGATCAACTTTTTAAAAATTATTATTCTTTGGACTATAGTTGATGTACAGTGTTGTATTAGTTTCTGCTGTACAACAAAGTGAATCACTTATACATATACACATATCCATCAGTTTTAGATTCTTTTCCGATATACGTCACTACAGAGTACTGAGAAGAGTTCCCTATGCAATAGGTCCTTATTAGTTATCTATTTTATATATTTGTTGTTTTAGTCACTAAGTCATGTCTGACTCTTTGCAACTACATGGAGCCCACCAGGCTCCTCTATCCATGGAATTTCCCAGGCAAGAGTACTGGAGTGGGTTGCCATTTCCTTCTCCAGGGTATCTTTCCAACCCAGGGATCACACCCATGTCTCTTGCATCTTCTGCATTAGCAGGTGAATTCTTTACCACCGAGCCACCTGGGAAGCCCCCTTTTATATATACTGGTACATGTATTAACATGTCAGTCCCAATCTCCCAAGTTTATCCCCTCTTTCCCCTTTGACAGCCATAAGTTTGTTTTTGACATCTGTAACTCTATTTCTGTTTTGCAAAGTGTAAGTTATTGGGATTGACCTAATTATTCTAAAAAAAATAGTCCCTTTTGTGCCAAGTTTTATATTTGTAACTGTGTATTCTTTTCTTAAAGGGCTCTGAATATGTCATAACCTCCAGGCCCCACTAAGTCCAGCCCTGACATAGCATCTAGCACTATTCTACTGAGGCACCGCCTTCAAGTGCTACCCGGGTCACTGTGTCTCAAGAGGGACATGCTGGTAATCTCAGTAGCCTAGGGCATCTCCAGGGAGGAACCTGTTTCCCTTGGCCCACTCTCACACCAGTTCTGTCTCTCAGGTGATATGAGGCGGGTTCTCTGAGGCTGGACAGGAAGCCAGCCCAGAGGTTTCTTTGCATCTGGCTCACAGGGGTCATCCCTCCTTTCTAACCAGCATTCCTGGATGCAGCACAAGTACCTGTGTTCTAGCCCCCATCAGACATGGTGCCAGGTGATGCTCTTGGGGGCCAATTGTCAGATTTAATATAAACCAGTCACCATGGCTCCTCTGAGCTGTCAGGCAAGCCCAAACCTAGCCAACGTGCCAATTAACCTTCCAGACTTGCCCAAACATATCTGGTCACAGCCATGATACCCAGCTCACATACCTGGCTTCCAGTCTTTCTAGCCAAGACGCACTTCTAAGTAGTAAAATCTCATTCAGTCCTGTGAGTTTATGAGTGGGAGTCTTCCCTATGCTACAGACAAGGGAACTGGATTCAGAAATCTACAGCGACTTCCCCACAATCTCCAAATCTACAAGTCAAGGACTAAGTGCCAAAACTCAAACCTTCTGCCTCCTTAATCTATGCTCTGTGGCCCTGCAGTCCATCGAGATAAGAAGCGCTGGTTACAGAAGGATCGGTCAAGGGGAAGATGCTGAAACCTGAGCATGGTTGCTATGAGTTTTCAAGGCTGTTTTTTGGTTTTGTTTTTTTTTAAGCAGACAGAAAAAAAGAGTTGGCACCATGCAGCAATAGTAGCTAGGAAATGGACTATTTCTCCCTTGATGCACTTAATTCTCGATGAGGAGGGACTCAAATAGATGACCCTACAATACTTTTCTATTTGAAATAATCATTGGTACTACATACCCAGGACAACAAGGTGTGTCTTCTTTTCTCTTACCATTGATACTCATGTTACACAAAAGCACCAAAATGTATTCAAAGTGGTTATAGTATCAATTTTTCTACACTACAGAAAGAAGAATGATTCCTAAAGCCATTGTAGAAAGTTTGTAAGAGGAGAGATGGAGGAAAAAAAGATGAGGATCTAACCTTAAAGAGACTGAAGAGCCCTCACACACTAGGGGCATATAGCAGAGGAGATGACTGTGTCAGAAAAATTTCTTGATGGATTTTTGCTTGCGGAAAGTGAGCCCCACCCCCACCTGCTGCTTCCACAGGCCAACTAAAAGAAAAGATGAAACTGAAGAAGAGCTGCATTTCTTGGTAAGAAAGTAACAGAATTTGGAGCTTTTCGGGAACCAGGAAAAAGGAAGGAGGTGAAATAGAAGGAAGATCTTGAGGAAAAGTAAGGGGTTTGAGTGGCATCCATAAGCTGAAGTCAAAATGGGAGATGCTGGCCCAGTAAGAAATGCCCTAAATTAAGAAAAGACCTCGGAACCATAAGTCAGGGACATCTACCATGCACTTTAAAGGTTTTTATTTGTAGTGCTCTCTGATGTTCTCACCCACCCCATTCCTTCCCTTTTCCCTAAAACCTTGGGTCAGAATCTGCTCTCCGCCACCTTTCTTGCTGGGATACTTTAAAGACATGGGACTGAGGTGGTGTCCTGCCTTAGCGAGTTGATCCAAGAAGAGAGAGTTCTCAGAGCCAAGACCAAGACCAATGACCAGTTGGCAATCCTGGGAGCCCTAGAGAGTGGAGCCCCTCAGAAAAGGCAGACACATCACAAAATCCTTCTGCAACCTGTGAGACAGAGACTCAAACTATCTTATCTGGATAGTAAAGAATGACCACAGAATTTTAAGAAATGAGAGATGTCAGGAATGCAGAAGCATAATATAAAATAGCTCACTAATAAGGCTGATAATAGTCTTTGAGTCTTAGAGAAGGCAATGGCAACCCACTCCAGTACTCTTGCCTGGAAAATCCCGTGGTTGTAGGAGCCTTGTAGGCTGCAGTCCATGGAGTCACTTGGAGTCAGACACAACTGAGCGACTTCACTTTCACTTTTCACTTTCATGCATTGGAGAAGGAGATGGCAACCCACTCCAGTGTTCTTGCCTGGAGAATCCCAGGGATGGGAGAGCCTGGTGGGCTGCCATCTGTGGGGTCACACAGAATCGGACACGACTGAAGCAACTTAGCAGCAGCAGCAGCAGCAGCAGTCTTTGAGTCTTAGCATGAAGTGAAAGACATTATGCAGGATAAGAAGCCAGGAGATCTAAGACTAAAAGCAAGGAACACGGCTAGCGGCAAGGCTGGGACTAACTCAGTGATCTGCTTCTCTGGTCACAGCCCTTCCCAGAGCATCATCTCTTATGGGATGTATTGTGTCCTCCCAAATTTTATATATTTATATATTGAAGTCTAACCCCCCAGTACTCTAGGTTGGAACTGTATTTGAAGATACAGTCTTTAAACAGGTAATTAAAGTAAAATGAGGTTATTAGAGTGGACCCTAATCCAATGACTCATGCTCGTGCTAAGTTGCTTCAGTCTTGTCTGACCCTTGGCGACCCCATGGACTGTGTAACCTGCCAGGCTTCTCTGTCCATGGGATTCTCCAGACAAGAATACTGGAGTGGGTTACCATGCCCTCCTCTCAGGGGATCTTCCCTACCCAGGGATTGAATCCACATCTCCTGCATTTCCTGCATTGCAGGCAGATTCTTTGCCCGCTGAGCTACTGGAGAAGCCCTAATCCGATGACTAGCGTTCTTATAAGAAGACGAGATCAGGACACACAAACACACAGAGGGAGGACTGTGTGCGGACACAGGAGAAGGCCATCACCAAGGCAGAGGGACTGCAGGAGGAAACCCGCACCTCAACCTTAGACTCCCAGCCTCCCGCACTGTGAAATCAATTCTATTCAAACCATCCAGTCTGTTTCGCAGAGCAGCCCTAACAAACTAATACAGCGCCCCCCTCCTCTGGTCACTGTCAACTGAAGTCCCATCACTACATGCCAAGGTGGTCAAAAAAACCCTCCAAAGCATGAACAAAAATTATGAGATAATTTTCACTTTGTATTTTGAATAATTTGATCCAAACTAAATTTACTCTGTATATACAAGGTAATTTTGCCCATAAACGTGTGGTTTCAACAAATGAAACCCTATTGGGACCAAGACCAACAAAAGCAATTGGGGCTCTCTTTTACTCTGATCTCCAGAAAAGCAAAATATTTGCATTATGTAGGAATAAAAATATTTCTAAATTGCTTTGTATTAATCATACAAAATATTTTGCATTTCACTCAATATTTGATTCTGTATTTCTAGGGATTTTTACATAGCATCTGATGGTGTGAAACCTGGTAGTTTGGAGTTGTTGTGGAATAGTTGGCAGTACATTCTTTGTCATGTTGCTTTTAAGGTATTTGTAAGTTTGGAGTCAGTATAATTGATTTCTACACTTTAGAGTTTACCTAGTGAATTATTATGATCTTCAGTCTTTGTCAGTATCAACAAGAGACTATGAAAACAAGAGGATACTCTCAAAACTCTACACGTATACAACTCTAGTGGTGTTGGTTTAGTCACTAAGTCGTGTGCAGCTCTTGTAACCTCATGGACTGTAGCCCATGAGGTTCCCCTGTCCATGGGATTTCCCAGGCAAGAATACTGGAGTGGGTTGCCACTTCCTCCTCCAGAGGATCTTCTTGACCCAGGGATCAAACCCAGATTTCATGCATTGCAGGCAGATTCTTTACAGCTGAGCCATCGGGGAAGCCCCATATACAACTCTAATTGTATCCAAAAGGCAACATAATACATGACTTGGAAAATGTATCAGTTGTCACTTCTGTCTGAAAAACTTTGTTTCCACTTATATGAGTGTACAGCTGACCCTTGAACAACACCAGTTTGAACCACAGCAGGTCTACATATATGTGGATTTATTTTCTCACTAAATACATACCAAAGGACTACATGATCTGTGGTTGGTTTAATCCATACACGTGGAACCTTGGATAGGGAGGAACCACAGATCCAGAGGGCTGACTGTAAAGTTATACTCAGATTTTCAAGTGCATGGGGTGGAGGTCATCAGTGCATCTAACCTCCAAGTTGCTCAATGGTCAACTACACTCAAAAGTTCTGCCACCCCCAAATTATAAGCATCCCAAACAAGTTATGTTTCCCCTCTCTGCTGATTGCTCTTTCAGAATGAATGCACACGGTAGAAGTAGACCCATGTTTCAGAGTTTCCTATTTGATTTCCTGGGTACTCAAAAGCAAAGATTTCAACTTTTTCAGACTCATTTTCTCCTCCCCTACACTGACTCTGGCAGTGTTGAACAAAATGGCAATCAGATCCAAAGAAAGGCAAAACTAAATGGTGATACAGAAAAAGCAAAGCATAATATATCTTTATCTCACAAACAAAATTATTTTCTAGACCAGTGCTTCTTAAACATTAATGTTCATAGGAAGGTGTTGTAAATTGCTGTTGGAGGATGCAAAAGTGCTTACCGAACTGAGAACTTATCTTGAGACCAAAACCTGAGGGAGGCAGTCCCATGTAACCAGTGGATCCATTTATTGTAGAGCAGATCATTCACAGGGTAGGATGGGGAGAGCGAGGATTCAGAAGCATCCACAGCTGCACCCCGCACCAACAAGGGCCCGTAGGGACAATTTTAGAGTTAACCGATGGTATAAGGTGTGTGCTCGGAAACAGTATGTGCATTCCTAAGTCAAGATTTATGAATGGGTAACTAGTCTCGTGGGTGCTGCGAATACCTCAGCAAAGGTCTTCATCATTGTTTGGGGACTAACAGAGCACTGAGGCCACCTGGCCCTAACAGTCATTAAATAATATCTGTTAACTACAAAGCCCTTCAGGACAGAGAAGTGATTTGCTACACAGTATAGTCCTGGGTCAGGTGAGAGGAATGACAGAAGGGACTGTGCTGGCCCAAGATGGCAGTAGTTATGCTAACGGCCATACAGTTGCAGACCTGAGGGGCTCTGGAATGGGTCCTGAGATTCTGCATTCTGTATGAAAAGCTCTAAGGTAATGCTGATGCTGCTGATTTATGGAACACTCTAAGTAGCAAGATTCTAGATCTTTATTTCTAAATCTATAAAAATGTAACTACACAAAGTATTAGCAAAATGGAGGAGAATATTTTTTTAATTGGAAGGTCAGAGTTTCTTTCCATAGTAGGTTTAAAGAAAAAGGCTATTAGGTTTAATGCATAAAAATTTAAACTTCTATGACAGTAAAGAAACTGATAGCATATTTCCAAAATATATAACAAAACTTCCTATTCAGAATAAATGAAGGACTCCTTGAAATCATAAGAAAAGATTGAAATCACAGAAGAGTTACAGTTTAGCAATAAACATGTGAAGAGGGAAGGAAATGCAAATTGAAACCACATGAGATATTTTCTATTCACCCAGTTGTCAAAAATTTAAAACAATGCTTTTTGACATTTTATAACCTGTCATTGTTAATTTTAAGGCAATACAGCTCCAAAAATAGGTATTTTTTTTATCATAGTTTCCAACTTAAAGATGAGGAAACAGATGCCCAGAAACAGGAAACAATTTGCCCAAAATTACTTACTGTAGTAACTGTTTAGAACAGTGGCCTCCTAGCTGGCAGTTTAGCTTTGGAAATTAGAGTTAGAAATTTCAAAGGCATGCTGCAATCCATAACAGAAAGACTTACCATTCTATCCCATTTATCATTGTTGGAAATGGCATCAGTGCTTTATTTTCTATAATAGATGATGAAAATGTAGAATTCAATTTTGTTTTGATCATATCTTTTTATGTATATTCATGGTATGATATATGTACATATATAAACAACTGAGATCATATCATGAAATAACTGTATAAAACATTACATAAAATATGTATTAACATTATGTAAAAATACTTTCAGGGAATTCTGTGGCAGTTCAGTGATTAGGATTCTGCATTTTCATTGCCAAGGGCCTGGGTTCAATTGCTGATTGGGGAACCAACATCCCACAAGCTTTGTGGCCAAAAAAAGTTTTGTTTTCACTTATCACTAGTAAGAAAATAAAATTTTAATGATTCCTTAATGGATCATCATATGGTGGAATACGTCATAATTTATTCAACATGTCCCCAATGTTGAATGATTGGTTATCTCCCCCCCTTCCTTGCTTATGCTAGTGTAAAAACCATCTTGATAAACAAGTAAATCTGTTAACAATTTGGTTATTTTTTCTTTGGGAGAGTTCCTGAAAAGTAGAATGTGAATCAAAGGATTGAAACAGTTTTAAATCTTTTGATACATGCCAGCAAATTCCTATCCAGAAAGATTATGCCAGTTAAGGTACACACTATTAGTGTTATCAATATTGTGTTTTTAAATGAATAATGTGATTACTAAAAAAGAAAATCACTATTTAAATGTTTAGTTTGTTAACCATGAGTGAGACTAAATATTTTTTCAGGTTTATTAAATCGATTTATATTCTATGAAAAATGTCCATCCACTTCTTCAGCCCTTATGGGGGTTTGGTCTCAATGTCTTTTTTTACTGAACTGAGTTCAGTTCAGTAGCTCAGTTGTGTCCAACTCTTTGCGACCCCATGAGTTGCAGCACGCCAGGCCTCCCTGTCCATCACCAACTCCCAGAGATTACTCAAACTCATGTCCATCGAGTCGGTGATGCTATTCAATCATCTCATCCTCTGTTGTCCCCTTCTCCTCCTGCCCTCAATCTTTCCCAGTATCAGTGTCTTTACAAATGAGTCAGCTCTTCGCATCAGGTGGCCAAAGTATTGGAGTTTCAGCTTAAGCATCAATCCTTCCAATGAATATTCAGGACTGATTTCCCATAGGATGGACTGGTTGAATCTCCTTGCAGTCCAAGGGACTCTCAAGAGTCTTCTCCAACACCACAGTTCAGAAGCATCAATTCTTCGGCACTAGGCTTTCTTTATAGTCCAACTCTCACTTCTGTACATGACTACTGGAAAAACCATAGCTTTGACTAGACAGACCTTTGTTGGCAAAGTAATATCTCTGCTTTTTAGTATGCTAAAAAGCTAGGTTGGTCATAGCTTTTCTTCCAAGGAGCAAGTGTCTTTTAATTTAATGGCTGCAGTCACCATTTGCAGTGATTTTTGAACCCCCAAAAATAAAGTCTGTCACTGCTTCCATTGTTTTCCCATCTATTTGCCATGAAGTGATGGGACCAGATGCCATGGTCTTTATTTTCTGAATGTCAAGTTTTAAGCCAGCTTTTTCATTCTCCTCTTTCACTTTCATTGAGAGGCTCTTTAGTTCTTCACTTTCTGCCATAAGGGTGGTGTCATCTGCATATCTGAGGTCATTGATATTTCTCCTGGCAGTCTTGATTCCAGCTGTGCTTCATCCAGCCCAGCATTTTCATGATATACTCTCCATATAAGTTAAATATGCAGGGTGACAGTATCCAGACTGGACGTACTCCTTTCCCTGTTTGGAACCAGTCTGTTGTTCCATGTCTGGTTCTAACTGTTAGTTCTTGACCTGCATACAGATTTCTCAGGAGGCAGGTCAGATGGTCTGGTATTCTCATCTCTTTTAGAATTTTCTACAGTTTGTTGTGATCCATATAGTCAAAGGCTTTGGCATAGTCAATAAAGCAGAAATAGATATTTTTCTGGAACTCTCTTGCTTTTTTGATGATCCAATAGATGTTGGCAATTTGATCTCTGGTTCCTCTGCCTTTTCTAAATCCAGCTTGAACATCTTGAAGTTCATGGTTCAAATACTGTTGAAGCCTGAGTTGGAGAATTTTGAGCATTACTTTACTAGCATGTGAGATGAGAGCAATTGTGTGGTAGTTTGAATATTCTTTGGAATTGCTTTTCATTAAGATTGGAATGAAAACTGACCTTTTCCAGTCCTATGGCCACTGCTGAGTTTCCCAAATTTGCTGGCATATTGAGTGCAGCACTTTCACAGTGTCATCTTCTGGGATTTGAAATAGCTCAACTGGAATTCCATCACCTCCATTAGCTTTGTTCTTAGTGATGCTTCCTAAGGCCCACTTGACTTCACATTCCAGGATGTCTGGCTCTAGGTGAGTGGTCACACCATCATGTTTATCTGGGTCATTTTTTGTAGTTCTCCTGTGTATTCTTGCTACCTTTTCTTAATATCTTCTGTTTCTATTAGGTCCATACCATTTCTGTCCTTTATTGTGCACATCTTTGCATGAAATGTTCCCTTGGTATCACTAAATTTCCTTGAAAAGATCTCTAATCTTTCCCATCCTATTGTTTTCCTCTATTTCTTTGCACTGATCACTGAGGAAGGTTTTCTTATCTCTCCTTGCTCTTCTTTGGAACTCTGCATTCAAATGGGTATATCTTTCCTTTTCTCCTTTGCCTTTCACTTCTCTTCTTTTCTCAGCTATTTGTAAGGCCTCCTCAGACAACCTTTTGCCTTTTTGCATTTCTTTATCTTGAGAGTGGTCTTGATCACTGCCTCCTGTACAATATCATGAACCTCCGGCCATAGTTCTTCAGGCACTCTGTCTATCAGATCTAATCCTTTGAATCTATTTGTCACTTATATTTAGAATATCCATTTCTGTCCATCATATTTATGGCAAGTATTGCCCCCACATTTTGCCTGTTTTTTCTTTCTCACTGAGGAGCTTTTATGCAAGGCCAGTAATACTATACTTTTTGATTTGCAACAAATTCTTCTCCAGTCCCAGCACTACCATGGCAGGTCTAGGCTCTCATGATCTTAATATTAAATAGCAAGAGTCTTCTAATGACCTCCTTTTCCACACTTTTCCTCCCAAACCCATCCTGCTGGAGAGCACCAGGTTTCTCATCCTAAAACCTGTTCTGAGTCATTGTACATGTGAAAGGAGACCACTTTCTTGCACACAGCGTAAATGAGTTCATGCTGATGAACCTGCATTCACCTAGAGAGAGAGTCAATACCTTCCCTAGCCTTATCCAGATCAGAAAATAATAATTACTTAGTTTCTTCTGGATACCTCTATTAAGGACTCACATCCAGGCTGTTCTCCTCCCAGGGTTACTTAAAGCAGATTGTTTTTAAAATCTGTCTTTATTTCCAAATCCACTTATTGTCTGGTCCAAAGAAGTTACCAGTTCCTATCAAGTCAAATTTGCTCCTGCCTTAAGACTTTTGGGGCTTACCCAGTGGCTCAGCAGTAAAGAATCTGCCTGCAATGCAGGAGACGCAGAGGTGCGGGTTTGATCCCTGGGTCGGGAATAGCCCCTGGAGAAGGAAATGGCAACCCAATCCAGCATTCTTGCCTGGACAATCCCATGGGCAGAGGAGCCTGGGGGGCTACAGTCCTTGGGGTCGCAGAGTCGAATGCGACTGAGCACATAAAACCTTTTGTTTCCTGGTCACTTTCCCTCAGACAGCATGAGAGCCTTACTCTGCTCTGAGCTACTCTTCTCTCAAATCAGTGTTTTAGTTCAACTCCCGAACAGCTAGACAGAGACACCCATGTGTCTGTGTCTGCCCCTCATCCCTCCTTGTTCCTCTTGAGAACAGACCACGGTTATCTGTCTCCCCAAACACCGGAGACACACTGTCTCCTTCAGAGGGTCATCTCTAGGTCATTCTCGTGAACGGAGGGGCTTAAGTTGAAGTGAATGTGACAGCCCGAGGGCTGGTCGTGAAATGAGATGTGAGTCCCTGGGGTCAACTCACCAGGGTGCCTGCAAGTGTTATAGAGAAGCAAGAAAAAAGTCTCTTCAAGGACAGAGGTGGAGTCAGCTGCCCGGGTCCCTCAGACTGAGGGCCCCCTCCTCTGCAGCCTGAACTCTGCTTCTCCGGAGACAGTGTCTGAAGGGGTCGTAACCCATTCTCTCACCACGAAAGACAGACTTTTTCCAGCTCCCATGAGAATGTGGGGCAGGGGCATGAGTCTCCTTTGAGTTCATTGCCCTGTGTCTTCTCTCTCTCCGGCCCCTCACAACTTGGTGAGGGCAGGGGGCATCTGCCTTAACGGATCTGAGTCCTGTAACCTTCTGGAAATGCTAATGCATAAGAGAGGGGCCCCAGGAAGCATCAAAAAACTGTCATGACTAGGGATGCGTCTGAACCTGTGCAGAGGGACACGGCATATTTATCAGGCAATTTTCCAAGCATGCTGGGTCTCCTTGAAGATGCCACAAGCTCAGGAGCTCCTGGATGTCACGAATCTTGCGTTTAATGGCAAGATTATTTTCAGTGTAAGTCTCTTTTGCTTCACCGTCTTCTGCTACAGGTTGTCCAAACAGGCAGAAATCTGCTTTTTCTTTGGAGGTTGTTTCTGGAGGAAGAAGTTGGGAATGGGGCAAGAAAGGCAATAACTAACTTCTTTAGCTCCTCCTTGCTTTACATGTTTTGCTCCTTTTCTACCTTTTCTCTTTCCTTGTTTTAACCTTTTCCTACTATCTCAAAATAACTCACAGAATTCAGAATTGAGAAGAACCTTGGAAACCATAAGACCTGACCCCTCATCTTGCAGATAAAGAAACTGAAGTCCAACAAGGAAAAGCAAGTTGCCTAAGGCCGCACCCGGTACAGGGTGGAGACCCCCCCAGACAGAATGCTCTTACTCCACCCAGGTTACCTGGTGACCAGCACACCTCCCCATGCTCTTTGCTGTTCTCCTTTACCTCAGCACTTGGAGGTCCAGACATCCCTACAGCACCTACGATGTGATGCAGTCCTTCTCTGGCTGTTCCACAAATAACGATCAAAAACAAAACTGCATTTTCGAGATTGTTCAGAAATTCTCCCACTTTGCTCCCTCAGGTTCCTAGCTTGTATTGGGTCCCAAGAATTACACGTGGTCCTCGGGAAGGGCAATGCTTCTGTGCACAGGTCTTATTTCCCCACTCAGACCACAAGAAATGGAAACACTCTTCCTTCCCTCCTCTTCAAGCAGTATTCAGTTTGATGGCTGAATTGAAATCTGCAATGAAAAGAATCCAAGCAAATGAACTCAGGCCACTGCACAAAGGAGAGTGTGCAGGAGGGGGACGATGAGAAGGGGGCTGGTCTCTGTGGGGACCAAGAATACAGAAACAGGAGGGTTTGGCTCCAGCTTTGTTGCCGTAGGCAGAGATTCTCCATACAGTGCTGCTGTCCTCACAGAGATGGTTTTGCTTCACCTGATAGCCATTTTTGCCAGCCCTCCATCTCCATTCTGGGGCTGAATCTGACAAAGCACATGAAAGGCATACCAGCATACCAGGACTCGAGGATTCCCCACGCTGGAAACAAATCCAAGGCTGTTGCATCCTGTGGCCAAAGCACAGCCTGAAAAAAATGCTGCCTGGTCACCCCATCTCATTCTGTTCAGGCCACTGGACAGAGCATTGCCAGCTCCAAACTCACTTTTTGTGCGAAGACTCAATACACCTATTGAGAGCATGTCCAGGAACGGCCTTTCCTCCTGCTGCCTCCAGGCAGAAAGCCCAGCAGACTCTGTTTTGTGAGCTGAGCCCCAGACAGGGAGAACCAGGACACAGGGGGGACCGCCCCCGTCATCTGCATTCATCTCTCTTGCTTTGCGTCCTTGTCCTCTGCCACAGTAGCGTCCCATTTACAGAGATCCACCTGGGCACAGCACTCTGCTGAGTCCTGAGAGAAACAGGAGAAAGAGAATGGGAACTTTGAGTCATGGTAGGATTTCCAAGTAGCAATGTCCAGAAATCTTGTGGAAAAGAAAGTATCTAATCACCAGGCACCACCCACAGGCATCTTTCTGAAGGGAGTCTTCCACCCTCAGCCTGCAGGGAAGCTGTTTTTACCACCTAATCGCTCCAGTATGTATAGTTGAGAACTGCCTGGAGTCTACTTGATATTTATTTGGTTGTTGGAATTTTGGTGAATTCTCTGTTTACTGATTTATATTCCCTCTCACCTCCTCCTTCTCTCTAGCATCACTGCCTCCCAGCGTTAAAGACACATCTTTATTCATAGTCATATGAACACATACAAATGCTTATAAGGATACGTAAGAACTTTCCTTTTTGTATTTTTTTTTTACAAAAATGAATTCATACTAGGTTAGTTTCCTTGCTATTTGATTTCTCACTTAGCAATGCATGATAAATATCCCCCCTGGTGAATGGATATAGTTCTCATTCTCTTCAGTAGACACATTGTATTATATGGTTATGTGTTTGTCAACTCATTCAATCATTTCTCTACTAATGATCAATGAGGTTGCTTGCACTATGAAAGGGCTTCAAATCGCTCAGCAGTAAAGAATCCACCTGCAACGCAGGAGACAAAGGACACCTGGGTTCAATCCCTGGATCCAGAAGATCCCCTGGAGGAGGGCATGGCAACCCACTCCTGTCTTCTTGCCTGGAGAATTGCATGGACAGAGGAGCCTGGCAGGCTACAGTCCATGGGGTCGCAAAGAGCCAGACATGACTAAAGCGACTGAGTACGCGTGCATGCGCTACAAAAAATACCACTATGAACAGTGTTGCTGAAAAGTACTTGTTTTCATGTCCTTAAAAGTTGAATTTTGTTTCCATAGAATAGCTTCCTAAGAATGGCATTCCTAGGCCAATTACATGTATTTTAAAGTAAAAGTGATTATAGTAGGTATGTTTAAAATAATGTATTTTTAAATGCATGTAATTATAATCAAAATAAATGTTGTTAGATTGTTTTCCAAAAAGGCTATGGTGTTTCCCACTCCCACCAGCAATAAATGGAACGCCCCTTTCCCATTTTCTAACCAGCACTGAGTTTTAGCACTCTTTCTTAACTTTTGGCAAATAGTTGAGTGAAAAATATTTTAATTACACTGGCACATCAATTTGCATTTTCCTGATTACTAAGAAGATGGCTCATCTTTTCACAAATTTATTGGCCATTTGGACTTTTTCCCTATAAATTGTCCACTCATGCATGCCCTTTGTCCAGTTTTCTATTGAGATATTAAATTTTTTTACAAGTGAGTATGAGAACTTATATATTTTGGATGTTAACCCTATGTTCTGTTTTTCACAGCATGTAATCTATAATTTGCCTTTCTTTTGTCTTATAAGTAAAGGTATATATATGCTCATCTTTTCTCTCAAAGCACTTAGTTCCAGATACTATTTTAAATACACAAAAACCCAGGAGCTGGGTAGTCTTTAATTTTCATAACAGTTCAGTGAGGTAGATAGAACTGCAGTACAGAGAGGCAAAGTGACTTGTCCCAGCCACACATCTGTTAAATAATAGAGCAGAGACTTGAACTCAGGCAGTAGGGTTCCAGAATCTTCATTTCTCTGTCATCCTGCCTCTTCCACAGTTTTTACTTGGAATCAGCCATTTTCTTCATTTCCGTCTGACCCATTTCTGGATACCCTGCTTTTCCACTTATCCCCAGGGGCTGCTACTGGCACTGTTGTTTGTACAGTTCTTCCTGTATGTGTCTGGAGTTGCTTTTTGCTGTGTGCTGAGAACCTACCACGTGCCTTGGATCAGCCAGTGCTTTACATGTACTGTCCCGTTGATTCTCACAACATCCGTATCATGTAAGCACTAGTCGTGTCTCCCTCTTTCAGCTAAGAAACCCAAGGCACAGATATAGTGTCAGGGCACACAGGTAGTAAGTGACGGGGAAAAAAAATTCAAGCCTAAGTCAGCCTGATTCCAGAAACTGCTCTGAGCCAGGCCTCTACACTCTCCCAACTTGCAAAGCTGGAGAATGCTCTGATTACCATCTAAAGGAAACTTGGCAAAGGCAGACGTGAGCCTCTCTTGTCAACCAGCTTCCTCGCCCAAAGGAGCAGCATTGCACCCTCGTCTGCCACCCAAGCAAGAGACCTTGGATGACCCGAGGACTGCTCACTGCCTCCTGTCTCCAGGTTGCACCGCTCATGTGCCATGAAACTCCTCCGCTGTTTCTTCCTCTTCTCTCACAGAGCTCAAGTTTTGCTTCCAGAGCCTGGTGCCTCTGCCCTACATGGTCAAAAGCTACCTCTCCGTGCAGTTACCTAAAAAATATTTTTGATCATGATGGTGCTGTATGACTAAGTAATATTTATTTATTTCCCTGGTGGCCGCTTAGGCAAAAGTACTCTGCTGTCTTTTCACTGGCATGATTTCCCAGGAAACATTTTATTTCACAAGTAGCAAAACTGGAGGGTACAGTCTTACCTGAATGAGACATTAATCCATAATCTGGATTTCTTTCACACTTAGCTAGTTAAGATAATTTTGTAAAAATTACTGAGTCTTTCAAGAAGTTACCCTTCTCACGTAACAAGTATTGCAGAGTTAATTCTATAAATGTGTGCAATCAGGACGCACTCATTTAAAAAAAAAAATCTCATAAGCACAAGTAGAATAGCTTTCACATCTCTTTATCACTAAATGTACTTTTTTCATTCTACTTATCTGTAGTCTTACACAAAAATTCATAAACAAATATTTGAAAATTCCCAATGGAAGCACATTAAATGGTTTTACACTGAGAACTTTAGCAAACTGGAATTTACACCCATATTTTCACATCCAAAAGTTCAGTTCTTCTGAACAAATTCCAACAATTGTAAGAACTTTGGAATGAAAGGAGTCAAAACTGAAACCTTGGACTTACATTGTCTGCATTCAATACGGATTCCCTTAGACTTGAAAAAAAAGAAAAATCCCACTCCATGCATAAGGGCCGCACGGCTTTTTATCTGATGCTGATCAGAAGGGGCACGCCTGGCAAGTCCATGAGCATGACCCCTAGACCTCAAGGAGAGGCCTAGAGGCTTCCAGGCCTTCTCTAAGCAATCGGCACAAACATTCAAAGGGCTGTTCTTTTCTGGACCCATCTATTTTAACGTATCATTTTATTCATCTATTTACTTTTGGCTGTGCTGGGTCTTCCTTGCTGCGCGGGCCTTTCTCTAGCTGGGGAGAGCAGAAGCCACTCCAGTTGCCGTGCGTGGGCTTCTCATCACGGTGGCTTCTCTCGCGGCAGAGCCCAGGCTCGAGGGCTGAGGGCTGCAGGAGTTGTGGCACGCGGCCTCAGGAGTTGCGGTTCCCAGACTCTAACACACAGTTCAGTAGATGTGGTGCACGTGATTAGTTGTGGGATCTTCCTGGATCAGGGATTGAACCTGTGTCTCCTGCACCAGCAGGCAGGCTCTTTACCACTGAGCCACCAGGGAAGCTCTAGACCTATGATTATTTTAATGGTCTGTTATTTTTTTTAATTAATTTATTTTAATTGGAGGCGAATTACTTTACATTATTGTGGTGGTTTTTGCCATACATGGACATGAATCAGCCAGGGGTGTACATGTGTCCCCCATCCTGAACCCTCCTCCCACCTCCCTCCCCGTCGTTTTTTGGATAAGAAAGCTGTGGTACATATACACAATGGAATATTACTCAGCTATTAAATAGACCTATTGTTTTTTGATTTGTATTAAGGCTAAATACACATGCTAGTGAACCTTAAAAGTAACAAAAAGCCGACTTGAATGGTAATAATAAGCAATAACCAAACCAATAAAATTACTAGTTTATTCTCACTCACAGGCCTTTAGAAAATGACATTGTTGTTTGCATTTCAGGTTTGAATTTCAAGTGTTATACCAGAAGCTGAAATGAATGAATGACTGCTTTCTTGTTTGAATCCACTCTGCATTCTCCCTTCTGATCCTGAAATCCCCTCTATAGATCTTTGAAGAGGTGGTCTCTTCTTCAGGTGGGCTTAAATTCTTCTAGTGACAGAGAATTTATTACCTCACTATTTGTCACAGTTGAGTGAGTTACTATTTACCTTCTTGTACTCCTATTGCTGTTGTTTAGTCACTAAGTCGTGTCCAACTCTTTGAGGCCCCATGGGCTGTAACCCGCCAGGTTCCTCTGTCCTTAGGCTTTCCCGGGCAAGAACACTGGAGTGGGTTGCCATTTCTTTCTCCAGGGGATCTTTCTGCACCAGGGATCGAACCTGCGTCTCCCACATTGCAGAAGTACTTACTGCTGAGCCACCTCGGGGTACAAAATAGGGGTAGTCCTTCTCCCACATAAGAGCCGGCATGTGCCTGCATGCCCTGACTCTTGGGGACCCCCTGGGCTGTAGCCCACCGTAGTCCCTGGGATTCTCCAGGCAAGAACACTGGAGTGTGTCACCATGCCCTCCGCCAGGGGACCTTCCCGACCCAGGGATCGAACCTGCGTCATCTGCCATCTCCTGCACTGCAGGCGGGTTCTTTATCCACCGAGCCACCGGGGAGCCCAAGAGCCTGTGTAAGTAGTACCAAAAGGGAATAGCAGCGTTTATACCCAATGATGAAAAAATTTAATCGGCTCATGTAAAGTTATTTCACGGTACTGTCTTAGAGAGACAGAATACGAGGCCGTTAGTCCACGAAGATGGACAGAGAGTTCACAAAGGTCCTTGAAGGCCCACAAGGACCCGTGAAAGCTTTATTTGTCTCAGGATGTGGCTCTTCTGGTGTGTTTTGCTCTGCGATGTTTTTGCAGCCTCTAATGTCTTCTCTGTGGCTTGCACTTTCTCTTTTCCTATCTTTCTTTACTTTTCCTGAGACATGCTTCCTCTACTCCATTTTCTTCCTATTTCTTTCCTCAATCTTGAACTTTTTAGGAAAACTGAAATTTAACATAAAATTGTAATTGTTTGCGCTTAGTGACTAAAATTTACATAGTCTGATCTTAATGTATGAGTGATTTGCTTCTTTAACAAGTTAAATTTTTAAAGGGTGAAAAATAAAATCGTAGGTTTGTTTTTGTTTGTAATTGCACAAAGAAACTCTGTAAATATACTTTAAAAATTAATCTAGAAATTCAGCTACAGTGGGCAGGATGGAAAACTAAGCACATGTGGGGAGAGAAATGGGCACAAGAGTTTCCACTAAAAAATTTATTTATTTTTTGGCTGTGCTGGGTCTTTGTTGCTGGACTGGCTTTTCTCTATTGCGGAGAGTGGGAGCTACTCTCTAGTAGTCGAGTGCGAGCTTCTTATTGTGGTGGCTTCTCTTGTTGTGGAGCAGAGGCTCTAGGCACCCAGGCTTAGCTGCTCTGAAGCATGTGGAATCTTCCCAGACCAGGGATCAAACTCACGTCCCCTGTATTGGCAGGCAGATTCTTATCCACTGTACCACCAAGGAAGTTCTGCTAAATTCTTTATAATATTTAATTATCAAAGTATATAAATGTGTTCAAAAAATGAAATAGAAATGTCAAACTAAGTAGCCACACTTTTTCCTCTTGTCATTCTGAACACCTTAAATAAAATAATTCCCTACTTCTTGCATACAGTCTGATTTTACATAGTATGTCTTTTTTAGAATTAGAATTGAAACAGAAGGGAAATCTATTATTTCTCTGATATCAAAATATGCCAGTCTTATTTTTGCTAGAATTTTCGCCTAGGTAAAATATATTATAGCTAGATAAATATTTCCTCAATAAAAGCAATATTTTCAAGGTTGCCTAGAAAATAATGTCAGTACTTATTAAACTATAGTTAAATCAAGTGCGATGATTTCATCTTATGTGATGATTTCATTTTATGTGTCAATTTGTCTGGGCCACAGTGCTCAGACAATTGGTCATTGTTCTGGATGTTTCTGTAATAGATTTTTTTTTTTTCTGTCCCAAGTCTTAGTTGTGGCTCTTGGGATCCTTGTCACAGCGTGTGGGATCTAGTTCCCTGAACAGGGATTGAACCTAGGCTCACTGCACTGGGAGTGTGGATTCTTAACCAATGGACCACCAGGGAAGTCGCTACAAGGGTGTTTTTGAATGAGATTCATTTAAGCCAGTGGACTTTGAGTAAATCGGGTTGTCCTCCATAATGAGGGTGGGTATCCTGAACAGAACAAAGACTAGCCTCCCCCAGGCTAAAGAGAGTTCTGCCAGCCAACTGCCTTTGGATATGACATGCAAGTCTTTCCTGAGTCCCCAGCCTGCCAGTGTCTTCCTTCAGATTTTGCACTTGTTATGCCTCACAATCCCATGAGCCAATTCCAAACCCCACCCCCCCAAACTCTCCCCTGTTGACTGTTTCTCTGGAGAAGCCTAACTAACACTTAAGGCAACTAAATGCATTTATTCAACATCTATGATTCGTGTGCAAGGTGCTGAGCTAGTGCCGGAGCAGAAAGAGGACCCCCGCCGTCAGGGAGCCCATGAGTCAAGTGAGGGAACAAGTAAGAAGCTGATAGGATAAGATGCTGCGGTGCTGTCCCTGCAGTAACAGGGACCCCAGGAAGGAACAGTTGGTTTGGGGGCTGGGGTTAAAGGAGTGCCTAGAGAAAAGGACACCAAACTGATCTCCTTTTGCTCCTTTTTGGTGCAAGGCATGAGCAGGAATGATCTGCAAGGCCCAGAACCCCAGCCTGCTGACCTGGATTCAACTGCCTGCTTCGTGCCTGTGGCCTAACAGCCACTCAGGAGCACTGTAAGGATAACCAGGGACCCACTTGCTGGACCGTGAGTTTATCAGATAGGAGAATTCCTATAACTACCAAATAGAAGTAGAATGAATAAATCACACTCCTTGCCTGTTTTCCTGTCTTTTGCAAAGTTGGTGAAAAATTTTTGCTAACTATCATGTCCTTTATATTTCTGGAAATCCAGCTCATAGTATATCAGTGCAATATTTATGAAGTTCATTTATCAGATATATACATTTAGAAATAGTCACTAAACAATTCATTAATTTTTAAACAGAGACAAATGGCATACTTATTCATTATTCATTTACTTATTTACTTTATTAAAATTTTAAAATGAAAAAACTACCCTTTTTTCTTTGCCATGATGCTCTTATAAATCTAGATGCCATAGAGGATGTAAAATATACACATGGTATGTACTCTGATAGATTATTAGTTGAGACATCTTGTATCTTTATAAGAAATTCATGAGAATGTACAGAGATCTTTACCACTCATGAGACAATTTTGGCCTAAAACTGTCTTCAGTATCCAAAACTAAATATTTCCCCAAATCAAGATTCAATTTTTGAAGGGAGCTCTGGAATTCGAAGCAGAGTAAAAAAATGGAAATATGTAAAATGAGTTGAGGCTAAAATCATTAAAATGGAGGGATTTTGACAATGACAACAAAAAGATGTGGAAAACAGAAAGCATAAGCTGTTTGATAGCAGGCGTTGATGCTGAATTTATAGGATGTAAGCTCTGCCCAGCACATCAAGTTAATGAGAATAAAATATTCCCTAAGCCCCCCTCTGTGAGTCCTAGGTAAAACAGGACTCGAGGAAAGCATAGCAGCACCAAACAAGCCTTCCAGGAAGTATGGAATAAGTCAGAGATGAAATGAAATGCTTGCTTTCCAGCTGTCTGGTTCCCGGCTCCAGCACAAGAAACAACTCTTATTATCCCAAAAGGCCCAGCCAGCAGCAGGATGAGCAATGCCCAGCCTGTTTCGAGCCAGCATCCTTTAGGCCGCCTTGACCCTCTCCTTCCAGTTAGAACTGGAAATGCACTGGGCATCTGCTTTGCTGATACATACTGCTTGGTGAGGCATTCAGACCCTGAAATGGAGCCAGGCAGGTGATGGATAAGCTGTCGCTGGCTACAGGTAGGCACATCTCTTTATCCTTTTTCCTGTTAGTAAGAAGTGTGCAGCTGGTATATGTGTGTGTATTTAATGGTTTAACTATACTAAAACTAAGTATTTCCCACAAATCTCCAGAATGAAATCACACTCGTTAAAATAGTAAAAACAAGAGTAGCCCCTGTTCACTGCAACTAGAGAAAGCCCATTCACAACAGCCATTAAAAAAAGAGCAGCCAAAACTGTAATTAATAACACATGTGACAATCTTTCTTCAAAATGCCAAACCCCAAGTGAGATCCAAATCCCCACATGAATTGTTGTCACCATCATCCGATACTTGCCTGGGTGGGAGTTAATATCAGATCTTCACCTCGGGTGTGCTTAGTCGCTCAGTTGCGTCTGATTCTCCATAGCCCCGTTGATTGTAGCCCAACAGGCTCCTCTGTCCATGGAATTTCCCAGGCAGGAACACTGGAGCAGGTTGCCATTTCCTCCTCCAGGGGATCTTCCTGACCCAGAGATTGAACCCAAGTCTCTTGCAGCTCCTACATTGGCAGGTGGATTCTTTACCACTAGCCCCACCTGGGATGTCCTTCACCTTGAGTAATGGGTACCATTATAGGAGCTGTTGCATGTTCTGTGAATATTCTTAGAAGGAGAGATGCTGATGGCCCCACCAGCATCCTTGCTGCTCTGAAACCAGTGTGGTTTCAGGATATTTACTTTCCTGAGTCTCTGAGGCTTTGTTGGTATTATGGTCAAGTCCAGATTGAGCAAACTCCCTGCTGGAGACATTTCTGATTGCTTTCACACTTCTAAGATTATTTGGGAGGAAATTAGGAGGCAGTAAAGAAAAGGATGCTTTTGAACTGTGGTGTTGGAGGAGACTCCTAAGAATCCCTCAGACTGCAAGGAGATCCAACCACTCCCTCCTGAAGGAGGTCAGTCCTGGGTGTTCATTGGAAGGACTGATGCTGAAGCTGAAACTCCAATGCTTTGGCCACCTGATGTGAAGAGCTGACTCATTGAAAAAGACCCTGATGCTGGGAAGGATTGGGGGCAGGAGGAGAAGGGGACGACAGAGGAAGAGATGGTTGGATGACATCACCAACTCGATGGACATGTGTGAGCAAGACCCGGAAGTTGGTGGTGGACAGGGAAGCCTGGCATACTGCAGTCCATGGGGTTGCAGAGTCAGACACGACTGAGGAACTGAACTGAACTGAAGGAAAAGGACCTAGAAAAAAAATACAAATGGGAAAGGGCCAGCCCACACATGGCAGCCAAATACCTAAAGACTATCGTCTGCCAGAAGATTTACATGAATCAACAGAGCTTTCCTGACATTGATTAGAGAGGTGAAAACTGGACCTTGGAGGAAAGATTAAGTGGATTATTGTATCTGGGGAAGAAATGGTGAGGAAATGGCATAATAATAGTCTTAAGTTACCCAAAGAGATAAGTCTTCATTTCCACCAACCACAGAAAAGACAGAAAATAAAAACAGTGAAATAAATCCATGCTGAAGCAGGAGGCATTGAGATTGCCAATAAGAAAACCTAATTTCATCCATACCCTGGTGATTCTCAACCTGTTTGGGCTTGTCATTCCTTGTTTTTGTTTGTTTTTGCAACAGAGTTTTGAAAATCACCCAAAGGGGAAAAAGACTGGGTGACATATGTACACGCACATTAAAATTAATGGGAATTGAAATTAATTTTGTCGCTAGTGACCCAGCCAGGGTTTTACCACCACAATCTGGCCGATGGGGCAGGCAGGCTTGGTGGGAAGGACATTTGAGATAAGGATGTCCTACCATGTTCTTGTGCATAAGCTGAAACATTCAGACAGGGGCTTTGTGGACAGAAATTTCCAGATTTCACTTTGCTTAAGAGTGAGTGGAGGCAGCAAGGTGTTCACGAAAGAGCATAGACCAGGATTGGGCAGACCCAGCTTCCGATCCCTGCTCTTTCTCTTTGCTATAAGACCTTGAGCAAATTATGTAGCTTCTCTGTGCCTCAGTCTTTTCAACTATAAAATGGAAAGATAGCACCGCCCTTGTTGAGATGTGAGAAATGCATGAGGCCGAGCACAGAAAAAGCTAGGTATGCAGAGGACACTCAATTATTAGCCACCTTCCTTGCCCCTCCCCAACCTCTATTAAATTACCCCTGGGGTGACCATGCTCTGGGGACTGCCTGAGCAGAAGGCAGGATCCTCATAACCCAAAGATCTTCATTTGTCTCTTGAAAATAAGAGTGAAATACCTGGGTTCTGCTTTGCCAACCAAGAAGGTGAAAAAAAATCAGTCTTTCTTACAAAAGGCAATGGCTTAATGCAAAGTATATGTGATTAGAGGGCTGGTAATAAAAAAAATACTTCTCTGGTTGAGGTTGGGGACCCGCTCTTACCACCCCACCTGAACGAGGAGGAAGACAACCCAGATCTTAAGCTTCACATGTAGGGTACTGGAGGTGTTTTGGCAGAAAATGAATCTGGAATTTGACTTCAGCCTATCTCTGGGAGTGCTTGTGAGATTACCCAATTTCAGCCTCACAGCCAACTCTGCACATGTATGGATGTGCATTTTCACATCTGCGTTAAGATGGGGACTTAGTCATGGATGAAGGCACTTTCATCGCACAGCTTCCATAGGTAACTCTTAGCAATGATTGAGTTGCATAAGCATCTCTCTCACCAGATCCCTACAAATAATGCTATTTCATCTACTGCTACCTACCATGACTATAACCCAAATCAGTTTGCTGGTCCCTAAGACCAGCATTCCTGACCTCTTGTGAAGATAAGTAATTTGATTACTCACCAGGTATTTGTCAAGTACAGAAATACCAATTCCTTCAACAGGCAACGGCTTCATATATTTTCTGATTATGACCATGTGTGTGTGCTCAGTCGTGTCTGACTCTCTGACACCCCATGGACTGTAGCATCCCAGGCTCCTCGGTCCATGGGGTTGACCAGGCAAGAATGCTGGAGCAGGTTGCCATTTCCCGCTCCAGGGGATCTTCCTGACCCAGGGATTGAACCCACGTTGCTTGTGTCTCCTGCATTGGCAGGCAGGTTCTTTACCTCGGAGCCACTTAGGAAGCATTCTGAGGCCTCTGAGCATCATGAGGCCTCCTTCTAAGTGTCAACAGTTTGTAAGGACCACCTCCAGGAGAGCAGTTATTCTTTTGTTTTCTGCTGAGTAAGACAAAATGCAATCGATTTGCATAATCACAAAAGCATCCACCTCACGGAACCAAGCCTTTAACGACAGTGTGCTGGGTCCACAGGGAATGGTGATACTGCCTCCCTCACTGTGCAATGCAAATAACACAAGCCTTCGTGACTAATGGACACAGCAAGCATTTTTTAAAATTAAATGTGATAAATTACCCGTCGATTCACAGTGATGTTAACCTGACACGAACTCAGCATCTCTACTTGGTTTCAATTTGGCTCTTATTATCAGTGTTTCTAGGCAGCCTGATTTGGTTTAGATATTTATTTTTAATTTGGTTCTGTAGAGCACTGTGGGATGAACATATTTCCCTAAAGGCAACAAATAATGTTAATTCCAAGGGACTTCACACTTAATAGCAAAGCATTCTCTAAAATATGAGATGATAAAGGATACTGAAAACTTGCATTCCTTTTTCCTGTTACTCTGTAAAAGTTCACTGTATGATGTGCTTCAGGCTCTTTTCTGGACTCACAAAGCACTGGGTGGTCTGGTCTCTATGGGTCGTTACCCTGCATGTCCCTGTTTACTCTGAGGTACCTTCTTCACTCTAGCCACACCTCTTTCCTCATCCCCTCATGTATACAGTGTCCCTCCTACCTCAGGGCCTTTGCATATGCTCTTCACTTTACCTGGAATGCCCTTTCTTCTCCCATTTCACTCTGTTAAATCCCTTAAGACCTCAACTCAAAAGCTGTTCTCCAGGAAGATTTCTCTGATATCCCTGCTGTGAAAGTGTGTGTGTGTGTGTGTGTGTGTGTGTGTGTGTGTGTGTGTGTGTGAGAGAGAGAGAGAGAGAGAGAGAGAGAGAGAGTGTACTTCTGTAGGGTTTGTGGATGGAAAGAGTAGGGAAAGAATAGTTTCTCCCAGCACCTGTATCTCTCATCTTCTTTGCACTTTTCACCATCTCTACATTTGTTTCATAGCTGTTTTATTTTTACGTCTCTGCCACTATACTCTAAGACCAACAAAGATGGAAACCATGTCTGTATTTGTTCACTAGTTTTTCTAATAGCAAGTATGCTGCCCAGAGCATAGGAGAACCACATAACATGAGATACCTTGTTTGTTGAGTGAATGAGTGAATATATTAAATATAATTATTCTCTGTATTTTAAAAATCATAATTGGGAAAGGGAAAGGGGGAAAGTCACACTGAGATATCCTGGTTTAACTAAAGGAATAGATTAAAAAGCAAGAGAATAACTCAGGCATTTTCCAGCTATGTGATTTGAGCAAACTATTTAATCTCTCTGAGCCTCAGTTTCTTCAACCATAACAGTGTAATAATGTCAACTTCGAAATATTGCTATAAAGACTAAATAAGTTACCTATGAAATAAAAACTGATTGGTTCCCATTCCTTTTATTATCTTCTTATGTTTGGCTTTGCAAAGACCAAGTGTTAAACTCTCCCCTGTAATATGCTCAAGGGGACCAGTTCAACTGGTCAGTGTTTAGAGACCCCCTATTGTGTTCTGCTTCTCTTAACAGCTGAGTGGGCAGATTTTCAATAGAGCAGGACACAGAACAGAGTTTCTAAAGCCAAAACATGCCTTAGGAGTTAGAGATCCATGGTGAACTACTGTCTCCAGTTAAAGACACTTTGAAACCAGAGTCCTTTGTATTGATAACTCTTGTGGATTTCAACAGTATGTCTCACTTACCCCTGCCTCCCCTATTTCCAAGTTAGTGTACTGTTTAGGGAAAATCTTCAAAACAGCTTCGAAAACAACTTTAAAATAGCATCCAGCGATATCATTTATTTTAAGTACACAAACAGGCAAGACCAATCCAGGCTATCGGAAGTGAGGGCAGCGGGGACCTTTGGGGGAGGAGCAGTGTGTGAAGGGTGTTGGAAGGTTCTGGTATTGACCTGATACTGTCTACCCACGTGTGTTTACCTTGTGAAAACACGTTGAACTGCACTCGTATGATGGACACACTCTTCTGTCTATATGTTATGTTTTATTCAGGCTCTGTGGAAACTGTGCTGAGACTTGACATTGCCCTGTTCCTCTCCTATGATGGCTGTGATTCAAATGCCGGGGTCTGGAGGTCAGTTTGCACTTTTTCTCCCTGCTTCGTCTCCTTTCTCTTTCCTTTCTGACTGCACCCCTGCAGAAGTGCATGCACACGCGTGCACACACACACACACACACACACACACACACACACACACACACACACATTCGGGTCTCGCAGTCACTCACTGTCATGACCCATCTGCAGCCTGTATCCACAGCTGATCAAACTTGTTTCCAGCTCTTATTTGCTGAAACTCACACTATTGAAGATTTTTCTGTCCTTTGCAAAAGGGTCCATGAAGTTTGGGATCTTTCTTGTCTTATCAGCCCTCCCCACCCCCTCCCCTCTGGCCTTGCAGTGCGTCTGGCACATACCAGGTACACAGGTCCCATTTACGGAATGAGGGAATGACTGGATAAACATCAAACCCTGTTTTATTCTTGCCTCTGCTTTTTCTCCGTAATCAAGTCCCCACCCTGTACCCGGCTCATTGTCTGACACCCCCACGTCTGGGTCTCTGCCCTGAAGACCCACGTTGTTCTCTCAAGCCTGGGCCTTGCCTCACGCCTGCCGGGCCCACCCAGGGGGCCTTCCCCAACGGCAGCCAGTCCAGGGAGCTGCCTCTCGCCTGCCCCTCGTTTCCTGTGCTTCACCCCACCCGCTCCAGCCCTGCCCCTTCCCAACGCCCACCACCTGCCTCTGCTTCCACATGCCACCTGCCTCTGGACTCCTGCACAGCCAGCCCCGCCCGCCAGCCTGCACGCTCCTGCAGCCTGGCACTCTGGGGTGCAGCCAGTAGTTTGGCCAGAGGTATCCTCATCCTACAATTCAAAGGACTTAGGGCTCCAGGTCAGACCAATTCCACCTGCTGAATGTCATTCCACCAGCTTCCTCATCTCCCACGGCCACTCCCTTTGTTGAAACTCCATCATTCCTCCAGGACTATGGCAATCACCTCCTCACCAGCCTGACTTTTCCCGTACCCACTCATTATCACCTGCTCATTGGATGGCTTTCATAATTAGAAAAGCCAGCCGTGAAAACTTGGATTGAGCATGTATTTTGTGTCATATATGATCAGACACTAGAAACTGGACAAGATGGTACAAGAGATGGCTCTGTGCCACCAAGGGCTTCGAGGTCTAGTGGCACTGATAAACCAAGTATACATGGAGTGTGCAAGTGAAATGTGAGTGCCATGAGGAGGGAAGTAAGCAATGCCTGCGAATGTGATAAAATGCAACAATGAATAAACCAGAGACTGGACGAGTCTCAGAGACCAGAGGGGATGAGCCTTGGACTGTGAGCCCAGCATGCCGAGCCCTGGGTCCTCCATATGCTCCCCAGTGGCTCTGAGACCCAAGAAGATTTTCTTGCCCAAAGTAGATGCTCAGTTAATACACGTGGAATGAGTAAGTGACTCTAGAGTGTGCTTAGTGCTCAGTCACTCAGTCATATCTGACTCTGCGACCCCATGAACTTTAACCTGCCAGGCTCCTCTGTCCATGGGGTTATCCTGGCAGTACTACTAGAGTGGGTAACCATTTCCTTTTCCAGGGAATCTTCCCAACCCAGGGATTGAACCTGTGTCTTCTGCATCTCCTACAGATTGGCAGATTCTTTACCACTGTGCCATCAGGGAAGCCCAAGTGACTCTAGTAAAACCCACTTATTTTATATAAGAGGAAACTGAGGCCCCCAGGAGTTAAAGGAGTTGTTAAAAAGTCACAGAACTGATTGGCGTTTGACCAAACCCCACATCGCTCCGCCCTCCCCCAGTCCCCCCGGCCAGGACTCTTTGGTCTGCACTTGGCCTTTTCTTCTCTGAACTAATACGGCCAATTTATGTTATCTTCCCTTTCAGGGTCATTTTTATATCCTCTTAAACGTCTTCTGTAAGAGAAGGGCAAAGTAGGCAATTCTTGGCCTTCAAAATAAACTTTCCCCATGTTCGAAAAATTGATCCTAAGAACCCCATGCTTTACTTAGCATATTGCTGGTGTGTTTGATTATTAAATATGAAATAAATAGAGTTGCATATGATGTCACCTTGCTGGAAAGAATGCACACACATTGATACTCTCCTTTTGACTTTTATCCTCTTGGCAGGGTGTCATGAACTAAAATACAGCATTTCTCCAGAAGAATTCTGTATCTCTAAAATACTACACAGTCTGCATATTGTAAGCTTTCAGAGAACCACAAACATGGTTATGCGGTGTTTATTGTGGTAAATATACATAAAAATAAAATGTGCCATTTTATCCATTTTAAAATGTACAGTTCAGAGGCACTTAAATACATTGATAAGACAATGGTGTACAACCATCACCACCACCCATCTCCAGAACTTCTTCATTTTCCCCAAATAGAAACCCTGTACCCATTAAACAGTAACTCTCCATCTCTCCTCCCCTCTCCCTGACTACCACCATTTTACCTCCTGTCTCTATCAGTCTTAACTACTCTAGGGACTTCATAGAATATTTGTCCTTCATATATGGCTTATTTGACTTAACTTAATGTCCTCAAGATTCAACCATGTTGTAGCATGTGTCAGAATTTCCTTCCTTTTTAAAGCCTGAATAATATTCCATTGTATGTACAGACCACACTTTGTTTATCCATACATCTATGGATGGACTCCTGGGTTGCTTCCACCTTTGGGCTACTGTGAATAACACTATGACTATTGAAGTCCAAGTATCTGTTTGAGTCTGTGCTTTCAACTCATTTGGGTATACACCCAGAAGTGGGAACTGCTGGCCATCTGGTAATTCCATGTTTAACTTCCTGAGGAAACGCCACACTACGTTCCCCAGCAGCTGCACCATTTCACATTCCCACCAAGGTTCAAAGGTTCTCCTTTCTCCTTATCCTCACCAACACTTGGCATATTCCATTCTGTTCTGGATTTTTTTTTTGGCTTTTTGTTTTTAGTAATTATCATCTTAATGGATACAAAGTGGTATATATCTCACTACAAGGTTTTGATTGCCTCTCTGTGTGTGTGTGACTTGCTAAAGATGGAAAGAGAGTAGCTTCCTCTCTTGGGGCCAGAAAAGACCTCTGTCATTAGATTCCGAGCCCCGTGCTCTCAATCAGGCCAGGATAGCAGTCCCCAGAGAAAGGACATAGCTCTTGATCTGAGCCCAGAGGCTGTGAGCAAGTTCACAAGCATGTTAGGCTGAGGTGCTGGCATCTTTCCATATCTTTTCAAACTCACTTCCTAAAGATTCTTCAAAAACTTGGAGGGAGCAGGAGTGGGATAGAGGGAGAGGGAGTTTGGTGTGCAGGGAAGAGGAGACAGAAGGAGCAAGGTCATACATCAGAGCCGGGTATGGCCCAGCAGAGGGTCATAGGCCCACGAGAGTCTTTACTAGGACATGGGATTGGGTCCTCTCACTGAGTTGCTGGAGCTATTGTAGGACAGGCAGGGTCCGGCTTGAACTCCAAGACAAAATCAAATACTAACAGGGGAGAAATCAAGAATCTGGGTAAGGTTACCAGAGAGGTCAAAACCTCAGAGATTAGGAGCTGGATTAAAGTAGAGGCAAAATAACAGGAAACAAGGTCAAAAAACCAGAAGGTCCAATCTGAGCTTCTAAATTGGGATCAGTCACACAGGAAATTAGAGTCAGGAAAAAACAAATAAGGAAGTAGTAGGGTTCAAGGTCACTGACTAAGACCTGTTCAGTGCAGAGAAGCAGATTTCCAACATGGCTTTGAGGTCCCCCAACGCCCTGGCTGTGCCTGGTGGTGTGTCTTTTTCCACCCAGTTGATAGCTATTCTCACGAGCTCACCTTCTGTCCCTGTGCTCAGCAGCTCAGTCATGTCTGACTCTTTGCGACCCCATGGACCGTAGCCCGCCTGGCTCCTCTCTCCATGGGATTTCCTGGGCAAGAATATTGCAGTAGGTTGCCATTTCCTACTGCAGGGGATCTTCCCCACCCAGGGACCGAACTCACATCTCTTGCTTCTATCTGCATGGGTCTGTGGGTTCTTTACCACTGTGCCACCTTAGAAGCCCCTACTCTCGCTGGAGGGCAATAATACCCTTACGGTTATTCCAAAAAGCTATTAAGCAAACCATTACATGTATTTCTCATTTCTTCAGTGGAGTGAGCAGAGCACACAGAAAAGAGTTCTCACCCTGGTCAAAATGTATCTGCCCCTATCACCAAACATACTGGAGAAAGATGTTAAAACTAGTTATGGGGGGTGAAATATCCTAGAGAAAAGCCAGCAGAGAATCTGGAGACTTGGGTGGTAGTGAGATTCTAAGATGCCCATCTCCTGACATGTATATGTAAACCTCGCCCCTTGAGCAGGGGTTGGGACCAGGTAACATGACAGGCTATCACCCTAATACAAAAGGCGTTAGGGGTGTCTAACCCCTTGTCCAGGGTGGGCTTGGCCCCATCAGGGGAGCCTTTAAAAGAAGAGGAAGCATCAGAGAGATCTTCTTGCCGTGGCCTGGAGGGAGGTGAGCACCGTGTTGTGAACTGCCTCAGCGGGGGCCCCACAGGCAGGCACTGCCGGCAGCCTCTGGGCACTGAGGGCCAACAGGACAGGAGCCTCAGTGTTACATCCCAAGGGAGCGAATGCTGCCAACAACATGGACAAGCTCTGAGGACAACGCAAGCCTCCGATGAGATCACAGTCCTGCTGACACCTTGCTTTTTACCCAGAGCAGAGGACCCAGCTAACCCATGCCTGGGCTTCTGACCCCGAGAAACCATGGTCAGAATTTGCAGCAGTAAAATCTGAATGCACCTTGCCTACTGGATGGAGGACATAAGTAGAAGATGTAACCAGAACCTTGAGAGTCTTTGATTCGCTCCTTGTAATGCAGGACAACAGATCGCTACTCACTTCATAGCCTCGCAGCGTCACGTGAGGCCATGGAGACCATCATTTCCAGCCCTCAGAGAGGCTGAAATGACTGGCTCAAGGCCACTCTGCAAGTTAGTGGCAACTGTGCTGGTCAGACTTCAACATGCCTTTACCTAGAAAGTTCTGCTGCCAAAAGGGTCAAGGATACAGAGTATTCAAAACTGCACAAGTCTTCAACATCATCTGGGTGAAGCCCCCTGCATTTGAGACAGGAGGAAACTGAGGCCTGGAGAGATGTAGGGGATTTGCAACATTCTTTCCGGTTCAGGAAGCTGTGACAAAGCACAGGTTCTGCCACCTAACAAATAATGGCACGTGTGCCACTGCCCTTCCAGACAGAAATCCATGGCATGTGCCAACAACTGATCCTCAAATTAATAAACAGCAAATAAGATGCAAAAGAGATACTCCAACTCCTCTGACAGCTAAGTTGCTCCAGCTCACACACAGGACATCGTTAAATGGTCACTAAAATGCCCAGGGCTTTATCTTTTCCAGGAAGCTTCAACTGCATTGAAAGAGAAAGTGGGGAGAACCAGGGACAGGCTTGTTAGGCTTTTTATTTTTTTAGAAGCTTAGGAACAAAAGAAAGTATTGCTGCTCTGCCAGTCAAGGACCTTTTGTGGAGGTTGATGTATGTCAGTCAGATTTGGGTGCGTGTGTGTGTGTGTGTGTGTGTGTGTGTGTGTGTAACCGAATAGCCTGTCACAGCCTCATTTTCCACGAGGCAAGTCTCCTCTAACTGATAACACTCTAAATAACAGGTGAGTGACTCCTGGCTGGAAGGAGATTGTCTGACCTCATTGTTTGCTTTCCCCCCCACTCTTTGTTCTTCACAAATAAAGGTTTTTTAATAAACTGAAAGGTCCTCCGCTCTTGCCTGATGATAAAATGAAAGGAACCAGTGAGGTATGGTACAACGTGGCAGCAAAAAAGGAGAAGCTCATCAGAAAATAACAAAGGTGCAAGTTAAAGATAAGGCAGCTGTCAGAGATTAATCCTGCCCGCCTGATTGTTTTCTTTAATACCAAAGCCTGCAATAGCAAGCGATAAGTTTGCTGAGTAATTTGGTTTTTGGTGAGGAAATAAAATTCAGGTAGGCCCCATAATTGATTTCCCTCTCTTTAGTTTTCTAAACATTAAACAACAACAACGAGCCTGACTTGGCTACACTTTCTTTCTTCCAGCTGCACTGCCAACGCCGTCCTCAGGACCGGGTCCACCTTCTTCATCCCGAAAGCTTCCACAAAGAGGGTAGGAGTGAGTAAGAGACATTCCCCTTGCCCAGTGACTCAAGGTGCCATCTACATGAATCCTCACACTCATGTCTGTCACGGTCTGAAATATGCCGTTCCTCCCAGAAAAGATGCTGGAGTCCTTGCCCTCAGATTGTGACCTTATTTGGAAAGAGCATCTTTGCAGAGGTTATCAAGGTAAAATGAGGTCGTTAGGGTGCACCCTAATCCAATCTGCCTGCTATCCTTATAAAAAGGGAACGTTAGACCCAGACACAGGTCCAAGGGGAGAATGCCACCTGGAGATGAAGGCATAGATCTGTGTGCCGCATCCAGATGCCGGGAAACTCCATGGTAATGGACAAACTGTAGCAGCCAGGAGAGAGGCGGGGGGCAGCCCCTCCCTCAGTCTCCAGAAAGACCCAGTCCTGCCAAGAGCTTGATCTCAGACTTCTGGGCTCCAGGACTGTGAGAGAAAACATTTCCGTTGTTTAAGCCACCCGGTCAGTGGAGCTTTGTTAGGGCAGCCCTAGCAAACGAACCCAGCATCTGCCTCCAATACACCCAGGCAGCAAGGAACCCTCACTTCTAACCCGAAGGTCTCCTTTATCCAATTCCCCTCAATGTCTTCCCATCCCCACCCCACACCCGCCACGGTTTCTCATCGCTTTAGATGAAACTGTAAAAAAGGCAAAGGAGGGAAAGAAAACCCTGACGGCTCAGCGCTATCCCAGCTTCTGAGGGTATGAGAGGCTCGGAGCCCTCCCACCTAGCACTCCGGGGCATTTTGGGGGACAGGGTGCCTAAACCAGGGCCCTTGCACAGTGCACACACGCAGCCGCTTCCCCTCTGTGGTCCCTGTTTGGTGCGAGCGCAGAGCAGCCACCGAGGGCCCATCCTCGAGAGTGACCCGGGGAGGGGAATGCTGCTTGGAAGCCCCAAGCAATCAGGCAGAATGCTGTATCTCCAGGTCCTCAGCTCCGGGATTTGCATTTGCGCACTTTCAGATCCGCAGTCTTCCAACTTGAACGTGCGTAGGAGTGACTTGCCTGGGGATCCTGTTGAAATGCCGGCTCTGACTCAGTTAAGTATGGGGTGGGGCCCGCTCAAAGCTGCTTTACCAACGAGCACCCAGGTGATGCCCACGCTGATGGCGCGCGTGGGGTGCCGGGTTTGGACCCTCATAAGGTGGAGGTGTGGGAAGGGGGCTGGGAACAGGGGTGGTCCTTCTTGGTGGCCCAGAGGCAAAGCTTTCAGTGGCCACAAACCTCCGTAGATTCCGATATCTCTGGGCTGGAAAAACCTTCAGTAGGGTCAGAGGGGGAAACACAAAAGGAAGCATCCGAGGGGGTGCAGCTGGGGGAGGGGGACACCCAAACGAGAAATGTGATCCGTTCCCGCCTCCCAGAGGCATGCTCACAGGCGGCGCCCGCGCGGCAGCAGTCTCCTTTACTGTGATAAAATGAACAGCCCCCAGGTTGCTCGTCCTGCAGCTAATTTCTCATCTTATCTATTATGTGAATGAGATGGGGAAACAGTTTCCTGTTTCTCACAGATATCACTGACAGGAGAGATCCTGAGCGGATTCCCTGGAAAAGCCTGCAGCCCCATCCCTCTGTGTGCGCTCTGGGTTCCCGCGGAGGGAGGAATCGATGTGCCGTAGGGGCTAGCTCTCAGATGGAGAAAGAAGCCCGTCATTGCAGACGTACCTCGCCTCCCCCGTGTGAATATCACCTTGGAAAAGGGCTGAGGGGCCCACAGGTCTTTTTCAGTCGTATTTCATAGCAGATACTCCTTGAGGCCCAAATGACAGGCCTGGGAGTGTCTGTGTGCTGGGCTAAGGATCTCTACCAGCCCGCAGCCACCTCCTGTTCCCCGCACCTGCCTTCCCACCCTCGCAGGGAGCCCCCACACCCTGTCCCCAAGACCTGCCGATCACAGATCTTCCCTCTGAGATGAATGACAAGCTTGTCCTTGTACAACTGTCTTTTCAGTCACTCAGCCGCGTCTGACTCTTTGCGACTCTATGGACTGTAGCCCACCAGGCTCCTCTGTCCATGAAATTGTCCAGGTTCTCACCAGGGGATCAGGGATGGAACCAGGGTTTCCTGCATTGCAGGCCAGATGCATTGTAGGCAGATTGTTGACCATCTTTACCACCAAGGAAGCCTGCAATGGAAGAATCTGCCTGCAATGCAGAAGACCTAGGTTTGATCCCTGGGTTGGGAAGATCCCCTGAAGAAGGGACTGGCTACCCACTCCAGTATTCTGGCCTGGAGAATCCCATGGACAGAGGAACCTAGCTGGCTGTATATAGGCCATGAGGTTGCGAAGAGTCAGACAGGACTGAGCCACAAACATTTTCACTTTCAAGCTTCTTGGGGAATCACAAATTTTCATGCGCATTTGGCTCAATTCTCTCTTATTATCAGTGAAGAAACTGAGGCTCAGAGTCGTAGACAGATTTGGCCCATGTCACCCAGCAGGTATATAGTGGAGCCTTTTGGATCCATGCTGTGGTCAAAGTATGTCAGAAAGGAAATCTTAGACAACAGTGTTTGTGGAGCAAAGGGTTGTCTAAAGCCCATGAGATACCCAGAAAAATCCTCCTAACTCAGTTTTGACCTGGAAACACAACACATTTGAGAACAAGTTCTGACAGGGAGAGAGAGCAGGACCCTCACAGGAGGGGCCCAACTTGGGCTCCTCATTATAGTCATTTGAGGGTTTTTATTTTTAATGCTAATAACTGGGCCACACCTCTGATAACCTGAATCCAAATCTCTCAGGCCTTTCCGTCCCTGAGAGCTTGTTAGAAATGCAGGCTCTCAGCCAGGACCCCCTACCCACCCCCACCCTGCCATCCAATGGTGTCAGAATCTGGGTGATTCCCATGCATGCCAAGACTTACGAAGCATGCTTGGGCTACATATTGGGACCACCTGATGCCCAGGCCCCAGTCCAGGCCAAAGCAGTTATAGTCTCTGAAGGTCAAGGCCTGCCATGAGTGGTTTTTTAGAGAGGTGAGGACCTCAGAGAGCACTGCAAGGCACAAAATGTAAGTTCAAGGGCCTCAAAGACATGTTCATCTGTATTCCAAATTTGCAAAGGCCTGGGCGTCTTCAGGAAAAGGAAATGTGGGTGGGGAAGTGGAACCCAGAAAGGTGGTCCAGCTCAGCTCAACTTTATGTTGTTGTTCAGTCTCAGTCGCGTCCAACTTCTTGTGACCCCAGGGACTGCAGCACACCAGGCTCCTCTGTCCTCACTGTCTCCCGGAGTTTGCTCACACTCACATCCATTGAGTCAGTGATGGTAACCAACCATCTCATCCCCTGGCAATTTTACGACCTGGGGCCAGTCACAGCCGACTCCCATGATCTCAACCGGGAGGGTGATGATTCTGGGTTCATTCTGGCACAGGGCAGGAGCAGCAAGATGGCTCTGAAGTCTGCGCGCACCACCCTGGGTAGGCAAGGGAGGGGAAAGAGGCAGGCAGGATGGAATAGCTGCTAGAAAACTGGCTCTGCGGCAGCTCTGTGGCCTTGGGCAAATTGTTTAACCTCCACGCCTCAGTTTGATCATTTATAAAATGGAGAAGATAGCAATTCATTCATGGAGCCATCGTGACCAGTCAGGAGCTACATCTGTAACGCTGTTGACACTTTGGGGTACTCATGGGCAAAAACAGTAGCCATCATTAGTGGTAATTCAATTTCAGCTCCACAGTCATTTTGAGGAAGATTTTTTTAAGTTAAAGACAGATGAAATGTGAATAATAATCCTCTCTTTACAGAATGAAAAACTAACGTGGTTTATAAATAACTCCCCTGGCTATAAAAGACTATTATCTCTGTTTCCTCCAGGCAAGCCTAGTTAAATTCACCGCTGTGGTTTCCTACAAACGTAAAAAGAAGCACAACAACAAAGAATATACAAGAAAACATGGGGAGGCTCAAAAAGCCGTCAACTGATAGGGAAAAGGGAGCAAGGAACTAGGTTAAAATTATGCAGAAGACCCTCTAGATAAATAGCAGAGTGAAAAGGCAGCTAATTGAAGAATGAGGGAGTTTTCTTAACCAGTGCTAGCTGAGTAAAAATATAATTAGCTTTGATTCATGAAGATTGCTACAATATGACTCATTTACCAAAACAGTTACTAGCAGAATTACATTTGTTACTGTGAGAAGACCACGTGGGAGCAGGGCTGTAGTAAATACCAAGTAATGTTTCTACTTTCGGCAGTGGCACCTTAGAAAAGAGTCCTTCTTCCTCATCAGCGGTTTTCTGTGATGCTGCTGCTCTGAGTGGCGTCTTTGGCAACCAGCAGAATCACAGAGATCATCTACAGAGACAGGAGATGCCAGCATTACTGCTCCCAATCAGGGCCTTGGAAAGGTCTCACTTTCCCAGTCTGCATTCAGCACCGTCTGGGTCTCAAACTTCTTTCTACCAAGTGACGTCACAGCTCCTCCGCAGCCATGCCCTTGGCATTCATGCCTTTGGTGCTGAGGTCCCTCTCCCCTTGGAGATTCCATGCAAACCTCAAAATTAGAAGACCTTCCTTCTGGCTGATGGCTTTGGGAAGGGAAAGCCAATGTTGTCTCCATTTCAATGTTTTCTCTTTTTTACTGTGCTTGGCTGGGCGCTCCATCCCATAGCACACAGCCCTTGAAAGATTCAAACTCTTAAAATCAACTACACTTCAATCAGAAAAAGAAAAAGGAAACAGGTTGTCTTTGCTAACCCTGGAGACATACCACCCAGTCTCTGGATTTGGAGCCCTGGGCCCAGTTACACCTGACGCCCTGAGCACCTGCAGTTCTGGTGCCCCAGTTCCTGTCGCAGGATACTTACTGGTAAATCCTTGATTACCTATGTGTGTACCCCCTCAACTACCCTCTCCTCTCCCCCATCTCCCCCCCACACACAAATTCAAACCTTCAGTGATCTGTGTGCACAATTCAAGGAAGATGCTGGTTAGGTTAGGGCACTAAAACAAGTGGGAAGACAGATACTGGGTAGAGGGAGCCTCAAGGGTCCCAGAGATCTTAGAGAAATCTTGGCCCAGCCTCTTGAAGGACAGACATGGGTCCAGGGAATATGTGTGTAAGCAAGGGGAAGAGCCATGTGTTTCTAAAAGCAGAATGTGTGGCACAGGGAGAAGTAAGATGCATTTCTCACATGGAAAACGGGCACTGCAGGGAGACATGTCCAGAAAAAGGCAGCGGCAAACAGGTCTGCAAGTCCAAGGCTAATGAAAATAAATACAGCTTACAGGCCTAATGAAGAGCATCTCAGAGCAGGTTGAGCCCCTAACTGATACAAATGAGGACATTATCTTCCCTGGGCTCTCCTGTTCAGTGTAGGACAAGAATCGCGCAAATAGAAGGAGATGACCAGGCCTGTAATGGTAGAATTATAACCCCACACCAGACCAGGGCCTCGTAATAAGAAGAGCCATTTTCATCCAGACCCAAATCCACTTGAGAGCCTGAAGACCATCAACGTAAATGATGCTTAGCTGTCCTCATTGTAGGGTAATTCATATTTTAAGAGTCACTCACATCTCTTTCCTCGAAATGTATGTCAGGACGTCAGTATTTCCCTAAAGCCCAGAAGCTAAAGATGATTCCAGAGGTGATTATCAGCCTGAGACCCACTCTTTATTAAGTGCCACTGTTTTCTAGGCATGGGCTAAGTACTTCACATGCACTGCTTCATTAATCTCATCCACAGCCTAGGAGGTAGGTGTTATAAAATAACCTTCATTATTTTAATTCAAGTATAGTTGATTTACAATGTTAGTTTCTGGTGTACAGCAGAATGATTCATATGTATGTATTATGTATATATATTCTTTTTTCATTACGGTTTATTACAAGATACTGAATATAGTTCCCTGTGCCGTACAGTAGTACCTTGTTGTTTATTTTATTTATAGTAGTTTCTGTCTGCTAATCCCAAACTCCCAATTTATTCCTTCCCCACCCCCTTTCCCCTTTGGTAACCGTAAATTTGTTTGCTATGTCTGTTTCTATTTCCTAAATAAGTTCATTTGTATCATATTTTAGATTCTACATATTAAGGATATCGTGATATTTGTCTTTCTCTTTCTGACTTAACTTCACTTAGTATAATAATCCCTCGTTGCGTCCAGGTTGCTGCAAGTGGCATTATTTCATTCATTTTTATGGCTGAGTAGTAGGCAATGGCAGCCCACTCCAGTGCTCTTGCCTGGAGAATCCCAGGGACGGGGGAGCCTGGTGGGCTGCCGTCTGTGGGGTCGCACAGGGTCGGACACGGCTGACGCGACTGAGCAGCAACGGCAGCAGTATGCCATTGTGTGTGTGTGTGTGTGTGTGTGTGTGTGTGCCACACCTTCTTTATCCATTCGTCTGTCCATGGACATTTAGGTTGTTTCCATGTCTTAACTGTTGTAAATAGTGCTACTATGAATGTCGGGGTATATGTATCTTTTCTAATTAGAGTTTTCTCAGGATATATGCACAGAAGTGGGATTGCTGGATCATATGGTAACTCTGTTTTTAGATTTTTGAGGAATCTCTATACTGTTTTCTGTAGTGGCTACACCAATTTACCTTTCCACCAACAGTACAGGGGTTCCTTTTCTCCATACCCTCTCCAGTATTTGTTATTTGTAGACTTAAATGATGTCCTTTCTGACCAGTGTGAAGGGGTACCTCATTATCGTTTTGATTTGCATTTCCCTGATAATTAGTGGTGTTGAGCATCTTTTCATGTGCTGATGGGTCATCTGTATTTCTTCTTTGGAGAAATGTCTATTTATGTCTTCTGCTTATTTTTTAATTGCATTGTTTGTTTTTTTGTTATTGAGTTATATGAGCTGACTCTATATTTTGGAAATTAAGCACTTGTTGGCTGTGTCATTTGCAAATATTTTCTCCCAGCCCACAAGTTGTCTTTGTGTTTTGTTTATGGTTTCCTTTGCTGTGCAAAAGCATATAAGTTTCATTGGGTTCCATCTGTTTATTTTTGCTGTTATTTCGATTGCCTAGGGAGATTGACCTGAGAAACATTGGTACAATTTATGTTGGAGAAAGTTTTGCCTATATTCTCTTCTAGGAGGTTTATGATGTCACATGTTATATTTAAGTCTTTAAGGCATTTTGATTATCAGTGCTCTCATTTTTAAGAAATGGATAACTGAAACTCAGATAGGTTGAGTAATCTGCCAAGGTCAAACAGTAAGTGACAAGTCAGAGATCGGAACCAGAAAACCAGCTTTGATGGGTTGTTTTTAGGGTCAGCCTCCTTGAGGAAATGAATGCTGAAACAGGAAAGGAAAATGTATGCTCTGGGTGGACATGTCACCTTAGCTTCACATACCCCTGGCCCTAAAATGAGGAGCCCAGGTGGCAGAGGCCAGCATGGTGCTCTTTAAAGCACAAGTGTGGAGCAGGGTCCCTCTTGCCCAGGTCTACGGGTAGAAGAGCCTGACAGCCTCCATTTTCTTGGTGAAACATGAAAAAAGCCAGTTATTTGCTCAGACAGGTTGGATGGAAATCCACTTAAAGGAATCAATGCCACCTTGACTGTTCGGTTCTTTTAACTCTTGGGAAACATATTATCTAAGCAGTTTGACAGGAGAGTTTGTTTCCTAGCTTGAGGAAGAACCATGCTCCAGGCAATCAAATATTGATTACAGTTTATAGGCATTCACTTGATAGAGCTTCTTCCTCCTTCCTGCCAACCTCAATCAGCCCATAAAGTTTGCTTTGTGACAAAAGCATGAACTAGAAGGGGGAAAGAAAGTTACCCCACACCCCCTACTTCAAAGTCAGAGAGCTGTTAAACCTGATTTTGGCTCAGGAGTCCTCCTCAGTGTTGCAAGCAGGTCACCTTGAAAACAATCTGTTCATCACGAAGACTACTGGGCTTTGTTGCAGGTAGGTCTTCTCCTCCCGCCTTAAAGGCAAGTCTGAGTTCAGATGACGTCAGTGGTCAACAGGGATGGGGGCAGCTGAAGGTGGATGTCCAGAGACCATTTTTTATAGTCTTAAAATAATATGAACTTTCAAAGAAAATGAAATGCTTGAAAAAGGAAGAAGACAGTGCAAATTAGATAACACAGCAATGACTAAACACCAGTCATCTACTTTTTTAAATATCTTTATACATTTGTGAAATGTTCATATTGTTGCTTTGAAGGAACTTACGTTCTCTCCCAGTGTATTATACCTGGGCATTGAACAAATGGTGCTTTTATTATTATTATTATTATAAATACTAGGATTTCAAAGACCTTTCTACTGTTAATTTCCTATAATGGCTGCTAACATCTTATTATCTGCATTTTATTGCTAGGAAAACTAAAATATAAAATAGTTAAGTAAGTACCCAATGAACAAGGAGCAGAATTGGAAATAACACCAGTAATTCATCCTACCTGTGAAAACATACTTCCTGCTAACCTAGAGGTACCTGTTTGCACACTAATCTGCTTCTGACTCATGGCTGGTGACATCCTGTATGCCAACCTTTTAGGACTCTGTAGTCGATCAGCATCTAGCTGTATATTAGGTTAAATCATTTCATTATAAAAATAAGGGGGGGGGTCAGACTTGAAACTTTGTCTTTGAGGACAACATAACTTATGACCTATCTTCCAATGGACCACATGCCAATAAAAGGAAAGCCTTGTTTTGAAAGGAGTGGAAAGGAAAATCTCCAAGGATTTAGATTAAATTTATGCACAATATATCCATAATTTATGGCTTTATATTAAAAATCTTGGTTGAACATCTCTCCCCCATTTTATCTTTTCTCATAGCAATTATAATTGACTACTTTAAAGGCCCATGATACCCTGGAGGAGGAAATGGCATCCCACTCCAGTATTCTTGCTGGGAAAAAATCTCATAGACAGAGGAGCCTGGCAGGTTACATTCCATGGGGGTCGCAAAGAGTTGGATGCAACTGAACAGACACAAACATGCACGTTTTATTTTCCCTACTTCATTCTAAAGGCAGTGATTGTGTCTCATATGTTGTTTGTCCTCCGTGGCACATAATAATGCCTTGTTCATGATAGCTGCTCATAAGATGGTGCTAAATTAAAAAAAAGAAAAGACTACTTTGGATTACATCAGTAACCTAAGATTCACATCCTGTAGAACTAGTGAAAGTGAAAGTCGTTCAGTCGTATGCAACTCTGTGACCCCATGGACTATATAGTCCATGGAATTCTCCAGGCCAGAATACTGGAGTGGGTAGCCGTTCCCTTCTCCAGAGGATCTCCCCAACCCAGGGATCAAACCCAGGTTTCCCACATTGCAGGAGGATTCTTTACCAGCTGAACTGCCAGGTAAGCCCAAGAATACTGGAGTGGGTAGCCTATCCCTTCTCCAGTGGATCTTTCCGACCCAGGAATCAAACAGGGGACTCCTGCATTGCAGGCGGGTTCTTTACCAGCTGAGCTGCCAGGGAAGCCCATAGAACCAGACCTACCCATAAACTAAACCCTAGGTCAGAGCCATGGGTGGGAGGAATTGCAGGTGGAAACCAGGCGAAATTCTTACCCTTCACGATTGCAGGCCAAATGAGGGATTGTACATGAGAGAAAAACTGCTGTTGGAACTTGAAAACAGATAAAATTCTCCAGTTTCTATTCTGACTGCAAGGGAGAGGATCCATGTATTTCTCATCAAGCCCAAAAGACTACCTAGGTAAGAAATAGAAATCTTAAGGGAAGGATGTTCATTGCGACTATATGGGGAACTCCTTGATGGTGAACTTGTACTCAGGGAAAATCTGTTTATTGTGAAATAAATGGAACATCCCAAATAATGAGGAAGCATCCTGCACAGGGGAAGAGAGGAAGTCAATAACAGTATTCCAATGTGTGTTGTATCTAAACTAAACTACAAAAGTAGCTTTTTACCATTGCATGCAAATGATGTCTGGAAACTAGCCTAGTTTACATAATTGCACAGCTGTGGGCAGTCTGGCTTCCAAAATTCAGGATGCATCCTGATAGCATGTGTCAGACCCATAAAAGGGTTAATTTTTAAAACAGCCACTTTCCTATACAGATGGAGACAGAGTGCCATCATCAATGTTTAATCAATCAATAGGCATTTATTCCTGTGATATAAAGTTTACATTATCCTCCGTCTGGAGCAAGTAGAGGAATAAGGAAGGGAATCTGTCAAAAGCAAAATTACTTCTTGTTAGCTTTGCCCCTGTAATTTCAGTTCAGCTCAACTCAGTACATGTTAATCTTTTTTATGACTTAAATAAAGCAATGAAAGTGATTATACTTTAACCCTCTTGTGCATCTCTTAAACAGTTTAATCTAAACCCAACAATTTAGACCAGGCTCAGGATGAGCTGTCAGATCTCTGTCTCAAAACGTGATCAGATAATTGGCCAGTTACTCTGTAGTTTCCATTTCCTTCCCAATTCTGTTCAGCCCTGTAGTTCCAGATTTCTTCTCAACCCTTCTCTTTCTGCACAACTCTGCTCTCTGTTGTACTTCCCGAGTTTACATGAGGGTGGACTTTCTGTTCAAATAGACACACGTTTGAATTCTGGTTCCATGGAATTGCCTGTATGAGTCCCTAAACAATATGTTAACCCCCTTAAGACTCAGTTTGTCTGTCTGTAAAATGGTTACACTAATGCCTGTCTTGTAAAGTTATGTGCATGCACGCTCAGTCACTTCAGTTGTTTCTGACTCTGCAATCCTGTGGACTGTAGCCCACCAGACTCCTCTGTCCATGGAATTCTCCAGACCAGAATACTGGAGTGGGTTGCCATGCCCTGCTCCAGAGGATCTTCCTGACCCAGGGATGGAACCCATATCTCTTATGCCTCCTGCATTGGTGGGTGGGTTCTTTACCACTAGCGTCACCTGGGAAGCCCTCTTGTAAAATTGTGGTGAACCTTAAATGAAATAGCGTGTATGAAATGCCTGGTACAGGCAGACCACTTAATTCATGACTATGATGCTTCCCTGATCTCAAATGGGGTCACCTGTTTCCTCTGCATTGAGAACAGTGTTTTGTTAGTGTTGTTTGTTTGTTTTATTTACCAGACTGTGGCTCATTAATTCACATGGTCCAAGCACAGTGCAGAAGCAGCAAATTTATGTCTTTCATTTCTGCAAAGGCTAATTAGTAAAAGGGGTGGGAGATCAAGCATGCAAATATGCTTAGTTGATCACCAGAAAGGAAGATTATTTGTATATTTTTATTGTTATATGTGTGGTAGTTATTACTGGGGTGGGTGGTGGTCAATGAAAGTCTGTATCCTCATAACAGGATAAATAATACAGAGGAAGGCATAGTGTCTAAATGCATGTATTACAGAACATGTATGCTATTCTCCATCATATTTTATCACCTAAATTTTCTTAGTAAAGAAAGAAATGGATGAGGATTAATAAATTCCCACTGTGCTACTAGGATTTCCTCATTCATGCCTATCTATTAGAAACTCCTAAAGGAAGGGTCTCCAGGCTTCCTGTACTTCCAGTGACAATAATCACCTATTATGTACCAAAGACCTCCAGGTAGAAAATAGAGACCTGCCACCACTATGTTGATGTTCTCAGATCAACGTTGGCATTTTAAGGTAACACGGAGTTCTCATTGTGGCAGTTCTGTATATTCTGTCCAGGGTGATGTGGGCCGCCTTTAGAATGCAGCATAAAATTAGTAAATACTAATGAATAATGAATAAAGGTTTACTCCCAAACCAGGCCATCAGATGGAAAGTCTAACTTGGTTTCACAATCCAAACCATTGCTCACTCACTTGTTCTGCCTCTTACTGTCTGTCCTACTTTTCTGTTCACAAGCTGCTAAACCATTAAGCAAACCTATCACACATAACAAGTTCAACCTGCTTCTTAGTCTAACCTAGTCTTAGCATCAATCACACTTAGAAATTCTTCAGTAGTAAGAATATAGAGCCAAGATCCTGAATATTTGGTAATTCTTAAGTTGTGAGGGTCCCACAAGGTTGTCCATTGAATTTGCTCACGGCATGAAATCAAGGTGTGAAATTCAGCATGAAATTCACCTGTCAAGGTGAAAAAGCAGTGGTTTCATTTCTGATAAGCCTTCCTGGGGTGGGGCTGGGGGACACTGGATAGAATATAGCCAATAACCAGTTGGACAGAGAGGGCAAGAAATCCTGCATTTCCTCCTGTTTAAATCAACGCAAGTCAGATTCTAAGTTCCAGACTCTGAGGAAGTCAATCAAATTCAGTCACTATGGGAGTGACCCACCCTCAGGCCACAGAGGTGGTGGCCTGAAGTCTGTGGATATTGTCTGTGTGCTTAGTCACTCAGTCATGTCCAGCTCTTTGCAATCCCATGGGCTGTAGTCTGCCAGGCTCCTCTGTCCATGGAATTCTGCAGACAAGAATTCTGGAATAGGTTGCGATTTCCTGCTCCAGAGGATCTTCCCAACCCAGGGATCGAACCCACATCTCTTGCATCTCCTGTACTGGCAGGTGGATTCTTTACCAGTGTGCCACCTGGAAAACCCCAGTGGATCTTAAGTAGGAGCAAAGGCCTCACTGGCCATGAGATGTTGGGGGACGCTGAATACCAGTAGGGGCTCCATGGTCCCAGTCCCTTGGGATATGGCCACTCACTTGCTTCTGGTCCACTCATGGGGCTGAGAAAATCTTTGATGACCTGGAACTCTCCCCTACCCCGAGTCCTGCTGTGTGCATTGGCAGACAGCCTTCTGATACTACTTCTTGCAGCTGCCACTGGGGTCTCTGCTCCCCGTTACCACTGAAACCAGCCTCCAACCCCCATGCAGTCCATGTGAACCATCTCCTTCCTTCCCTGCCAGTGTTTCTAGAGGCCCTGCCAGATCACCTCATCTTCTCTGGGGACACCTAATTTCACCTGAGATTAGGCTTCCACACAAAAAAAGGAAGAGCCACTACTCTGAATGACAAACTTCAGGCTTCTGTTCATAATAAGAAGGGCAGAAGTGACTTGGAAAGAGCAAAACTGAAACCTCAGAAAATTACCTTATCCTGTCAGCCTCGTAGTCAAGCAGCAGACAAGAGTTACCCTTGACTGCTTGGCCTGGGAACTGGGTAGGACCGAATGTTCCTGATAGAAAATTAATTGGAGCTGCAATTATATGCGCCAGCTCCAGAGACACTGGCTGAGGGTGAGAACTGAGAAATACCCATGGGTGTTTCAGGGCAGCACCCTGAGTACTTCCCTCCCATCCCACCCGTGTTTCTTGGCAGAGGTTCATACGTGTTAGGAGTAGGAGCGGACTCAGCGGAAGTGGGGAGATGAAATGAAGGAGTCCTAATACCAAAAGCACGGCAGGTGTCTGCAAACACAAGACCCAAAACCCAACTGGAGATTTGGAAAGGGGTCACTGCATTAGTGGCCAAAGGAATGACCACATCCAGGCCAAGAGGGGTGCCCAGGAGGAGGGAACTTGGGCTCAGAATGGCCCAGAGCTCAGTCACTGCCCAGAGCCAGCTTCACGGGGCCCTGAGAACCAGGCAGGACACAGGAAATCAGGTTTCTCCCAGGCTACCAGGAAACCTGCAGGAGACACACAGATGGCAGGGCAGTGAGGCAGGAGGACGAGCCAGGGAATCACACCCCAAATTCAGAGACTCTGCCAGGGATCCGCCCCTCCCCCATCCAGGGACCCCACTGCCGGAGGGTCTAGAAAAGTCCATGTTTACTGCACTGGCCCCTGGGAACAGAGTCCTCTCTGACTGGGCCCTCAGAGTCTGATGCTGCCAAGAAAACTCCAGTTGCACTTTCAAACACAAGTAAAAACCTCTTCAGACTAAAACAAAAGCCAGATAATCTGCTTAAATGACCAGGTATCTGGATCTGGTGCCTCTGTGATTTACTGAGATTGAACTTAAGTAAATATTTATGGGAACAGGAGGCTACGATGAACAAATTCATTAATTCAATGACGGCACAGGGTAGCTCCTCAATAAATGGTGGCTGTCGCTGCTGCCGATGATAATTAAAATCCTGTTTATAGATGGGTTGTGATGTATAATCATTTCATAACTATCTAAGTCCTTATGCTTTGATGAGAACTATCATTATGTGTAAATATTGACTAAGGCTGAGCCTCGCGCATGCCGTGGAAATCCAAGTTTATCATCTCCCACTAACCAACAGTAATGAACTAAATTGGGACCTCTCAGTCCAAACTAACAACTGGTTGCATTGATGGGGGAGTGCAGGCGTGATCCTAGGTCAATACATCTTGTAGTCACTTTTTTCTACATTTTACACACAGTCTGGGCATTTTATATGAGACTTCTGGTATTTCCTCATCATTCAGGGACTTTTAGGGCTTCTAGTGGGGAAAGTCCTCTCTCTGATTCAGCCTCACACAGTACCAGGAGGAGGTTGGGAGGCTAGAAGCTCCTGGAAGTTTCCATGGACCTGTGATATACCCGGTTTCACCCCTGGGCATTTCCCTACAGGTAAATAGATGTAGTAGCTTTTTCTTTAGGAGACTCTCCTGTCTCTGCTGCTGCTCAGTCGCTTCAGTCGTGTCCGACTCTGTGTGACCCCATAGATGGCAGCCCACCAGGCTCCCCCGTCCCTGGGATTCTCCAGGCAAGAACACTGGAGTGGGTGCCATTTCCTTCTCCAGTGCATGAAAGTGAAAAGTGAAAGTGAAGTCTCTTAGTCGTGTCGGACTCCTAGCGACCCCCATGGACTGCAGCCCACCAGGCTCCTCCGTCCATGGGATTCTCCAGGCAAGAACACTGGAGTGGGTTGCCATTTCCTTCTCCACTCTTGTCCCTAAAATGACCAAAAATATATCTATCTAGATGTCATCCAAAACTGGTAAGATCTGAAGTGCTAAACTGAGTTTGGTTCCAGTCCAAACATGTTCCTTATGTTCAGTTTGAAATCAAAGACTGAATGGATGTACAAATGGGGCTCCTTGAAATACTTTGCCACACCCAACACCCCCCACCACACACATACATAAACTATTTCATAATTTACCAGATGGAAGCAATTTACAGGATACTCTTTGTGAGGGAATTAGAGTAAGTCAGGCAGCAACTTCAAAAATCAGTAAAAGCAAGCTCACATTTTGCCATGTTACTCTTCATCACCATCCACCCAGACAAACTAGCCGAGGTATTTGCACAGACAGGACTACTAGAAAGTAGCATTTCCTTTGCATGGAGTTTGGGGAGTGTGTGAGGAGGAAATGGTCTCCTTTATAGGCATGAGGGAGGTTAGTATGAAGGGGACTATAAATATTAACGTGCTTTTCTCTTCTGCATTTCTGTATACATACTCTCATTTGGAAGTTTCTACCAAAGGGTAGGGGTAGGATAGAAAACATTAAGTTTATTCAAGCAGAAATTCAAAGAGAAAGTGTATTTAGCCTTCGGCATTCAAAATTGATAAACACAATAGAATGAAAAATGGACTTGGTAGAGAAGGGGGAGAGAGAAAGCAAATTTTCTAAATTGTTTTAGTATACTAGGAACCAAGCCCAAGGGCTTGGATCTTGTATTTTTCTCATAACAGATAAGATTCCCCCTCTGCTATGATCATCGGGCCGTTACATCTGTTGCCCTAAAGTAGAAAGGAGGGTATGCCATAGCTGGAAATGTGTAGATGGAAGATTGTGAGCTTTTAAGAAATATCTGGAGGTTGGATTTTCTCAGAGGGACTCATGGGAATTGTTGAGAGACCCCAAGAAAGCAAGTTTCAACATCAAGATCCAACTCGTTATCCTTAGGTTGGGGGAAATCTCTTGAAATGAGAAAGGTGTGGGAAATCCAGCCGACTCTGGGCTAGTGGTCAGTTCCCAGGGTCTAGCAGGGAGTGTCATCAGTGGAAAGGGTGGTGTACGTGGTGGTGTATGGGGGGATTCCAGAGGGACTTGGTATGTGTGTGAAGATGCAGAGGGGACTAGCACAGGCTCTCGGGGGGCCTCAAGAAAGGGCCAAATGGCCCAAACCTGTGGTAGATACTAGCACATCAGCCCCGCTGCCCCGAGCTAGCTGCAGCCAGCCACGACTCGCTGGTCATCAAACCAGAAGGAGGAAATGCCAGCCACTCTGTCATGGAAGACAGCTGGGCTACAGAAGACCTTGCTTCCAAGAGGTCACATGCTACCTGGGGGAGGAGCAGAGTCAGGGATGGGAAATCTGGCAGAGGTCAACCTAAACATCAAACAGCTCAGAGACTCTTACTAAAAGAAGTCCCCTGCTCGCCCTGCCTGCACCACCCAGCAGATAGGGGCTCGCGACCCAGCAAGGACCATAGAGAGGCCACCTTTCCCTTGTGCAGCAGGAGCTCCACAATTTGAGATTTGGTTCCCCTGGCTTCAAGAAAAGTCAGTCAGCTACACGTACAAATGGAAGTTTCTGAGCTCTGGGAAAAGTCGATGTCACTGATTTCCAGAGCATAACAGCTCATTTAACAATGCTATTTTGTATTGTGGTATTAGTTTTATACTCTGTTACATGTTCATGTATAATCTGGACATTTTTACATTTACAAAATTTTCAAGTTGATACGCACATGTGGCAGGACGTTTTTGTCTCCTCCTCCTTCCTGCCGTGTCTAGGTCATCCAGACGTGTACCCGCGCTGGGGCAGGGCAGAGGAGTGCCCCTTGGCTACCCAGGAAGAGGCAGGAATAGAATCACTGGAGATGGGGTAAGAGAGGGCCACAGAGAGAAGGGGGCACTCAGATCTGTGGGTGAGGGAGGGAAGACGGAGCCTGTTCAGGACGAAGCCTTCTCCTGAGGTCAGGAAGGGAGGCAACCATGCAGGTGGCCACAGCAGAAGCAGTGAAGGTGTTTGTGTGTGCGTGGGGAGCGGGAGAAGCCACCTGAATACTCTAGAAGCCTCCGCCTAGTCTCTGGCCAAGGGGAATTATGGATTGCAAGAGCCTATAGTATGCGTCCTACTGGATACTGTGTGTGTGTGTGTGTGTGTGTGTGTGTGTGTGTGTGTGTGTGTGTGTGTGTAGAGACAGAGAAACAGTAAGACTGACTAGTCAGGTGTTTCCTGGGAAAGGACATACTGTCCCTCTTCCCAACGTGAAAGGCAAGATCACAAGCTTACACCACACAAAGAATCCCTGCAAATACATTTTATAATGTTAATCTTTTATTATAACCTGGAGCAATTCCCACACCTAAGTAATATTTAACTCCTGCTTTCTTTTCTAATAGGGAAACAAAGTATATGCCACAAAGATAACTGCCAGTCATAAATAGAAAGTAGTAACAATTTGCAAACTTACTTTAGACCAGAGCCGTTTGTGTGTATGGATGCGTGTGTGTTTACAACGGCCATGCTCCCCCGCAAGTAAAGTACACTGGAAGTGGGGGAGCATGGAGTAGTGCGGGGTGAAGAAGAGCGTGGCAATGTTTTCAGTTCCCGACTGACTCGCCAGTGGGACACTGGACCACGTGCAGGATGAATGTCTGGCTCTGGGTCTGGACAACCGACTCTGTGGGCTGGTTTCGCTCCCTCGACCCAAACAAGTTATCCACTACCTTTCTTCTTGCTCCTGAGTCTCAGCGTGATCCAGTATCAGGAGACAAGCAAGCAGCCAACTGGGGCAAAGAGAAGAGCGATCATCGCCAGCAATTCCTGTGGGGTTCACTGGGGTTTTCAGAAAGTACACGATGCCCATGGTCGTGAGTGGACGTCTGATTTACCTGCTGTACGTGAAGGTGGTTCTTCCTGCAGAACGCTCTCTCCAGAAAGACATCCCCTCTCTCTGGGACATGAGGTGGAGTAGAAGGACTAACCATCTAAAATTGCCAGCTCTGTCATTTCTCTTCAGCATTAACTCACTTCAGCCTGAAAATCTTGACAATGCAAATTTGTTCTCCAGCGGGGGAGAGAGAATGAGAGAAAGAAACAATATTCCTCCCTTTAATCTGGTGAGAATAATCAGGATGGATGGGTGAGCGGCACCACGCATTCTGTGCTGTGCTTTTGAAAAGAGAACAAAACATAATGTCCAGAGATAAATTGTCATCTTCTGAAGCCCCAGTTTTCTTACAAATTCTTAAGGAAATGTTGCCCCCTTCTGGACAGAAGGTACAATAGACAGTCATCACAGCCTTGCCGTCCAACCTGTTTATAAACTCATCTACCTGGGTTAGTCAGGAAGGGTTTTGCTCTGGTGTCTTTCTTTTCTGTCCCTATGCCTGCACGACACTAATTCACTTTTCAAAAGTCACTATACAAGTACTAATCATATGCATAAGAGATCAGGAAGCCCCTTTTACCAATTAAGCAGATTCTTCATAAAAGGAATAATCAACCACGCTGACAAAGCTTACCAGATTTTTTTCAATCTCATTCACAGCCTCTTTACCTCCTATAGGACTTGAGGAGAGGTGGATAGATTCTCAATCAAGTTTTCACTTATCTTTCATTGTTTAATTATTTAGTTTTAAAATTAATACTTACTCTCTTTCCAAAATGGGTTCAAATTAGGCATTTGGGATGAACATAGACATACCACTATATGTATAACAGATAGCCAACAAAGACCTACTGTGTAGCACAGAGAACTCTGCTCAGTATTTTATAGTAACTTATAAGGGAAAAGAATCTGAAAAAGAATAGACATATATATGTATGGATAACTGCATTACTTTGCTGTACTCCTGAAATTAATATGACATTGTAGAGCAACTATACTCCAATTTAAGAAGATGGAAAGAAATAGGTTCAGGTTTGCCTAGCTAAATAAGCTTGAATTTGATTTTTTTCAATAGATTTTGGTATTTTAAAGTCATATACTTGGAGCATAAAAAAATGAAATGCCAAAGCTGATATCCTGACCCAAGTCATGAGATGTTCATGCTTTATCTTTATAGCATGCCCCTCCCGGTAGGCACTGCTCACTAGCAAATGTGTTGTCAATATACAAGGCAATTGAATGCACATGTTTTTCCATCTGACCACCTATGTGTTTGCCCCTCTAAAGAAAAATCAAAACCAAAGAAGGAACCGGCACCCTGACCAGGACACGCCACCACCCCAAAAGCAGAAAGTCACCTTTCTGCTGTTGAAGCCTCTAAGGTGAAGAAGCCTGCAAGCCCAGAAAGCTTATTTCTCAGCTGAGTGACCACAGCAGAAAGGACCCACGTTCTTGTGTAAGCCCTGTAACTGCAGCTTCTATGGTAAGGCCAATATCCGCCTTGGTGCAGAGCTGCCAGAGGGGTTAGGAAAACGAGATGCCATTTCTCTGAGAAACTGCTCATTTCTGAGAGCCCATGATTGACGATGATTGACAACCCTGCACACCTGCTCAAGGATGCCCGTATTTATCCCAGGGCAGCACCTGTGGGGAGGCCAGTTCTCGCTCCGGGAGCGCGGCCCACAGGCCGCTGGCAGAGCGTCTCCTGGTCCTCTCTTCCCTAAAGCTCCAGGAAGGTGGCCAGGAGCCCTGTCCCCCCACCCCAGGGCAGCAGTCCTGCACAAGCATGTCTCTTCTGCGCGCACCCTTTGGCCGGAGGCAGCAGCAGGGTCCTCTTTGTGAAGGAGGTAAGTGCAAGGGGAGGAGAGAAGGTGAATTTCTGCGACCCCTGGGCAGGCGCTTCTGTTGGTCACCCGCCAGACCCTGCCCGAGATAACTACAGTAAATATCACCGGCAAGGCCAATGGTCAGGTTCTGTGTCATGACAGGCCCCCTGGGGCCGGTGCTAAGACGGGCACAGAGAGGCGGCCGCCGCCTGCCTCGTGTAAATCTCAAATTACTAGCTGCACTGCTGACTTTAAAAGCACTGTCTCAAAGGGCGACTTGCAGCCTTTCAGTGGCGGCAGCTCTCGTGGGGGCCTCGAGTGACTGCTCGGAAGAGCACAAAAGGAAGGAACAGGGGTGGGATGGTGTTCTTAGAAATCCTGTTTGGAACTGGGAAGTTCCTGGCGCAAAAATGTCTTTGGTGCGGGTGATAATCTGGGCCCGCAGGCACTAAATTGATTCACTGTCCTGCAGACACCTGGGGGCTGAGTATCAGGGAACAAATGCATTCATCATGGCAGGGCCAGTGTGCCAGGGCACATAAAGAGCGTGGGGACCTCGCCGCAGACCACACGCGCCGAAGTCGCTCTCTGAAGTCTCATTACTAAGTGTGTGTGGGGGGGGTTGGAGGGGGTTCCATCTGACTTTCTCTGAAAACATGCATTTAGAAATAAATGTATTTACACTTCGCTTTATGTTTTCAAAGAGGAGGAGGGTGGAATCTTTGGACCAGAGTTGTTACAGATAAACACACAGACACGCGCACACACACACATGCATGCACGCACGCACAAAAGCTTTCAGGGAGAAACAGAAAATAATGTTTAGCAATTACGATCCACAGCTGCTGCGGTTCCAATGTGCGCGCGCTACACAGGTGCGGCCATTATAACAATGAATAGCGCGCATTAAAGGTGCCATCCATAGGGGTAATAATACTGGGGTTGAAAAGGTATTTTCATTTGCAGCCTGATGTTAGGCAGAAAATAAAATAAGGCGTTTCACAGCCAGCCTGATGGCTCAGCTGCCACACGGGAGGCCCGAGCCTGAGATTAATCTAGGACTCATGTGAGCAGCTGATGGTGGGAATCTGGCAGTGTGTACCTAGAGGAACCACCAGCTCGCTCCCCGATTCTTCAGAGAACCTGCTGATTGGGGAAACTGAGGCACCCCGCAGTTTACAATGTGAGCAGCATCAGCTGGTGTGAGATCCAGCCCTCCCTAACACCCACTAGTCTCTGGATGCTGGAAATGATGTTGGGGAAAATATTAGAGAGACCGTCTGAATGGATGGAGAGGGAGAATGACTCCCGCAGGGGAGGGGGGAGGGTTCTCTACCTCGGGGCTCCTGTCTCTGGTTGCTGTGTCCGTATCCCAGAAACGCCCTTCCCAGGGTCCCACTTCCAAGGCTTGGGTAGCCTGCGTTTCTCACTTCTCCCTTTGAAAGCCCAGCAGCAAATGAGCACCATATTCTACCGCGTTCACTTGCCAGAACTTCTCAAACTGCTAAACTTGTCCGCTGTGGTGGAAAAAAGAAATTAGTCTCCAGGCAATTCCTGCAGATTGATAGCTGAGGAAGGAATGCAGGGGACTGGGGTTGGGGGAAGGGTGGTGATGAGAGAGTGAGCTCTAGAATAGGGAAAAAAGAAAAAGACCAAATCTCAATGCTATCACATGGGAGCTTCGTGATTATGGGCACACTATGTCAACCCCCTGAACGGCTGCAAAATAGGGGTGTTAGAATCTACTGCGGAGTAGATACGGTAAAAGGTTCCAATGAGACCAAGGATATGAAGATTACACCAAGCCTGGAACAATAGTTGGTGAGTAGATGTCACTTCTCCATGTTTATTTTCCTGAGTGGGTCTGTGGATAACTTGAGTAATTTTCGGCAAGAAATGGAAATCTACATCAAGCAGAAAAAAAGACATTAATAGCAGTGTACATATTACTCAGTACCGTAGTCCACTTCAGAGCAAACATGGTAGGCTGCCTGGAGGTGGTGGTTTTTCAAGTGTAAAGCTCAGTGAAATCATTGTTTTCATCTTGTCTACTTTTAACAGGGGGTAAAAAAAAAAAAAAAAAAGATAAAATAGTGTATGTTGTGGGGTGAATTTAAAAACAAAATATTCAGTTTCCATCAGATCCAGGTGGGCGCTGGCCTGGCTGTCATGAACAGGGTTGGCTTTTCCAGGGCCTAAGTTAAGAGTGGCATGGAAGCCCCCAACCTGGTGTGGGGGAAGTCCTGGGACATGTGGCCATGCAGACCCCACCAGGCTGAGCCCTGGTTCACCAAGGAAGGCAGGAAAGCAGCCCTTTTTAGAGGCCTTAAAAGTGAGAAGAGGATGAAAATTAATTTGAAACTTCCCAGGAAGCCTGCATAATGAAAACAAAGCTCAATTGCAATGCTGGCTGGCGCGCTCTGGATCTGGAAGAGCTCACACAGTAGAGCTCTAAACAGATCGCTGAAGCCAGTTTGGGGGAATCAACAACAGTTACAGTGGTGGTGATGGTGGAGAAAAAAGTCTTAGCCAAGCTCTCACGGACCACAGTTCCCTGAGGCTCATTCGCAGTGTGTTCATTTATTCATTTAGCACAAGTTGAGGACCACGTAGTATGAACTGGCACCATCCAAAATCCATAATAAGACATCAGACCCCCTGTTGATGAAGCTGCCAGTCTGCAAGCAGAAACGGGAATATTTACACATAATTATCAGATTGTTTGTGAAAGTATTCAGCAGAGGAAGAAAGGGGTGATGGGAGAACACGAAAGATGGTACTTAATCCAAACAGGGGGTTAGGAGAGGCTTTTAAGAGGAGCTGATACCCAGATGAAGACTAGACAGGGAAAGAGGGAGGTGTGGATACAGGATGTGCAAATGCCTAAGGATGAAAGTACAAGGCATTCTGCAAACTCAGCTGAAGTTTGGACAGTGAAGGGGGAAGAAGAGAGGCTGAAATGGCGGGAGCTAGTACAGCCCTGTGTGCTGTGTGGAGCAAGGAAGGCTGAGGGTGCAGGGAGATCTGCGAGCCAGAGTTGTTACAGATGAAATACACACACACAATGGTAGCTGGACTTCAGGGTGGGAGGTTCCCACCTCCCGGGATTCATACTTGGGGGTAATGGCTTCACACACTGCCAAAATGGGTCTGTGTAATCAATGGAAGGTGACAAAGGAACGGTATGTCATTTCTGAGGTTAGGTTATAAAAGACATGACAGCTTTGCTTCTCAGATCACTACCCTAGGGTAAGCCAGCTGCCACGCCTTAAAGCAATCCCATGAAGATCCCCACATCAGAACAATCTGAGGCCTTGTGAGCAAGCTTGGGAGGAAATGCTTCAGCCCTGGTCAGTATTCAAACAATTGCAGCGCTGGTTAAGGTCTTGACTGCAACCTCATGAAAAATCGTGAACCAGAACCCCCAGTGAAAGTGTTTTTCTGACCCTCAGAAACTGTGCAATAGCAAGAGCTTGTTGTTTGAAGCCGCTAAGTTTTGGGCTAAATTATGACATGGCAACAGATGGCTAATATATCTGATAACATGGGAAAAAATATATGTACATTACTATGTGGAAGAGCAAGTTACAAAGAAAACAAGTTTAATATCCTGCTTTTTATACTCTACAGATTTATATTAATAAGGGTGTTCCTTTTTTTTCAATTTTTAGTGATTTACAATGTTAGTTTCTGGTGTACAACAAGGCGATTTAGATCTACATTTCCTTTTTCAGATTCTTTTCCATTATATTTTATTCAATATCTTTATATACAAGATATTGAATATAGTTCTCTGTGCTATACAGTAGGATCTGTTGCTCATCTATTGTAATAGGTAGTAGTTTGTATCTGCTAATTCCAAACTCCGAATTTATCCCTCCCCATCTCCTCTACCCTTCAGTAACTGTAAATTTTGTCCTGTCTGTGAGTCTCTTTCTGCTTTGGAAATAAGTTTATTTTTATCTTTTTTTTTAGATTCCACATATAAGTGATACTATATACTTGTTCTCGTAGTTTCTTTCTATTTATCATAAAAGATGAACCACAAAAATCTTTAAAGTCTAAGGCTCTGTGATAATGTCAATTAAGGCTCATAAGCAGCATAAAAAGCAGAGCACCTGAGGCATTTTGAAATCACAGACTAACTCTGGAGTGTGGTTAAGCCATAGAGAAGGCCTGCCCACTTTCTGCGCAGCACCTCATCAGGTGTAAGGTGGGGTGTGGGGTGGGGAACAGAAAGGAAGCCACCTCACCAGGGGGCGGAGATGTTAACCAGAAGAGTAGAGTTTTTAAAAAAAGGCCAGCCAGAGAATTTCCAAGCCAGTTTTGGGGAGTTGGGGGCCAAGACGGATACCTGGTTAGGCTCCAGGTATCCATAGAAGAAGGTGAGAAGGGGCTGAGTTGATGGAGGAAAAACGTACCAGCTAAAGGATTCTGAGGCTGAGAGAAAGGCAACCCTCACTGGCTGGCCTCACCAAAACCAACCAGTAGTGCCAGCAGGGAGAAAAACATTTTCTCATGTAAATCATCCTGGGGACACACCTGAAGGTGGTCCGGCATGCCAGCCTCTGGGATGTTACTCAGAAGCTGCTTGCCTTTTGCTTGCCTAAACAAGTTTAGCCTGATTGCCTTTTCCACCATGTTGGGCATGACAGTTATCAGTGAACTGATTAAAATTACATTAAATAGTTGTTTTCTTGCATATTAACATCTTTTCTCCTTAACATTTTTGTCATATATTAAAGAGTTATAGAAAGTGGTATTTAAGGTCATACCAGTTTTTTTTTCCTTGGATGGGCATGGAAACAGGAGGTTCTTAATGCGTATTAGCCACAGATGTTTGAGAAACTGCCCCCAGCAGTGCCTCTGAGTGAAGAGGGACTGGTCTCGGGGGCATTAAGGTAACAAATCGACATCACATTCCCAGTCCAGAGTGAAACCAACTGTTCTCAGTGGACAGGAGGCTGTGGCATTGAGGGAGAAGGGGAGAGGAGACACTGCCATCCCACAGCCTGCCTGAGCAAAGACATGGACAAGTGAGGCCCTGTTCTGGTCTCTTCCCTGAAAAAGCCCACTCACCAGTGGACCCTCAAAGTCCTTGGGGGTTTGAGTGTGGATCTCAGTGACGATGTCCACAAGGAAGGAAAGGTGAAGGCATTAGTCAGACAAGCATTGAAGAAGTCATGGAAATACATGCCTGGAAAAGATTTTATTAAATTTCTTTCTAGTTAACTGTGATTAGAACAAAGCCACATTTATCAAATTAACTGAATCAGTGCTTGACTTCAATAAGCATTTGCCCTAAAGACCAGGCACCCAATTCAGTGTGTTTAGACTTAGAAATTTCACCTGCTGATTGGGTCCCACTAAATAGAGCCCCCCTTGTTAGATATAAAGATGGCGTTTGTTTTTACATGTGATAAAGCTATTATTACTCTCAGATGGTGTCATGCTGACTTTTCCCGTAGTCTCAAGTTTATGCCACTAAATTGTCGTCCTCCTTTTTACATGAAGGTGTTCCTTTTAGATCTCTGCCTACATGGAAGAGGTCCTTTTGTTCCAATACCCTCCATAAAATGGCACACATACAGTAAAACATAGTTAAACCACATAAAACTTCAGTAACTACTTAAGCAACTACTCGTGTCAACATAACAGATCAATCCCTAAGAGAAAGGAGGTCCTTGGCAATGATGGTTCCTGTTGGCTATGGAGTTAATAACCACTTGAGTGAAAAAAATTTTCTTTGTTATATATACTATCGCTTATCATTTTTCTTGGACATAGACACCATCACTCACGTATTCAACTTTTATCATGTCACTCAAAATTGACAAGAGATCAACAGAAATTTTTTCCCCCATGTGTGGATAGGCTTCCAAATGTTTTTACTTTTTAGAAATGCCTAAAAGGTACTGATAACTTTGTTTTTAAGTGAAGGATAATTGCTTTACAATATTATGTTGGTTCCTGTCACACATCAACATGAATCAGCCACAAGTATACTTATGTCCCCTCCCTCTGGAAGCTCCCTCCCACCTCCCACCCCATCCCACCCCTCTAGGTTGTTACAGAGTCCCAGTTTGAGTTCCCTGAGTCATACAGCAAATTCCCTCTGGTCATCCACTTTACATATGGTAGTGTACATATTTCCCTGCTACTCTCTCCATCCATCCCACCCTCTCCTCCCCCCGACCAATATCCAAAAGTCTGTTCTCTATGTCTGCATCTCCATTGCTGCCCTGCAAGGAGGTTCATCAGTACCATCTTTTATAGATTCCAAATATAGAGAGATAATATATGACATTCGTTTTTCTCAAAAAGATGCTGATATATCTTGGAATTATTCTGATAAATAGCTTAAAGCAAAGGAGGCATATTGCTTCATTCCAAAAACAGGTTAGTGGTGGAAATGACGTCTGTCAAATGGCTTTGTCATCATCTGGTGGTGATCATGACTATAGCGGGAAGAGGTTTGTTTTGTTTTTTTAACCAGATTTTTTGACTTTCAAATCTGAATGGTGCTACACATTCAGCATACTGATGTACATCACCACATCTCTCTATCTCATGCCTACTCCTTTGTTTTCTTTGTATTACCATACAGTTCTCTATTATTGGCAAGGATGCTTGCGATAAACCATAAAACCTGCAGACTTTGTTAATCTGATGTGACATAGCAGCTACTAGAATTCCTTAAAAAAAAAAAAACAGGCCTACAGTTAGTGTGCTTGAAATAGATTTAACTCAGCTGGTAGTGAATAATGTTGGAATCTGAAGAACGTGGCCGGAATGAGCTAAGTCCCTGCTTCACAAATGCTGGCTGTTTCTGGGAGGAGGTGCTTACTGACCTGGGGGCTGCTGCCTTCTGACACTGGTTGCAGGTGCTTGCTGAGGCTTCTTACCTGTGCTGCACCCTTGGCGCATGCCCCGTTTAACCAGATTCTCGGGGCATCTAGGACTCACTAACTCCTTGTTATAAGGTCCATTGGAGGTTATTAAATTTTGATATAAACAGTTTATCAAAATCCTTTCTATAAAGCAGGTTTAGCAGCAGGCTGACCTTTCCCACCTAGCAGAACCCACTAGAAAGGTGTCACTTCTTCTTGGTCATTGGGATAAACTTTGTGGGAAGCTGCTTAGCTACATAGCATTGGTTTGATTTATGCCTTGCTTTGATAAGCTTGTGTGTGTGTTTTTTTTTTCATTTAAAGATATTGAGACTTAATTCACATTTATTCTAAGAGGGGGCTGGGATGCTTATACTTCTATACTTTTGTTTATATTGAGGTATAGCCAGTTAGCAATGTTGTGATAGTTTTAGGTGGACAGAAAAGGGACTCAGATATAAATATACATGTATCCGTTCTCCCCCAAACTCCCCTCCCATCCAGGCTGCCACGTAACATTGAGCAGAGTCCCCTGTGCTACATGGTGGGTTCGTGTCGGTTATTGCTTTTAAATGTAGCAGTGTGTATATGTCCATCCCAAATTCCCTAACTATCCCTTTCCCCCACTCTCCCCCAAACCCTGGCAACCATAAAGTTCATTTATGCTATGCTTTTTTTTATATCCTGATAAACTTTAGTTGCTTAAAGTTTAATGGCAAATTTTCCATGAATATGGTAAATTTATTTGTATATTTATGAATAAACATGAAACATTTGCTAATGAGATAAATCACTAGTGTTTTGGGAAGAGCATGGGCATTAGAGGCAGAGAGACCTAAATCTAAACCCCAGACCTCCCATCTATTTTCTGAACTATCTGGGCCTCACTTTTCTCATCTGTAAAATGAGGGTGCATGCCTTCTCTACACCTCCAAACTTGGTCGCTGTGATGCTCCTCATAATGGATGACAATTGGCTGCAGATGTCTTAAAACGAGAAACTATATCGACTTTGCTAGTGCAGACCAGGCATGAAGTCAGGGCTCAAAATGGACTTGGATTAATTTGGAAGACTGCTGGGAGGTTGTGAATTCCTTTTCTCCAAGTGATGGTGACAGATTTTCCTTCCAGGTAGACTTTACAACAAACTGGAACCCAGGCTTACACCAGTAGAATAGAGAAACATGGCTCCAGTTTTCCCATGAGAGGCATCTCCAGGCCAATGGAGTAAGGATTATTACTCTTATTTTCAAAATGGGGGAAGTCAGGTTATTGTGAAATGATTTACCATGCCCAAAATCCCTTTCTGAAATGTGAAATAGGGCTGTGGGGCCTTGGACCCCCAAGGCAGCCATTTTTTAAATTTAGTTTTCAAATTATACATTCACATTGTTCAAAAGCTATATAATTCTCTTTATCACACAATATAAACAGGCACTTCACCAGAGAGGATATAGGAATGGCAAGTAAGCAAGCACAGCACAGATCATTAGGGAAATTAAAATTAAAGCCATGATAAACTACAACAATCTATTAAAATGGTTAAAATTTAAAATATAATACCAAGAGCTGTTGAGGATGTGAAGCACCTGGAACTCTCAGACATTACTGAACGTAACAGAGAAAGATAAAGTCTCTTCAGAAGACAGTTTGACAGTTTCTAATAAAGATCCCCTGGAAAGGAGATGGCAACCCACTCCAGTACTTTTGCCTGGGAGAATACTGGAGCTTGGCGGGCCACAGTCCATGGGGTCAAACAGAGTCAGACATGATTTAGCAACTGAACAACAATAAAGGTATATACATACACTCACCATGCAACCCAGCCATCCAGCTTCTGAGTGTTTACCCTACAAAAGTGAAAATATGCTCATATTGATACATGCGTGTAAATCTTTATGGCAGCAGTTCTATCACAGTTGCCAAAATAGATGAAAATAATCCAAATGTGTTTAAGTAGGTAAACAAACTATGGGCCATCCATACTGTGGAATACTACTTAGGAGTAGAAGGGGAACAAACTATAGATACAACCTAAATGAATCTCTAAGGCATCAGGCTGGTAAAAAGTTAGTTTCAAAAGGTGACATACAGTATTCCATTTATAAGGTGCTGTTGTAAAGTGCAGTGATGGATAACATGAGTGGTTGTCAGGTGTTGAGGGCAGGAGAGTATGACTACAAAGGGAGTTTTGGGGGGTTGTGAAACTATTCTGTATCCTGATTGTGGTGATGGCTACATGATGGCACACATTAAACTTCATAGTCATATACCCAAAAAGAATCAACATTATTGTCTAAATTTTAAATAAAAATTTCAGTATAAAAAAGGAGTGAAAAATGCTTTTATCTTCTTTGACCTCTGCCTAACCCCACATCCTTGACCAGAGGAAACTACTGTGACTAGTTTATCTTTCAAAAGTTTTTTTAATACAACAAACAAATTTATTTTTCTTCTCTTTTAATACAAAAGGTAGCCTATAATACAGGCTTCCCAGGTGACGCTAGTGGTAAAGAACCTGCCTGCCAGTGCAGGAGGCATAAGAGACACAAGTTCAATTCCTGGATCAGGAAGATCCCCTGGAGGAGGACATGACAACCCACTCCAGTATTCTTGCCTGTAGAATCTCATGGACAGAGGAGCCTGGCGGGCTGTGGTCCACAGGGTTGCAAAGAGTAGGACATGTCTGAAGCAACATACCACACGGCTTATAATACATCCTGTTCCGAAACTTACATTTTTTGTGTGACAGTTTAATCTCAAAGATCTTTGCTTATCAGTGCATAGAGAACATTATCATTATTCTTTCTTTGAACAATTAAATATTTTGTTTTGCAGATGTACTGCAATTTAGTCCCCTAATAACAGACACCTGGTATATTTTTAATATTTTACCACTACAAACATTAATGCAATGAATAATTTTGTATACATACCACTTCATGTATGTGCAAATTTGTCTATAGAATAAGTCCCCAAATGCAATTGCTGGGTCAAAAGGGTAAATGCATCTGTAAGTTGTAAGAAATGGCCAAATTGCCCTCCACAGAAGTTGTATGGATTTATATTCCCACCAGTAATGTTTAAAATCAGAGCAGAAATGTTTGAGAGCTAAGAACAAAGAGAGAAAATGGAAAAACATGGAATAAACTGCATTAAATTTGGGAAAGTCCTTACTACAGAAATCAAATGCTGGGTAACCTTTTGTTCAATGAATTTTGAGTGTCAGCTATGTTCTTAGCAGAGTGCTTACTCTTGATGAGAGGCAATCTACAATGTAAGAAACATTCCTGTCCCTCAAACAATTTATAATGTAGGGGCAATGAGTACACACAGAAACCCATTAATAATAGGTGCAATCTCTGACTTAGTGGCTGAATGAGTGACAAAGATGAGTGATGGACAGGTCCAGTACAGGATTGAACTAGTAAGGAAGGCATCACCCTAAAAAAGACAGTACTTGAGAAGGATGGAGGGTGAGGAAGAAAGAGGGGGAAGATGTCATAACTCAGAATAGCCTAAGCTAATGCAGGAATACATCTCTTTTACTCACCTCTTCCAGGAAGCTCTCCCTGACTTCCAGGTCTCCCTACTGTGCTCTTGTAGCAAAGTCTCTCAACCCATTACATTTTTAATGATCTGTGTTCATATCAAGAAGACTTTCAGAATCAGGAGCCAAGTCTTCTTCACCACTGCACCCTTTGGGGAACATTTCAGGTGATAAAAATGTATAGTAAGTAATACCTGTGGGCTTCCCTGGTGGCTCAGTGGTCAAGAATCTGCCTGCCAATGTCGGAGATGTGGGTTCAATCCCAGGGTCAGGAGAATCGCCTGGAGAAGGAAGTGGAAACCCACTCCAGTTTTCTTGCCTTGGAAATCTCATGGACAGAGGAGCCTGGCGGGCTACAGTCTGAAGGGTTGCAAAGAGTCGGACACAACTTAGCAACTAAACAAGTAATACCTAGCACTGTAATACCTCGCATGCAGTAGGAACTCAGTGTTTGCTGAATCTCAGTGTTAGATCTGAGAAGGAGAGAGAAATCTGAGAGCCTTTGTCACCAGTATCTAGAATCATTATGTCACTATTATCTCATTATGTCATTTAGTTATAACTGAAGTCTGGAGCTGGACATTTCCAGATACTGCATCAGGATTTTATCATTTCAGTCAATTGGCAAAATTTCACATCATTGCTCACCATTCTTATAGCATCTTTTTCCTCTCCCCTGTCCCACAAATGCAAACACTTCAAATGTCTCCGTAGACTGCTGGACATATGAAATGCCCTGTGATATGAAAATTAATTACCACAATAGTCCTTGTCTTTCCAAATGCAGGCAAGAGCCTTTGTCTTTTTGTTCTTCTCATCATTCCTATGAAATCCTAGACCATTATTGCTGACTTTTGAAAATTAATTTTTATTGGAATATAGTTGCTTTACAATGCTGTGTTTCTGCTTTACAGCAAAATGAATCAGCCCCACATATACCTATATCCCCTTTCTTTTGAACTTCCTTCCATTTCAGGTCAGCACAGGGCATAGAGTTTCCTGTGATTTATAGTATGTTCTCATCAGTTATCCATCTTATACATAGTATCAGCAGCATATATGTGTTAATCCCAATCTCCCAGTTCCACCCACCCCCACTTTCCCCCTTGGTATTCATATATTCTCTATGTCTGTGTCTCTATTTCTGCTTTGCAAATAAGATCATCTAAAATAAAAAAACAAAATTGGACCATTTGTAGAGGCATGGGTGGACCTAAGGGATGTCAGAGAGAGAGAAGCAAGTCAGAAAGAAATACTGTATACTAATGCACGTATGTAAAATCTAGAAAAATGGTACAGATGGTCTCATTTGCTGACTTTTTTTTTTAAATAGAGCACCCAGGTTGAGAATTCATAAACCACAACATTCTAGAAATGCATGGAGCCTGGGAGCTTCCCATTCAGCCTTCATTCTTAATACTGCTTCTGCCTTAAGTTCATTGAGAGCTGCTTTAAGACAGGGCCCATCTTACCTTTTCACTTCATTACAGTCTTGCAGATGCTTTGGCGGTTTCAGCATCCAGTTTTCTGGGTTTGGTGATGATGGTTGTGTTGTGAGCTTTGGCAGTGTTGGCATTGGCCGCTGAGAGCCCCTGATTCACAGTCCTGTGCTTCATTTGCCAAGTGTAGACATAACCCGAAGCCAGAAGGGCCCCCAGGAGGAGGGGGGGAGCTGGTAACCGCCCCCCACCGAACATTGTGTGCTTTTCAGAGAGGAAATGAGTACCCATGAGGCTGGCTTATTCCCCTCACCCTATCTCCTCAGTGCAGTTTTTCCAATAATTTAATAACATTCACAGGGATATTAGATTAATTGGATTTTAATTCCGAATGACTGTGAAAGCAGAGAAATGAGTCACCAGCTCATACTAATGAGAAGATCTATTAAAGGGCTCTTCTCTGATAGACACGTACAGCAGGGTTATAAATATTTCATATCCAATTAATTGAATTTTGGCCCCTATATATGACACTGCCCTGAAACATCAATCAAACGCGACCAGAGAAAGAACAGAGGGACAGAAGAAACACGAAGCGCTTCTTTGGAATAGCAACTACTTCTTGGGTCCTTGCCCACCCTCCCAGCCTGTGACGTGCTCCCCCCAACCCAGAGAACCCCTGCCATTCGCCCAGGGCCTGCAGAGAGGAGCTGGAAGCATTCACGCCAACTGCAGCTGCTTCCATACGGCAGGGAAATTAATGTTAATTAATCAGACAGCAGTTTTATACAGGGCTGTGTGCAGAAGGTTATTCGAGTCCTGCTGCAAATAGATTTATAGGTGTAATTGCCATGTTGAATGACCCTCTGTAAATAGGCTCATTAAACTGGCCATCAGTCAAAAAGTCTAATTGAAGCCATGCAGTAGCCTGCAATCGGGAGCAAGTGGCTCCTGATAAACAGAGCTGGCCCGCAGCAGCCGGCGCTCTGGACCGCGCAGATAGAGCTGCCGGCCATCCTTCAGGTGGTCTGGCTTCTCCTGCCTCCTCAGTTCATTATCTTGCCAGGAAGGCTCCTTCCTACCCAGCTTTACCCTCTTCCCCTCTCTTGGTCCCAGGAGAGCCCTATGAGTCTACGATGGCAAGCACGGGGTGGAAAGAGTGTGCGTAGCAGGAGCCATCACCACCCTGTGGTCCATTATCTCTCCCGTGTGGTCACAGTCGGGAAGGGACAAGCAACTGGGCCCACACAGGGCCCATCCCTGGGCATCCCCTGGCCATCTACAAGCTCCTTGCCAAACTCCTATTCTCCTTTTATTCTTCCCATATTCCCATGTAAAAAGAATAAATATGAATTATTTTTCTCTGGTGGGGGGAGTGAACTGTACATTTAAACTCTTGTTTATCACAGCATTTATTATAAGAGTAACAATTTATTTATTAATTTTTTTAAGAGTAACAATTTAGAAACAACCTAAATATCCGTCAACAGGAGTCTTTAAATTGTGATCTTTTTTAGATAATAAAATACTAAGCAAATATTAAATATGACTTTTAGGGAGATCCAGACTTATTAATCCAGAAAGCTGTCCAGGATGTACGTTTGTACAGGAGAAACAGATTACACAATAGTGAAAGAGTGTGATCTGACATAGTATATCTTTATCTGTGGCTGAATATGCAGAGAAAATGTGATTTTTATTTTCCCTTAGAGCTCACCTATTCCTTCTCATAATCTCCCATTTAGTAGCTAGTGGGAGAAAAAGGAAAAAAAAATCATTAAGTCTCTAATCTTAGTTAAATTTAGTCCAGTCTGATCATGTAAACAGTACAGGGAACCTTCTAGAACTCTTTTCGAAAAGAGTTCTAGAAGGTTCCCTGTGATAATTTCATGTGTCAACTTGATGGGGCCACAGGGGCCCAGATATTTGGCCAAATATTATTGTGGGTGTGTCTGTGAGAGTGTTCGTAGATGAGGTTAACATCCTACACAGTAGACTGAGCAAAGTAGGTTGCCCTCCCCAGTGGGTGGGCTTCATCCAATCTGATGAAGGCCCAACAAGAACATAAAGGCTGAATAACAGAGAATTCACTCTCTCTCTCTCTGCTGTCTTTGAGCAGAGCATCAGTCTGCATCTGCTTCAGACTAGAATTATACCATGGTCTCTCTTGGGTCTTCAGTTTGCCAGCTGTAGACCTTGGGACTTCTCAGCCTCCATAATCATGGGAGCAAATTCCGTGGGTGGGTGGATGGATGGATGTAGAAATATCTCTTATTGGTTCTGCTTCTCTGGAGAATCCTTACTAGTAAACTTTCTTTGCCCACTTCTCTTCCCCAGGTGGTACCCAAGTGTGTGATCTGAGGCTGGGTGTGATGGTACAGGGAAGAGTTAGGTCTTTTGAGAAGGGGGCCCTATCCCCTTTTCCCACCAGATCCTAAGACAACTTCACGGGCTGCTGATCTCTCTCAGCTGTCCCAGGACCAGAGCTCCTTCCTGCCCAAACTGGATTCACCTAAATTTCATGGGCCACAGACCCCGGGTCTCTGCCAAGGTCTCCATCCAGTCTCCAGGCCTGATGGCCTGCCCCAGCTTCTGCAGCTGAGTCTTTGGACCCTTCCTGGGGAAACTCCCAAAGCAGACTCATTGGAGCTCCATCCAGTGTCCATCCCATGTGGAAATTCAGAGATCAGGAAACAAACTTCAGGCCTCCCTTGGTCTGACAGTACCCACTTTTGTGATGCTGCAGATATGTCGAGGCTGGGTCAGGACTTACTGAGATGGGATCCTTTCCCAGAGCCCTGAACCAGGAGTCGGGGACCTCTTTCTGCTTTTTACCCTTGCTTATAAAACACACCTCTCCATCCAAGGGCCCTGATCCAGGGACATCAGGACAAAGTGGTCAGAGTCTTAATTGCCTCCTTTTATCTCCCTCAAGTTTCCTTCCCACCATCATCCAGGGCTGGAAAAAATTGTCTTCTTTCTACTTTCCCCGCAGCATCCTTCTTTTGCTGACAAGTTCCAGTACTGGGATGGCCAGGCCCCTGATATATGGGAGGGAAGGCATCCAGTTACCTAGAAAGCTGAGAACAACAACCTGTTTACTCTCCTGCTCTGTAATCTATTTCTTTATGTCAGAAGCTAGAAATTCATTTGCTCTTTCCTTTGTGTGCCTTCTTTATCTTTTAATTAACATATAATTGACATGTAGCATTAGTTTCAGATGTACAACATAGTTATTCAATATGTTACAAAATAATCACAGTAAGTAAACATCATCACATGTAGTTAGAAATTTTTATCCTTGCGATTGAGAACTTTGGAAGTCTATAGTCTCAGCAACTTTCAGATACACCATAGAGTATGTTTAACTGTAATCACCATGCTGTATATGATATCTCCATAACTTATTTCTCTTTTACTTGGAAGTTTGTACTTACAGATCCCCTTCACCCACTTCCCTAAGCCCAAATAACCCACCTCTAGGCAATGGCCATTGAGCTCATGTTTTTTTTCTTTATTCTGATTTTTTTTCATTTTTAGATTCGTATATAGGTAAGATCATATGGTATTTGTCTGTCTCTAATTTATTTCACCTAGCATAATACCCTCACAGTCCATCCATGTTGATACAAATGGCAGGATTATCTTCTTTTTGTGACCGAATAACATTCATTATACATATACACCACATTTTCTTTATCCATGCCTCTGTTGATGGACACAGATGATTTCTATGTTGTGGTTATTGTGAATAAGGCTGCTATGAACATGAGAATGCAAGATAGTGATTTTGTTTCCTTCAGGTAAATACCCAGAAGTGGAATCGCTACATCACATGCTGCTATTAATAGCTTAATTGTTCAATTTTTTTGAGGAACCTTCATATTGTTTTTCATAGTGGCTTCACCAATTTACATTCCCAACAAGCATCCACAAGGGTTCCCTTTTTTCCACATCTTAGTCAACAGTTACTTCTTGCCTTTTTTAATAAGAGTCATTCTAACAGGTTTGAAGTGATATCTCAGTATGGTTTTGACTTGCATTTCCTTGTTGATTAGTGATTTTGAGTACCTTTTCTTACAACTGTTGGTCATTTCTGTGTCTTTGGGGAAATGTCTGTTCAGATTCGCTGCCCATTTTTTTAATTTGACTTTTTTCCTAAGTTATGTGAGTTTTTTGTATATTTTTATATTAACCTTTTATCGGATATGATTTGTAAATGTTTTCCCATTCCATGAGTTGAGTTTTTTCTGTTTTGGATAGTCTCCTTTGCTGTACAGAAGTTTTTTAGTTTGATGTAGTCCCACTTGTTTATTTTGCTTATGCTACCTTTTCTTTTCATGTCAAATCCAAAATACCATACAAGACAATACGATGTCAAGTTCACCCCCATGTTTTTTTCTGGGAGTTTTATGGTTTCAGGTCTAACATTCAAGTCTTCATTCATTTTGAGTTGACTTTTGTGTATGGTGTAAGATAGTGGTCCAGACTCATTCTTTTGCATGTAGCTGTCCAGTTTTCCCAATACCATTTACTAAAAAGACTATCCTTTCCCCATTGTATGTTCTTGGCTCATTTGCTGTAAACTAACTGATCATATATGTGTGGATTTATTTCTTGGTTCTCTGTTCTGTTCCATTGTTCTATGTGCATGCTTTCACATCAATATTCTACTGTCTTAACAAGTATAGCTTCGGAATATAGTGTGAAATTGGGCCTCCCAAGTAGCTCAGATGGTAAAGAATCTGTTTGCAATGTAGGAGATCTGGGTTTGATCCCTGGGTCAGGAAGATCCCCTCAAGAAGGGAATGGCAACCCACTCCAGTAGTCTTGCCTGGAGAATTCCATGGACAGAGGAGTCTGGTGGATAACAGTCCATGGGGTCACAAAGAGTGAGACACGACTTAGCAACTCATTGTTTAGTTCATACACTTCACGCATAGTGTGAAATCAGAAGGTGTGACTTGTTCTTCTTAAGATTTCTTTGGTTGTCTGGAGTCTTGTGTGACTCCATACAAATTTGGAAGTTGTTTGTTCTGTTTCTGTGAAAAATGCCATTGGAATTATCACATGGATTGCATTACAACAACATAGTATAGTTTGAAGTCAGGAAGCATGATGTTTCCAATTTTGTTCATTCTCAGAATCGTTTTGGCTATTCGGGGTCTTTTGTGGTTCCATGCAAATTTTAAGATTATTCTAGTTCCGTGAAAAATTGCTATTGGCATTTTGATAGGAACTGCATTGAATTATATATTGCTTTGAATAGTTTGGATTTTAACAATATTAATTCTTCCAATGCCTGAGCATGGTGTATCTTTCCAACATTTATGTCATCTTTATCTTCTTTGATTAACATCTTATTGTTTTCAGGGTACATGTCTATCACCTCCTTGGTAAATTTATTCTTAGGTATTTTTTTCTTTTTAATGCAATTATAAGTGCAGTTGTTTTCTTAATTTTTCTTCTGGTAGCTTGTTATTAATATATGGAGATGTGTCAGTTTCTGTGTATATATTTTGTATCTTGCAACTCTCCTTAATTCATTTATTCTAATAGGGTTTAGATAGAGTTGTTAGGGTTTCCTATACATGTGACGCGTGGCATCATGTCATCTGCAAATAGTGACAGTTTTACTGCTTTCGTTCCAGTTTTATTGCCTTTTATTTCTTTTTCCTGTGTAACTGATACAACTTGGACTTGAAATACTCTGTTTAATAAAAGCAGCAAAAGTGGGCACCTTTGTTTTGTTTCTGATCTTAGAGAAAAAGCTTTCACCTTTTGTTATTGAGTATGATGTTACCTGTGGGTTTGTCATATATGGCGTTTCTTGACTTCTATCATCATGCCATTGTGATTAGAAAAGATGCTTAATATGATTTCAGCATTCTTAAATGTATTGAGACTTGTTTTGTGGCTTAACATGTGATCTATTCCGAAGAATAAACCCTATGTTTATTTTTCAGGGGAGAGAACATTTTTCTCTGCCCTTTTAGTTGGTTTGGCTATTTTAATGAAAATTAACGTAAGATATATTGATGGAAAAAATGTAATTTCATGCTTATGGAGGTTCCATAGATATGGAACCAAAAAGTGACTGAAACAGGATGTTTATGCACCATTTTAGACAAAGAACCAATTATTTGTAAAGTTTTGACAAAACAAAGGGGTTATTGCTTGGAATAGAAATTAATGCAGAAGTAGCAAAGTTTGTTTCTTCAACCTTCTCAATTTCTCTATCTCTGGGGACTAGGATACCCTCCCTCCCCCTGGCATAGGGAGGAAACCTTCCCTCGGGAGTTTCCTGTTTTCAGGGGAGCAAAGGAGAGTCAGAGCTTTCTTTTTGTACTGGCTGTTTCTCAAGTAACTTTTATTCAAAACAATATGCTACTTTGGCATATTTGGGGCAGCTCATCCTTGAACCCCATCAGTTCCCTCCTCTCAGAGCCTCACATATTAGAAACTGATGTGGTATATTGCTCAGTTATTTCATTTAATTAATTTCTTCATCTTAAAAATAGGTCAGTTCAGCTAAGCAGGAATGTCTCATTCTAGGAGGTAATGATGCAGCTGGGCTCCCAAAGTTAGGCCTTATTGTACAAGAAAGCAGGTATGAGGACTTCCCTGGTGGCCCAGCGTTTAAGACCTCATCTTGGAATGCAGGGGATGTGGGTTTGATCCCTGGTTGGGGAGCTAAGATCCACATGCCTCACAGTCAAAAAACCAAAACTTAAAACAGAAACAATTTGTAACAAAGAGTTTAAAAATGGTCCCCATCAAAAAAAAAAAAATCCTTAAAAAAAAATCAGGTATTTAATAAGGCGTGCATGCTTCATGCTCAGTAGCTTCAGTCCTGTCCAATTCTTTGTGACCCTATGGAACTGTTGCCCATCAGGCTCCTCCGTCCATGGGATTCTCCAGGCAAGAATACTGGAGTAGTTTGCCATGCCCTCCTCCAGGGGATCTTCCCCACCCAGGGATGGAACCCGTGTCCCTTACATCTCCTGCATTGGCAGGTGGGTCCTTTATGACTAGTGCCACCTGGGCACTTGTGTGGAAACAACAGAAAAGCAATGGTTAATGATTATAGCAAAATATAAACCAGTTTCTGAGATCTAGGGGTTGGACAGTAGAGGAAATTAGCAGATATTGGACTCAAAGCATTCCCCAGAGTGAGGAGAGGCAGTGAGGACTTGATGGGTCTTCCCGGTTTGCAGCTGAATGCCTCTCAGTGGGTCTTCTGGATAGCCACCCAGCAACAGGTGTGAAGACTGTCTGTGAGTTGTGGTGATTTTGCTGAAGTTTCTATCAAGTTGTCCAACTTTAGTTTGCACAGCTTTAGTAAAATGGCAGTTTTAGTTCTTAATGATTTTAAATCAAAAGGGTAGAGGAAAAATTGGAAATATTAGTTTGGAGAGTTGTAGCCAAATTTCAAGGAAATTAGAAGAATTCAGGTTCTAGTCCAGTTTACAGGTAGAAAACAAAACCTCAGAAATAATTAATAGAAAGTGAAAATGTTAGTTGCTCAGTCATGTTTGAATCTTTGAGATCCCACAGACTGTAGCCTGCCAGACTCCTCTCTTCATGCAATTCTCCAGACAAGAGTACTGGAGCGGCCATTCCCTTCTCCAGAAGATCTCCCCTACCCAGGGATTGAACCTGGGTCACCCACAATGCAGGCAGATTCTTTACCATCTTAACCACCAGGGAACTAGAATTCAATATCCATAAAGGTGTATTACTGAAACATAATTTTTCTCTACAGTCTCCCCCATTTCTATCAAAGATAAACCACAGTAAGATTAATTTGCTTGCAAATTCAATCGAGTTTTATTAAACTTGGCTTGATTATTTACATAAGCACATCAAATATAGCAGCTGACCATATTTTAATTTGCTTTCCTGGAACTTCTCATAAGGAGTTGCAGATTGAACTTGTAAAAGCCTCTTGAGGGTAAAAAGACTTCCCTTGCAATATCTATCTTTATGAGTGAGTCTCTCTCATAAGGTTCTGTACCTAACAAAAAGTTACCTTCCTTACATGGCAAGGCTCTTAGAAACCCTTTAAGCAACTTACCAGGCTTTTTTCCCGAGGGCTTTATTGGCTCCATAAATTCAATTTTAGTTCCTGAAAGCTGTCTAGTCACATTTAAGTGAATGAAAAAAGTATGACATTTCAGTCAAAACCTTGGTAACATGACCAACATTTTCCACTGTGTCCTGTTACAAGGAGTTGCTCAGTCGTTCCGTCTTGTCCGACTTTTTGCGATCCCATGGACCGCAGCACACCAGGCTTCCCTGTCCTTCACTATCTCCTGGAATTTGCTCAGACTCCTGTCCATTGAGTGCTGGATGGTGATGCCATCCATCCATCTTATCCTCTGTCGACCCCTTCTCCTCCTGTCTTCAATCCTTCCCCGTATCCTGGTCTTTTCCAATGAGTCAGCTCTTCCCATCAGGTGGCCAAAGTATTGGAGCTTCAGCTTCGGCATCAGTCCTTCCAGTGAATATTCAGGGTGGATTTCCTAGTTAACTGGTCAACCAAAGTGACAGGCTCAGACCTCATGGGACGGGCAGCGCCAGCTCTGGTGTCATCTATGGGGAGGTGCTGCGTGTGACGCCTGAGACCAGGGCCCCCCAGGGCAACTGGGGTCGGTGTCCGCGAGGATGGTGGGAGATCCCTGCAGCAAAGGCTGCAAACGTCCGCCTGCCCTCCCCCGCTGTGGTGAGCTTCCCCCAGCATCCCTCCTGGGGCTGGGCTGCTCCTGACTAGGGTACGGGATGGCACAAGCCAAGTATGTTCTGCAGTCCGCTATGCTGCCATCCTTGGTTTTCGAATCCACAGGGAGTCTGCCAGTTCTTTGTAGTCCAGAGATTTCCCTGTTGCCTTCCGTTTGTAGTTGCTTATATACTGCTCCTGTTTCGTGTGGGTGTGGGTGTGGGTGTGTGGGTGTGTGTGTGTTAGACGGGGAGACGGGTACTGGGACCTCCTCACCTTCCATCTTGCTGATGACACACTCATCCCCTTTAAAAGAGTTTTTAAAACTCTTTTGTGAATCTACTCTAGGTTTTTGCTTTGTGGTTGCCCTGAGGCTTACTTAGAATATCTCATAACTGATGCAGTCTATTTTAAGCTGATAGAAACCTAATTTTTATTGCCTACCAAAGCTTCACATTTTTACTCAACTTTTATCCCTTTGATGTCATTCTTTACTGTTGTTTGTACTGTATATTCATTAACAAATTTAGTAGTTATAGTTATTTTTAACACTCTTCTCCTGGAATCTTTGTACTATGGATAAGTGGTTAACACACCATCTTGTTGTAGAATTGGTTTTCTAAAGTCTGTTTTATTACCTTTACAGGTGTGTTATCTACTTTCATCTTTTTCGTGTCACTAATTAGCTTCTTTTCATTTCACCTTGAAATATTTTTTGTAAGGCAGGTCTAATGATGACAGACTCCCTCAGCTTTTTTTTTTATGAAGATTTTTTAATTTATTTATTTTAATTGGAGGCTAATTACAATATCATAGTGGTTTTGCCATACATTGACATAAATCAGCTTCTCTTTGAGAGAATTTCTAGCCTTCATATCTGGAAGGTAATTTAGCCAGGCAGAGTATTCTTGACTGGCAATTTTTTTCCTTCAACACTTTGACTATGTTATTTGATCCTCCCTGACTGTTTTAAAATTCTCACTTTTTTTGATTTTTGACAGTTTCACCATAATATGTCTTGGAGAAACTCTTATTGCATGGAGACAATAAGGTGAGACACTAGCTTAGAGAATTTGGGTGTCTGAGTCTTTCCCCGTGTTTGGGAAGTTCTGAGCTATTATGAGTTTTTAAATAAGATTTCTGCCCCTCTCTCCTGCTCCTCTCCTTGTGGAAACCCTATTATTCTAATATTCATGGGGGTTTGATGGAATCCTTTAGATCATGTATGCTTTTTTCACTTTCTCATTTTTTTTTTCTTTGTTCTGTTTCTGACTGGGTTATTTTAAAATTCCTTTCCTTTAGTTAGTTCACTTATTCTGTCTTCCATTTGCAGTTTATTGCATTTTTCATTTAGTTCATTGAATTCCTCAGCTTTAGAATCTTCCCATCTCTTTGGTAAATATCTCATATTGTTTGTGTACGTTTTTCCTGATTTCATTGAATTATCTTTCTGAGTTTTCTTGTAGTTCACTGAGTTTCTTCCAAACCATCATTTTGAACTCTATCAGTTAGATCACAAAATTCCACAACTCGGAACCTGGGTTTTGGATAATTATTGCTATCTTTTGGTGATAATGTGTTTTATTCATGTTTCAGTGAATTATTTTTAATTAAATTTTTTCATGCAGTGTTTAAAGGTTACTTTCCAGTTATACTTACTACAAAATATTGGCTCTATTTCCTGGATTGTACAATACTATCCTTGAGCCTGTCTTACTCCCAATAGTCTGCACCACCCACTCTCCCACCCCTATAGCGCCCCTCCTCCTCCACTGGTAACCTCTAGTTTGTTCTCTAAATCTGTGTCTGCTTCCTTCCTGTTATAGTCACTAGTCACAAACTTTGTTGTAACCAGTTTTTTAGATTTCACATATAAGTGATATCATACAGTATTTATATTTCTCTTCTGGTTTATTTCACTTAGTATAATGTCCTCCAAGTCCATCCATGTTGCTGCAAATGAAAAAATTTTGTTCTTTTTATGGCCGGGTAGTATTGCATTGTGTGTGTGTGTGTGGATACATACACACTGTTGTTGGTGTATAGTTTTATTGTAGCCTCATATGATCCTTTGTATTTCTGTGGTATCTGTGTAATGTCTCCTTTTTCATGTATAGCATTGTTTATTTGGATCCTCAATCCTTTTCCCCTTGATTAGTGTAGCTAAAAATGTCAAAATTTTTGTTAGGTCTCAAAAAGCCAACTCTTGGTTTGGTTAATTTTAGTTTTTCTGTTCTCTGTATCATTTATTTCTGGTCTAATATTATTTCCTCTTACTAAGATCAGGCTGAATTTGTTCTTTCCTTCTTTAAGGCACAGAATGGAGTTGTTTATTTGGGATCTTTTTTAAGTTTCATTGGAGGATAGTCGCTTTAGCGTATCGTGCTGGTTGTAAGCCACAGGTATGCATGTGTCCCCTCCCTCCTGAACCTCCTTGCCTCTCCCACCCCTCTGTGTTGTCACAGAGGACTGGGTTGAGCTCCCCGTGTCACACAGAAAATTCCTCCTGGCTCTCTATTTTGCACATGGTAGTGTGTACTTTTCCATGCTTCTCTCTCAAGTTGTCCCGCCCTCTCCTTCCCACACTGCATCCAGAAGTCCCATCTCTGTGTCTGCGTCTCCACTGCTGCCCTGCAAACAGTTCATCAGTACCTGTGCCTCTTTTTAGATTCCATACACATGCATCAGTATAGGCATTTATTTCTATAAACTGCCCTCTTAGAAATGTGTTTGCATCCCATAAATTTTAGTATATTGAGTTTCCATTTTCATTTGTTTCCATTTCCATTTGCGTCAAGATACTGTTTTACTTTGCCTTTAATGTTTTTTTTCTTTCAATATTTTGATACATGACCCCATTCTCTCCTGAATGTTTATGTTGGCAAATCCTCTAATGATTGTACGGTTGTTCCCCTGTATGTAACTTCTCTCTTTTCTCTTGCTTCTTTCAAAATTCTTTGACTTTTGACAATTTATTTAGAATGTGTCTCGATATAGCCTTATTCTAGTGCAACCTAGGTGGGGTCCTTTGGGTCTCTTAGATCTAGATGTCTGTTTCTCTTCTCATGTCTGTGAAGTTTCCAGCCATTACTGCTTTCAATATACTTTCTGTCCCTTTCTATTCTCCTTCTGGAACTTCCATAATGCAAATATCATTTCTTTTCATTCTGTCCCATAAGTTCTATAGGCTTTCTCCACTTTTTCTTTCTGTTTTGTTCCTCTGTCTGAATAATTTCAAGTGCTATACATTGCTGATTCTTTCTTCTATTAAGACATGGTCGAGTCAGCTTTGAATCTCCCTATTGAATTCTTCAGTTCCATTATTGTACTTTTAGCTCCAGGATTTCTTTGTTCTTATAGATTCTATTTTGTTGTTGTTGTTGAACTTCTTGTTTTGTTCATGCATTGTTTTCCTAATTTCCTCCCATTGTCTCTGTGTTCTTATAGTTCACTAAATTTCTTTGAAAGGATTATTCTGAATTCGTTTCCTGGCAGTTCATGGATCTGCACATCTTTAGAGACAGTTATTAGAAGTGTATTAGTTACCTTGGTGGTGTCATACTTATCTGATGTTTCAAGCTCTTTCATTCCTTGCATGGTGTCTGTACCCTTCAGTGTTCTCTTTAGGCTTTGCAGGTTTGCTTGGATAGAGGTAGTACTTCACCAGTCAGCCCAGTTTGGGTTTCTGAACGTGTCTTCTGGCTAACATCTTTGGTCACAGGGGGCCTGCCTCTAGGGTCTGTTTTTGTGAGGAAATTGTTCAAGCTCTGAGATCAGAGATGGGAGGTGCCACTTGCTATGAATAACTGTATAGAACTTCTGGCTTGGTTCCCTGCCAAGTTGCCTGAATTCTCTCATCTGGCTTACTGGGTGGCCAGAACTGGGAACTATAATCAGTAGTAGGTGGGATGATGAATTAGCTTTCCTGTCCCAGTTAGGTGGGAGGATGAGCCCCAGAGCCCTCACAGCTCCTTGTGGGGGTCAGAGGAGCACACACTGAGTGTCCTGGTCAGGTGAGGTCTCTAGTTCCGCTCTGCAGACGGGGAAAGCCGCAAGCGGCTCTGCCTGTCCACCGTTGTAAGCACAGCAGCCGGGTGGACTTCAGCTACCCACGTGCCCTGGGCAGACTTCCCTGGCCAGGTGAGCTGAGGTTCGTATTCAGCAACAGATGGGGCTATGAATCAGTTTCTCTGTCTGAGCACAACAAGAAAAGCAGCTCCAAAGCTACTCAGGCTCCTTGTGATCTTGACCCAAGCTGGTCCTCCCCCCAAGTTTCTTGGCTGAACAGGGCCACCGGCTTGGCTCTGGTCAATCACCTCTGCTATCTGTCTCTCAGCTCAAGCATTGCTGGGTTGTGTAGCAGCTTCCAGGCATTTTCATGGAGCCCTTCCTGTCAAATAGCACTAGGCACCATACTCCACAGTAGGTGGGGCTGTGAATTAACCCCCCAACCTGGGTGTAGCGTGAAAGTGTTCATCACTCAGTTGTGTCCGACTCTTTGCAATCCCTCTGTCCATGGGATTCTCCAGGCAAGAACACTGGAGTGGGTTGCCATTCCCTTCTCAGGGGGATCTTCCTGATCCAGAGATCAAACCCAGGTCTCCTGCATTGCAGGCAGATTTTTTTTTCTTAACCATCTGTACCACCAGGGAAACCCCCAAATTAGTACTAATAATATAAGCTTAAGGAATTCCCCAGGCTGGAGTGGGTATAGCCATTCCCTTCTCTAGGGGATCTTCCCAACCCAGGGACTGAACCTAGGTCTCCTGCATTGCAGGTGGAGTCTGTCTTTACCCTAGACCACCAGTGAAGCTACATCTGAGTGTAGCAGGTGAAACCTCCATGGTTGGTATTGGCTTTGCTTTGTGGGTGATCAGCTCTGCCTGCCGTCCTCTCTGCTCAAGCATTGCTGGCTTATGTGTTGTCCAGGTCTTCTCTGCAGCCCTCATGTCACATGGGGCTGGAAGCCACGTTTTGTAGCAGATGAGGTTAGGACTTAGCTCTCCTGCCTAGGCAGGATTGGAGGACCTGCTTCTGGCAGTTGCCAAGTTTTTCCAAATAGTCTTTCTGGTCAACAGGGGCCTGAAGCCATGCTTACTCTACAATGGGTTTAGCTGTGGCTCAGCAATTCTGCCTGAGCAGGGGCAAACCATGTTTAGGGCAGCAAATCTCCGCATTGAAGACTGAAATCAGGCCGAGTTGGAACCCTCCGAGTTGCCTGGTCAGAGTACGCCGCTGACTTGGTTCTACAGATGAGCAAACCCACTGGTTGGGGCTATCCCTGGGCTCTGCAGGTAGGAACATGGCCTGCCAAGATCTGAAGGATGTTGTTGGAAGCCCAGCAGAGTCCCTGTAGGGCAAAACCAGAGTAGGGGCTCCTACAGAACAACCCCCAGTGCTATATGACACCCCAGTGTCTCTCTTTCCAGCAGAGGAACCTCAGGCTCAGGGAAGACCTCTCAGCCTGGCGCTACAATGGCCTGGAGGAGGGCTCTGTGTTCGGCGGTCGTTCCTCTTACCCTCCTCACCAAGCCTGCTCTGGTCTCTGTGTTGCAGGGGGGCATTTCCCACATTCGAGAATTCTCCCAGTGGTGTTTTGTCTGGGAAGAGTTGTCTGTCCTGTGACAGGAAGCAAAGTCGGGAAGACCTGTCGCCGTCTTGGTGCTATCACACCCCGTACTGTCTCCTTCTGTGCCCACACTAGGCTCATACATTCTTGCACTACTGTGTCCTGGTTGTTGCTGTTCTTTTTTGACACAGTATGATGGTGGAATTCTGTGGCTATAAATCAATTCTGGTTTGTTTTCTTCCAGTTACATCAGAGTCATTTACTGTTTCTGAAACCAAAATTATATTACATATATTTACAGATACCATTGCTTATTAAACTGACTTATCTGGATTTTTTGTTTAACATACGTGAAGTGAAAATAACAAAGGTACAACTCAATTATATCACGAAGTGAACACCTATGTGACTACCATGTAGACCAAGAAATAGTGTTGCCAGCTCTCTGTAAGAACCTGTAGTGCCCCTGCATCCTTCCTAAAAGTAATAACCATGACTTCTAATAATATACTTGGGATATTTTTGCTTTTTGAACTATTTAGAAAATGGGATTCTATAATATATATTTATTTGTGTCTAGCTATTTCCTTTTCTTTTGTGTCTTTCATTTGCTTTTGCTTTTCTGTTATCATAGAAATACTTTTGTATATAGACCTTGTATGATATGACTTTGCTAACCTTCCTTATCAATCCTAAAATTTATCTGTATGTATTTTCTAAAGATTTTCTGTTTATAAAAGTATAGCATCTGCATTTAATAAAAGATTTACTTCTTATTTCAACCCTGACATATTTTATCTTTTTATTGCCTTATCGAATAGAGTAGGAACTCTTGTACACATTTTCTCCAATTTTAAGAGGAAAGCCTTTAACATTTTACTACTAAGTATGACAAATACTATAGGTTTTTTATAAGTTTATTAGTTAGTTCCTTTCTAATTTCTCAAGACTTTTTTTGAAGGGGTTGAAAGCTGGATTGATATAATTTTTTAATCTAGTTTTAATAATTTACACATAACACCTTATTTAAGATGTATAACAATTATCTGATATGTCTTCATTGTCAAATGGTTATCACTAGTCTAGTAAATATCCATCACCTTACATATTTATAGCTGTTTTTCTTCTGATGAGAACTTTTAAGATTCACTCTCTTAGCAACTTTGAAATATACCAAGCAATATTATTAACTAGTTACCATGTTGTGCTCTACAGACCCAGAACTCACTTATCTTAAGTAAGGAGTTTGTGCCTTTTGAGTACCCTTCACCCATTTTCTCACCCCTCATCTCCCACCTCTGGCAACCACCAATCTGTTCTTTGTTTCTATAAGTTTGTTGTGGTTGTTTGTTCGATTCTACATATAAGCTAGCTCATATAATATTTGTTTTTCTCTGCCTGACTTATTTCACTACTTAGCATAATGCCCTCAAGGTCCATTCATCTTATCACAAATAGCAATACGCAAATACCTTTATTTTTTGATAGAATAATACTCCATGATATGTGTGTATATACATATATATGTATATATACACATACATTTTCTCTGTCCATTCATCTGTCAATAACATTTAGGTTGTTTCCACGCATTGACTATTAGAAATAATGCTTCAGTGAATATGGAAGTGCAGATATCTCTTTGGAATAGTGATTTCATTTCCTTTCATTATATACCCAAAGTGGAATCACTGGATTATATGGTAGCTCTGGACATGGAACAGAATGGTTCCAAATAGGAAAAGGAGTACGTCAAGGCTGTATATTGTCACCTTGCTTATTTAACTTATATGCAGAGTACATCATGAGAAACGCTGGGCTGAATGAAGCACAAGCTGGAATCAAGATTGCTGGGAGAAATATCAATAACCTCAGATATGTAGATGACACCACTCTTATGGCAGAAAGTGAAGAGGAACTAAAGAGCCTCTTGATGAAAGTGAAAGAGGAGAGGGAAAAAGTTGGCTTAAAGCTCAACATTCAGAAAATTAAGATCATAGCATCCGATCCCGTCGCTTCATGGCAAATAGATGGGCACATAGTGGAAACAGTGGCTGACTTTATTTTGGGGGGCTCCAAAAATCACTGCAGATGGTGATTGCAGCCATGAAATTAAAAGACGCTTACTTCTTAGAAGAAAAGTTATGACCAACCTAGTGAAAGTGATGTCGCTCAGTCGTGTCCAACTCTTTGCGACCCCATGCCTACCATGCTCCTCTGTCCATGGGATTTTCCAGGCAAGAGTACTGGAGTGGGTTGCCATTTCCTTCTCCAGGGGATCTTCCCGACCCAGGGGTTGAACCCAGATCCCCTGCATTGCAGGCAGACCCTTTATCCTCTGTGCCACCAGGGAAGCCAATCTAGACAGCATATTAAAAAGCAGAGACGTTACTTTGCCAACAAAGGTCCGTCTAGTCAAGGCTATGGTTTTCCCAGTGGTCATGTATGGATGTGAGAGTTGGACTATAAAGAAAGCTGAGCGCCGAAGAATTGATGCTTTTGAACTGTGGTGTTGGAAAAGACTCTTGAGAGTCCCTTGGACTACAAGGAGATCAGTCCTGGGTGTTCACTGGAAGGACTGGTGCTGAAGCTGAAACTCCAATACTTTGGCCACCTTATGCGAAGAACCCACTCATTTGAAAAGACCCTGGTGCTGGGAAAGATTGAGGGCAGGAGGAGAAGGGGATGACAGAGGATGAGATGGTTGGATGGCATCACCGACTCAATGGATATGAGTCTGAGTAAACTCCGGGAGTTGGTGATGGACAGGGAGGCCTGGTGTGTTGCAGTCCATGGGGTTGCAAAGAGTTGGACATGACTGAGCAATTGAACTGAACTGAACTGATGGCAGCTGGTAGCTCTACTTTTAAGATTTTTAGAAACCTCCATGCTGTTTTCCACAGTGGCTGAGCCAACTTACATTTCTACCAAGAGTGCACAAGGATTCCCTTCTCCTGATGTTTTTGCCAACACTTGCAATCTCCCGGTTTGTTGTTGTTAAGTGACATTCAAACAGGTAGAAGTGATATCTCATTGCTGTCTTTCTTGATTTGCATTTCCCTGGTGATCAGTAATGTTGAGTATCTTTTTACATACCTGTTGGCAGTTTGTATGTCTTTGAAAAAATGTCTAATTCCTCTGCCTGTTTTGTAACTCACATTGCTTACTTTGATGGTGTTAAGTTGTTCTTTATACATTTGGATATTAACCCTTTATCAAATATATGATTTGCAAATATTTTCTCCCATTCCTATGGGTTGCCTTTTTGTTTAATTGATGATTTCCTTTGCTATGCAGAAGCTTTTGAGTTTAATATTGTCTTACTTGTATGCTTTTGCTTTTGTTGTCTTTATTTTTGGTGTCAACTCTAAAAACTCCTTACCAAGGCCAGTGTCAAGGAGCTTACCCTCAAAATTTCTTCTAGAAGTTTATGGTTTCAGATCTTATATTCAAGCCTTTAATGCATTTTGAGTTAATTTCTGTGTGTAAAGAGAGATTCTTTTCATTCTTCATCATTCAGTCCATTTTCTTCTTTTACATGTGACTGTTTAACTTTTCCCAACACCGTTTATCAGACAATTCTTTCCCCATTGCATATTCTTGGGCTCTTTGTTATAAATTTCTTGACCGTATATGCATAGGTTTATTTGAGGGGCACTCTATTCTGTCTCATTTGATCTGTGTGTTTGTTTTTATGACAACAGCATACTGTTTGGATGAGTATGATGAATTGTGATGCCTCCAGCTTTGTTCTTTTTTCTCAAGATTGCTGTGGCTCTTAGGGGTCTTTTGTGATTCCATATGAATTTTAGGACCATTTGTTCTGTTTCTATGAAAAATGCCATTGGAATTAGCTTTGAATCTGTATATTGCTTTGGGTAGTATAGACATTTTAACAGTGTTAAACTTTCCAATCGTTGAGTATGGAATATCTTTCCATTTATTTGTGTCTTCAGTTTCTTTCATTAATATCTTAGAATTTTCAGTGTACAGGTCTTTCACCTCCTTGGTTAAATTTATTCTTATATTTTCTTCTTTTTGATGCAGTTGTAAATGAGGATGTTTTCTTTATTTCCTTATCTGAGAATTCATTATTAGTGTATAGAAACACAACATTTTTGTACATTGATTTTTGTATCCTTCAACTTTAATGAATTTGTTTTTTGGTTCTAAGAGTTTTTTTGGTGGAGTCTTTAGGGTTTTCTATGTATGATTCCATGTTTTCTGCAAATAGTGACAGTTTTACTTCTGCCTTTCTAATTTGGATGATTTTATCTATTTTTCCTTGCCTAATTGCTCTGGCTAGAACTTCTGATATGAAGTTTAATAAAAGTGGTGAGAGTGGGCATCTTTGTCTTATTCCTGATGTTAGAAGAAAGCTTTCAGCTTTGCACCATTAAGTACGATGTTAGCTGTGGACTTGTCATATATGGCCTCTATCATGTGGAGAGGTACATTCCCTCTATAACTCTGTTTGTTGGGAGTTTTTATCATAAATGCATGTTAAATTTGTCAAATGCTTTTTCAGCACCTGCTGAGGTGATCATGACTTTTATCCTCCATTGTGTTAACATGGTGCTTCACATTGACTAATTTACAGATGCTGAACCGGCCTTGAAGCCCTGGGATAAATCCCACTTAATCATGATGTCTAATTCTTTTAATATATTATTGAATTAGGTTTGTTAATATTTTTTGAGGATTTTTGCACCCATGTTCATCAGGGATATTAGCCTGTAATTTTCCTTGTCGGCCTCCCTTCTGGTTTTGGTATCAGGATAATGCTGGTCTTATAAAATATATTTGGGAGTGTCCCCTCCTTTTCCATTTTCTTGAAGAGTTTGAGAAGGATTGGTGTTAATTCTTCTTTAAGTATTTGGTAGATTTCACCAGAGAAGCCATCAGGACCTAGACATTTGTTTGTTGACAGGTTTTGATTACTAGTAAGGAGATTTAATCAGTAATCAGTTTGTTCAGATTTTCTGTTTCTTCCTGGTTGAGTCTTGATAGGCTGTGTTTCTAGGAACATACCCATTTCTTCTAGATTGTCCAATTTGTTGGTGTACACTTTTCATAACAGTCTGTAATGATCCTTTGTACTTGTGTGGCATTGTAAGGCTTTTTTAAGTCATGAGTAGATATGAAATGTTTCCAGTTGCTTTTTATGCATCTGTTAAAATGATCAGTATTTCTTTTTTGCCTTTATTCTGTAAGCATGTTAATCACACTGATTAGTTATTGAATACTGGACCAAATCAACATTCTCAAATATAACAGTATGAGCAAGATTTGTTATCTTTTTATGTATTGTTCAATGCATTCTATTAATATTTTGTTAAGGACTTTTGAGTGGATTCAACTATAGTTTTTCCTTAATGTTTGTTATGTTTTGGTATGAAGATTATTTAGGCATTGGGAATTACCTTTTTGTCATTTCCTAATCTCTGAAAGAGTTTTTTAAGGTTTACCACTAACTCCTTTTTAAATGTTTGGTAAAGTTCACCAGTGAGAATTCCAAGCCTAAATTTTCTGTATGGGAAGCTTGTTAATTATATGGGCTTCCCTTGTGGCTCAGCTGGTAAAGAATCTGCCTGCAATGAGGGAGACCTGGGTTTGATGCCTGGGAAGATCTCCTGGAGAAGGGATAGGCTACCCACTCCAGTATTCTGGCCTGGAGAATTCCATGGACTGTATATTCCATGGGGCCTCAAAGAGTTGGACAAATAGTTACAGCATTGTTCTGATATTTCTGTTTCTTCTTGAATCCATTTTAGTCAGTCACCACTAATAATGTGTTGAGGAACATTACCACTAATAATAAGGAATGTGTCCATCTTATCTAACTTACCTAACTTTAATAGATTAAGTTTAAAGCAGTTCATAATACACATAAGGTCTTACAGCAGGATCTATAGTGCGGTTTCCTTTTTGATTCCTGATATTATTTGCGTTTTCTTTTAATCAGTCTATGGTAGAGTTTATGAATTGGGATCAGTCCTTTCCAAGAACCAACTTTTAGCACGTTATTGACCTTTTTTAAATAGTGGGGACATTTAAACATTTGTTGTTTGTGTATTTGTTTTTGGTTGTGCTGGGTCTTGGCTGCTGCGCGGGCTTTTCTCTAGTTGCCGTGAGTGCGCTAGTCGCGGTGCATCATGCTGATTTCTCTTGCCGCAGAGCACAGGCTCTAGAACGTTCAGGCTTCAGGAGTCGCAGCACGCATGCTCAGGAGTTGTGGCTCCCGGGCTGCAGAGCACAGTCGCAGTAGTGGTGCCCCATGGGCTTATTTGCCCCGCAGCATGTGAGATCTTCATGGACCAGGGATCAAACTCTTGTCTCCTACACTGGCCAGCGAATTCTTTACCACTGAGAAACCAGGGAAGCCCTCATCTTCTTTTTTTGATTGTTTTCTGTTTCATCAATTTTTTTTTCTCTTTCTATTTCCTTATTCCTACTTTTTTTTTTTTGCGGGGAGAGGCTGTTATTTAAGCTTTTTTTATTCTGACTTGTTGAGATGAATTCTTGGGGTCATTTGTTTTCAGATCTTGTTCTTTACATTTAAAGCTACAGACCTGAGGCGTGGTTCTCACTGCGTTCCCCTCATCTGTTGTAGCAATAGTGCTTTTGTGGCTCTGTATGCATAAGCCTGTATCTTATCACTTATTTTAAAAATATTGTAACTACTTTTATTTACATCACATCATAAGTCTCTAAATGATTTATTTTCTTTTAAGCTATTATCCACATAGTCATTTAATAAAAATAGGGTGAGAGGCTTTCAACTTCCCGTTATCTAGAAGATGGAGGAGAAATAGGTGCATACCTGTCTGTGCTTTTCCTTCGATCACACCTTCAGTCTCACTCTCCTACCCAAATCCAAGCCCGTGGAGTTATTTTTCAGCAGGATTTTCCAATCTCTCCTTGCTCTGAATTCTTACAGTATTCCATCTCCATCTTGCTCATTTTGACACTTGCTAATAAGTATCTTCCAGTGTTAACTTGTTTCAAGTGTGTGTTTTAACTTAGTCTGTTGTGATAGTTAGAGATTCTAGATCTTTAAATGTATTTTGTGTTTCCCTTACCACATTGCATGGTGGCCAGTGCCCACCCACGTGCTCTCAACACTCCCCTTTCCTGGGAGTGCGGCAGCTGCTTGTGGCCAAGGCCCCTGCATCTCTGCTGGGGGGCCCTCTCTCCCTGCTGAGCTTGTCTGGCCAGTTTGCAGGCCATGCCATGCATGCTGCTGGGGAGTGGTCCCAATGACAAACGAGAGTTAGTCCATCAGTACTTCAATCTCTCCTGTTCTTGGGTAAGACAACCCTGGGGTGTGTTGTCCACTGTCTCCAGGGTCCCCAGCAGACTGAGCTCCAGTTGCCCACACTCCTCATCCTCTAATTAGTGCACCCGATATTAGATACCATCCCTACCCTGTCTCACTTCCCCATTCCAAATCCTTCCTGGTATCACTTCCCAAACAAACTACTGTTGCTCAATGTGACATCCCCGGCCCAGGAAGGTCTGCTTCTGGGTAGACACACCCCAAGGCCATCTGTGGCCTTTCTGCCTTTCTAAAGGGATCATCCTCATTTGGCAATTAACAAGGTTTCAAAAACAAATTCTAGAGACAGTTAATTCAAGCTAATAGCACAAGGAGAGTTTTTGAGACAGTTTGTGAAATGAAACGACACAGTTTGGTGACTCCAGATCTAAGCCCAGGGGGACGGCCCAGGGTTCCAGTGTCAAGCCCATCACTCACTGCATGTTTGCCCACAGGAAAGTCACTCAATTTTTTCAGATCTCAGGTTCCTAATTTAAAAATGGAGAGTAACCTCACATTCTTGGTTTGGGAAGCAAAGGAGAGAATGTATGGGAATGGGTTTTGATGAACTGTCAATTATAAATAATACATGAAGTAAAATGGAATTGTTGCTGCTTCTCATGAGGGACTGAAAGTATTCTGGTAATGTTTAGAAAACTAATTACAAGAAAGAAAAAGTGGGAAAGAGGTGGGGGAAGGAAAGAACACATTTTCCCAAAAGATAGGTAGTTTCCTGATATTTTTCCCTCTGACAGTGAGGCATAAACTTGATTTGGGAATTTTATACAAGTGCCTTGTGTTGTTTAGAAACAAATGAGGTAGAAGGGAGACCTCGACAGAAAGATCCATTTGCTGCATTGCTCGTCCTAGTAATCATGGGCCAGAAGGGGCAGATGCCCCTGACTTACCTGTGGGAACAGGTCTATCAGACAGAGAGGAGATTTAAATGCTTGCCAAAATATTTACCTGTTTCTTTCTAAATTAAGAAACCTGCCTAACTGCCCTCACTATAATACTGGATTATCAATGATGAAAGAGTGTTCATAAAATGCTTCTATTAATATTTTCCTTTTGAAACTGGCCACGTAGAAACTTATTATCCAGGAAAGAAAATACTCCCAAGTTATAGGCCAAAAATAAGTTAGGTCAGACTAGCACAACCACAGGCTGGAGAGCTCAATCCTTGAAATAGAGACCCATTAGGGTATAAAGGAAAATATCAAATTGTAGGCCGTTAGAAGCAGTCTTCCTAATCAGTTCGTTTAACGCTCATCTTGTACAGATGAGAAAATTGACATCAAAAGAACTTAGATAGCCCTATGTCCCAATAACTTATTTCCACTATACCATCATTTCAGAAATCAGCCAGCTTAATAATTCACATAATGATTGAACTCATGTTTAACCTCCACCATCTGACTGGTACTCTACATAAGAGGAAAAGTCCTGAGTTGGCCCACTCCTTCCACGTTCACATAGCAAATAAAAAGCAGAAAAATGTCTTAAAGCCATTTGCCCACAACATCTAAGCTTTGAGTCCATACATCCTCTTTTTTTTTTTTTTAAAGATAAGCAGAAGTCAGGGTAGTATTTGACCCTACTGGAAGAGTCATTAAAAATCTGACCTTTAAGCTGAAAGATTGTCATTTATTGTTTAAAAGGAACATCAGAGGTTAAAGTGGAAATTGCTATGTATTCACATAGTGAGTGAAAGAGTGTATGAAGGAACCTCAAAGAACTGAAGAACAAATGAACCGATGCTTAAGTTTTTAAAGCTGAGTTGCTTGCAATTACCTTAACTGTCCACAAGATGTCACTACTTCACCCCACTTCAGAAAAGCCATCCACGTTCAAGAATTTTTGATCTTTTGGACACAGATGATTTATCTCTTACAATCAAAAGAAGCTCTGTTATTTCTAATATCTTTTGACTGCTTTCTTGTTTTCTCTTAAATCTACTGTGAGAGAGTCTGCAAAAACGTAGATATTAATTGAGGCCTGAGACTGAATGGTCTAGTGCTGGGAATATTTAACCAATAAGTCACCCTCTCAGGAAGTTCCCAGGCGGCTCCAGGGCTGGGGACCTTGCACCAAGCCCTTCATCTGCTCAGCTGCAAGGCTCTCATCAGCACTTTTTTGTAATTCTACCAGCCTCAGTCCTTTGGACTCACGGAAATAGTGATTTAGCAACATCCAAAAGATGCACCTTGGGGTTTTAAATTATGCTTCCTTCTTGAAATATTCCCCCTACTTTCCCTTACCAGGACTGAAGTTCCAATGACTAGTGAGTTTATGTGTCATCTATTCATACAGCGCATTCATAATTCAGATCAGAGTTGTCCTGTGTTCACTGGGTTTTTTTCCCCCCTATATAAATAGAATCCAGTTTGCAAATCATTATTTCAAGTTTTTACAAGTTTTAAGAAGACCACAAATATGTTAACCAGGCTCACAGTTTCCACTTCAGCTGTACTGAGCATTGACAAACCTTAAGTTTATTTTAAATACTTTATTATTCATATGAGATTTATTGATGCAAAAAGCGCTTGCAGATTGCAGATTTTCTAAAGGTCCCAGCATGTTTCACAGTTTGTGTGCTTTATTAGTGCTCACTACTGAGACTCTTTCTGCTAATCTCTCTCTTTTTTTAAAACTGAAATTGAGATGAATAATCTTCACTAATGGGGGCTTCCCTGGTGGCTCAGCAGTAAAGAATCTGCCTGCTAAGGCAGGAGACACAGGTTGGATCCCTGAGTTGGGAAGATCTCCTGGAGACAGGAATGGCAACCCACTCCAGTATGCTTGCCTGGAAAATCCCTTGGACAGAGGAGCCTGGTGGGCTACAGTCCATGGGGTCGCAAAAGAATTGGACACGACGTACTGACTAAACAGCAACAAATCTTCCCTAATGGCAGTTCATGTCTGGCCACCCTGAGAAGGCGGTGAACTCATTCCATTTAAAAACAAAAACAAAAACAAAAACCCCTTTCTGCTTGGTAGTGTTCAGAAGAGGGTTCCACTTGATAGAACAAGAAAGCTGTTTTGCTTTAAAGGCCCATATTTCCTCCACAAACACATCCCACTTACTGAGGAGCTCGGTGGGGTCACTTGGCAGGCAGTGGGTTAAAAGTCTCAGAGAAGCTGGCCTCAGCCTCTGTGGGCTGATGGGCTGTGGGATAAGTCAGAGTAATTTCAGACTAATAATAATTAAGAGTTAGTAATTAATTTACCTTTTAGAAAATTAGCTGACTTATGGGCCAAGTTCAAGCCTGCCCCCGTTATGGCCTCACTGGTTTTCATTCCTCAGAGTGTTTACTGGAGCAGAGGAGGAAGGCATGGAGGACTTAGTGGCTTGTGGACATGCTCACATCGTAAAGTTACATAATACCCAGAATCCCAAGCTCCCTAAGAAGCCTTAGGCTTTTGTACAAATCAGCACCTATAAGAAGAATCATAAGAAAAGCATTTTATAACTACAGAAGAAAATAGGAATATAATAAAATGTCAGCAGGTACTGGCATTTATGGCTGCTCTATTCTTTTTATGAATTATAAAAATTCTTGGAAGAATATTTTTAACAAAGCATAACCAATGGCCAACAATTAGGCTGTTTTTCAAAACTATGACACATTCACCCACAGAGCAGAATGCAGCCATTAAAAACAACTTAGAAGTTTCTGTAATAACATGGAGGTATGTGAGATATGTCCAGATATTTCTGAAAAGTCAGATGTGGGGGCACAGAATTACTCTGAAGGGCTGTGTAAGATAATAGTGGGCCCCTCCAGGGACTGGAACAGGAGTGCTGAGGACAGACCTAAGAGAGAGAATGTTTTTTTCACAATGATCAGATTGCCACAAAACAAAAATCAGGTAACAACAAGTCTGCTGAGGATGTGGACAAAAAACCACCAGACCCTGCAGTTCAGTTCAGATCAGTCGCTCAGTCATGTCCGACATTTTGCAACCCCATGGACCGCAGCATGCCAGGCCTCCCTGTCCATCACCAACTCCTAGAGATTACTCAAACTCATGTCCGTCGAGTCGGTGATGCCATTCAGTCATCTCATCCTCTGTCGTCCCCTTCTCCTCCTGCCCTCAATCTTTCCCAGCATCAGGGTCTTTTCAGATGAGTCAGCTCTTCTCATCAGGTGACCAAAGTATTGGAGTTTCAGCTTCAACATCAGTCCTTCCAATGAACACTCAGGACTGATCTCCTTTAGGATGGACTGCAGGGTTAGGGGGAAATTTCTGTAATCATTTGGAGACCAGTAACATACAGGCAAGCTATTAAGTCCATTTGTTCTTGCAATTCCATTTCCCTGCATCTACCTTATCACCCCCGTGTACACAGAGAACTACAAAAGGATGTTCACCTCAGCTTGGTTTATTACCATGGAAACACTGAGACTAGCTTGAAGGTCTGTGATGGGCTGAATCATGGCCTCCCCAAATTGTTAAGTAAAGTTCTAACCCCAGTACCTCAGAATATAACTTAGTGTATTTGGAAATAGGGTCCTTAAAGAGGTATTAATAGTTAAGTTGAAGTTATTGTGGCTGGCTTCCAATCCAATATGATTGTTGTTCTTTTAAGAGGAGATTAGAACACAGATGGATGCTGAAGCTCCAATACTTTGGCCGCCTGATTGCAATGAGCCAACTCATTGGAAAAGACCCTGATGCTGGGGAAGATTGAGCGCAGGAGGAGAAGGGGGTGACAGAGGATGAGATGGTTGGATGGCATCACTGACTCAATGGACGTGAATTTGAGCAAATTCCTGCAGTTGGTGAAGTACAGGGAAGCCCGGCATGCTGCAGTCCTCAGGGTTGCAAAGAGTCGGACACAACTGAGTGACTGAGCAACAGAACACACACGCACGCACACACACACGCACGCGTGCACACACCTGCATGCACACACACACCCGTGAAGATGGAGGGAGAAGACGACTGTCTGCCAGGACGGGTGGGGGACCTCAGAAGGTCCACTCTGCCGACACCTTGATCTCAAACTTCTGGCCTCCGGACTGTGAGACACACACTTTCTGTTGTTTAAGCCACCAAGACGGGGGGACTCTGATGGCAGCCCAAGCAGCTGAAGACAAAGCCCATCAGCAAGGGATGGATGGATACATGAAGACTTGGTTATGCAGAAAACAAAAGCACTAACCACTCAAAGTGTAAAAGATGACGATCCCAGCAACATGGAGCCCAGTGAGTGGACAGCCCCCAGGGACTTGGTCCCAGCCATGGTGACCTTACCCCACGGGAACCCCAGAGGCCAGAAAAGCTTGGTCCGGCACCCTATTCAAGGGGAAGCCTGAGTGCTCCAAGACAAGGGAACTTGTTGCCTTTGGTTGTGACTAGTGCTGTTTATGGGAAAGTGAAAGTAGTCATTAGTCATGCCTGACTCTTTGCCACCCCGTGGACTGTAGCCCACCAGGCTCCTCTGTCCATGGGATTCTCCATGGAGGAATACTGGAGTGGGTTGCCATTCCCTTCTCCGTGGTATCTTCCCAATCCAGGGATTGAACCTGATCTCCAAGGGTTGTTTCCAGGGCTGGTCTCTAACTGCAGGGGCCAGAGCCCCAAACCCAACCCACCTCCCCAGGCGGTCCCCTCACCTCAGGGAATCAATCCTGCCAGAGGGGGTAGAAGCCATTCCTTCCTTCCTTAGTTCAATGAACCATTGACTCCAGACCTTGTGAGTCAGTGCGTTGCTCGGTAGGAAGACATAAACCCAGCATGGAGTTGTCAGGCAGCGGGCAGTCAGGTTGGGGAACAGACAAAGGAAACCAGGTCACTCGGGGCACAGAGTGTCACTGGGTGTCTCTGAGAAGAATCCAGAGGCCCATGGAAGACGACAATCAGTGAGAGCAGCAATCAGCATCTGTTTTCTTGGCTGGAGAGGCCTGGCTCTTTTTTTGCTTTGGCAAGTGCCCACTCAAAAAGCGCAGGTCCTCAGGCAGACTTCCCTGGTAGCTCAGACGGTAAAGCATCTGCCTACAATGCAGGAGACCTGGGTTCAATCCCTGGGTTGGGAAGGTCCCCTGGAGAAGGAAATGGCAACCCACTCCAGTATTCTTGCCCGGAAAATCTCATGGACTGAAGAGCCTGGTGGGCTACAGTCCATGGGGTCGCAAGAGTGGGATACGACTGAGTGACTTCACTTTCATTTTCACTTTCCTCAGGTGGTGACAGTACAAGATGCACGTCAGTCACTAGGGAGGGGGTGGGTTTTCTGCTGTCCACAGTAGGAGACAACAGTTTTCTGCAGAGAAAAGGCCTGATGGTTCATCCAGGGAGTTTCTCCGGGAAAGTTGCCCCAGCTTCTGAGGTTTTTCTGGGCCAACGCACCCACAGACAGTGGCACCCCAGGACTGCAGCTGGAAATGCTGAAAGGTTGTTTTGCCTGTGAAACACAAGACAATGGACAGAAAGGAGGCCTGCAATGAATGGATGGCTGTAGCTGGCAACTGCTTAGACCGTGTATATTTGAATGTCAAAAGTGCTTACTCCGGATGAATTTGCTTTGGGAACAAAAGAGGCCATTTGATCCATTGGGCTATGTGGATCTAGAAAGGCATAGGGAAAAAAAAAGTGCTATACTCTCCAGAAAAGTGTTCCCTGTCTGCCTCCATTGGTTGGGTCAGCAGTCCTGGAAAGACTGTGAGGTGGCTCAGAGGCTGATGTTAAGCCACAGCACGTGGATGGCCACCTGGTACCCAGAAGATGCAGATATCCAGGTCCTCGGAAGCAGGACCAACGCTCACCTGTACTATCTTAGGCCTGCTTCTACCCTCAAATCTGCTACAGAATAGCTTCATGATGCCTCGGGCAGGTCATGAAACTCCCTGGGAGGTACCTCGGATGTTAATAGTCATAATAAGCCAGTAACTCCCAACCCAAGAGCACTGTTTCCTGAGCATACCTGCACACCAGCTGAGCCAAAATATCTGGGGGCTCCTCCTGGAGTCTGTTTGTAGCTAAATGTCTGTTAAGGCCTCTATTCCCTGCATATCCCTGAGGATCTCTCACTTTATAAGAAATTTGAGTTTCTAAGTACAAGGGTAACGGGAAGCATCCCTGCAGCCCTGTTGGCCAGTAATTTAGGGGGTTCTCTTGGACTTAGGGCGCTTCTGGGCTTTTCTTGCTCCAAGCTCTAGTGTCTATTGCATTTTCTCTCTCAGTCTGTCCTCTTCTCTCCTCCCAGTGCCAGCCCCAAGTGAGGCACATAGGACTCCCCTTTTCTTTAAACTGGAAAGTGTCCCTAGCTATGGCAGTAAGAGAGGAACCTTCCAGAACAGCCCAACAATTCTGCTCTGTTCTTAAATGTCACCCTGATCAGTCAACCCTCTGGGAATTCTCCTTCTCAGGTCCCAAATGTCTGCTGCCTCATTCTTCTGCTCCCAAGTGGGGACGGCTGATCCTCCCAAAGTTCTGTTCATTTCTTCAGCATAGTAGTTTTTTTTCCCACAACATACATCAGGTACCAAAGGTCTAGGCCAACCTTTGCATATTTCAAGAGTGTGCTGAATACCATGTTAAACAAAAGGTCTTATAGCAGCACAAGCACAGACAAAAGCTTCAAAGTGCCTTCTGTCTCTCTCTTTGTTAATATTTATTTATTCATTTTTTTTCAGGGTAGAGTCTATTATAATATTGCAAATGATTTTTTAAATCCATGAATTATTTTAATAAACATATCACTAATACTAGTCACTAATTTTTACTAAGTACTTGCCAAACACTAGCCACTATTCAGAGCATTTTATGTATTCTCTTATTTTATTTCATGATAACCTAGTTGTTGTTCAGTCGCTAAGTTGTATCTGACTCCATGAGACCCCATGGACTGAAGCACACCAGGCTTCCCAGTCCTTCACTGTGTCCTGGAGTTTGCCAGGCTTCCTAGTCCTTCACTATGTCCTGGAGTTTGCCAGGCTTCCCAGTCCTTCACTATGCCCTAGAGTTTACTCAAACTCATGTCCTTTGAGTCAGCGATGCCATCCAGCCATCTCTTCCTCTGTCGCCCCCTTCTCCTCCTGCCCTCAATCTTTCCCAGCAACAGGGTATTTTTTAATGAGTCAGCTATTTGCATCAGGTGGCCAAAGTATTGGAGCTTCAGCATCAGTCCTTCCAATGAGTGTTCAGGGTTGATTTCTCTTAGAATTGACTGGTTTGATCTCCTTGCAGTCCAAGGGATCCAGCACCACAATTCAAAAGTGTGATAGCCTAGTAAGGAGATCCAGTTATATTCCCATCTGATAGATGAGTAACCTGAAGCCCAGAGGGGTTAGGCAGCTTGCCTAGAGTCGAGCAGTCAGTATGTAGTTGTGCCAGATCTTGGTTCAGGACGTGGGATCTTCAGTCTCCAATATTGTATGGCGTGTGGGATCTAGTTCCCCAACCAGGGCAGGGACTCAGGCCCCCTGCATGGGAAGCATGAATCTCAGCTCCTGGACCACCAGGCAAGTCCCTCAGTGGGCCTTCTCTTGACCAGAGTCCAGGGATTTGGTGTGGCTTCCACCCTACCAGTTCACTTCTTCCCTTCTAACCCACAAGGGATTCCCTTGGGTCTCAGCTGGTAAAGCAGCCGCCTGCAATGTGGGCGACCTGGGCTCAATCCCTGGCTTGGGAAGATCCCCTGGAGAAGGGAAAGGATACCCACTCCAGTATTCTGGCCTGGAGAATTCCATGGACTGTATAGTTCATGGGGTCACAAAGAGTCAGACAGGACTGAGCAACTCTCACTTTTCTAACCCATAGAGGCTGAGAGCAGAGCAAGGCTCCCATTAGCCTCCATTGATAGGATTTCTGCTGCTCCCTTAGACAGTGGCAGTCAGTGATCTGCTGTCAACAGCAGATCCCTCCCATCCTGCCTCATTAGCAGGATCTCCAAGAGACAGGGCCAGCTCACCTGCATTCAGAAACCACTGGACCAGGCGGCTTGTAGAGTTACTTTCAGCAATAAATTTTTTGTTAAAGGGCTGGTTCACAAGGAGGCAAGATGACTTCAGAGTTACTTCAGACTAGGATCCAAGCCCCAGCTCACCCACTTGAGCAAGCTGGGTTCCCTGGGGCAAGTTACTTAGTCTCAGCCCTGGCTTCCACATTTGCCAAGGATATTAATGGCAAGTTCCCAGGCTGTATTAAAGTAATGAATGTGAAAGGAATTGCCAGTAACTGCTAGTTTTCTTCTTCTTAGCATATGGGAGGTAGCCTCACATATGTTTTGGGTTTTTTTCATGCTATTTTTTTAATTGAAGTACACTTGATTTATAATGTCACCTTAATTTCTGTATAGCAAATTGATTCAGTTATACATATTTAAACTTTCTCCTTTGATATTGTTTCCCATTATGGTTTATCAAAGGATATTGAATGTAGCTCTCTGTGCTATTCAGTAGGACCTTGTTTATCCATTCTGTATATTACGGTTTACATCTGCTAATCCTAGCCTCCCACCCCACCCCTACACAACCCCCTCTCCTGTAGCAGCCACGCATCTGTGCTCTGTGTTTACGAGTCTGTTTCTGTTGTGTAGATAGCTTCACTGGTGTCATATTTTAGTGAAATGATAGAGTATTTGTCTTTCTCTTTCTGACTTCTGTTCGTATGACAATCTCTAGTTGCATCCACGTTGCTGCAGATGCCATTATTTCATTCTTTTTATGGCTGAGAAGTGCTCCAGTCTGTATACATACCACATCTTCTTTATCCATTCCTCTGTCAATGGACATTTAGGCTGTTTGCATGTCTTGGTTATTGTGAATTGTGCTGCTGTGCATATAGGATGCACATTATGTTTTTGAATTAAAGTTTTGTCCGGATATATGCTCAGAAGTGGGATTGCTGGGTCATATGGTAGCTCTGTTTTTAGTTTTCTGATGAGCCTCCATACTGTTTTCCATAGTGGCTGTATCAACTAAAATTCCCACCCACAGAGTAGGAGGTCCCCTTATCTCCACATCCTCTCCAGTATTTGTTATTTGTAGCTTTTTGGTTTAGGGGTGGGGGGTACATTTGTTTATTTTTGACTGAACCATGTAGGATCTTAGTTCTCTAACCAGGGATCAAACCTGTGCCCCCTGCATTGGGAGCATGGAGTCTTAACCACTGGATCACCAGGGAAGTCCCTGTAGAGTTTTTAATGATGGCCATTTTGACTGGTATGAAGTGGTACCTCACCGTAGTTCTGTTTGCATTTCTCTAATAATTAGAGATGTTGAGCATCTTTTCACATGCCTATTGACCATATGCATTTCTTCTTTGGATAAATGTCTATTTAGGTCTTCTGAAACCTTTTTTTTTTAATGGTTATTTTGTTGCTGTTGTTGAATTGTATGAGCTGTTTGTACATTTGGAAATTAAGCCTTAGTCAGTTGCATCAAATATTTTGTCCCGTTCTGTAGGTTGTCTTTTGTTTTGCTCATGATTTCCTTTGCTGTGCAAAAGCTTAGAAGTTTGGTTAGATCTCATTTATTTTTGTCTCTATTGCCTCTGGAGACTAACCTAAGAAAACATCATATGATTTACGTGAGAAAATGTCTTGCCTATGATATCTTCCAGGAGATTTATGGTGTCATGTCTTAAGTCTTTCAGAGATTTTGAGTTTATTTTTGTATCTGGTGAGAGTGTTTTAATGTCATTGATTTACATGTGGCTGTTCAACTTTCCCAACACTATTAGATGAAGAGATTGTCTTTTCCCATCATATAGTCTTGCCTTCTTTGTTGAAGACTGACTCTGGGTATGTGGGCTTATTTCTGGGCTTTCTGTTCTGCTCTCTTGGCCAGTATGTCTGTTTTTGTATCAATACTATGCTGTTTTGGTTACTGTGGCTTTGTAGTTTCTGAAGTCTGGGAGGTTATGCTTCCTACTTTATTCTTTTTCTTCAGGATTGCTTCAGCAATTCTGTGTCTTTTACGGTTTCATATAAATTTTAGGATTATTTGTTCTAGTTCTGTGAAAAACGTCATGGTTAACTTGATAGGGCTCACATTAAATCTGCAGATTGCTTGGGTAGTGTGGTCACTTTAATGATACTAATTCTTTTCATCCAAGAGCATGAGATATCTTTGCATTTCTTTGAATCATCTTCAGTTGCCTATATTAATGTTTTCTAGTTTTCAACTTGTACATGTTTCACCTCCTTTCTCAGGTTTATTCCTAAGTATTTTACTTTTGGTGGGGGTGTGATTTAAAATTTTTTTTTTTTTAAAAAACATTCTCTTTCTTCCACTGTTAGAGAAATGCAACTGATTTCTGTATGTTAATCTTGTATCCTGCTACCTTGCTGAATTCATTTCAGTTCTAGTAGTTTTTATGTGGCATCTTTAGGGTTTTCTCTATTTTGTATCACATCATCTGCATATAATGACAATTTTACCTCTTCCCTTCCGGTGTGGATATTTTATTTCTTTTTCCTGATAGCTGTGGCTAGGACTAGTGGGAAGACTTTCAGCTTTTCACTGTTGAATATTTTATATTGGCTGTGCCTTTGTCATAAATAGCTTTTATTATGTTAAGATATGTTCCATCTGTATCCACTTGGTAAGTGTTTTATCATTAACGGATGCTGAATTTTGGCAAGTGCTTTTTATGCATCTGTTGAGATGATCATGTAGGTTTTGTCTTTTCTTTTGTCTATGGTGTATCACATTGATTGATTTGTGTATGTTGAAGCAAACTTGTGAACTTGAGTTGAATTCCACTTGGTCATGGTATATGATCTTTTTTATGTGTTATTGGGTTCAGTTTGATAATATTTTGTTGAGAATTTTTCAATCTATATTCATCAAAGATATCAGCCTGAAATTTTCTCTTTTGGTTCTCTTTGTCTGGTATTGGTATCAGAGTGATGGTGGCTTCATAGAGTGACTTCAGTTGTTTGGAAGGATTTGAGAAGGTTCAGTAGAGGTTCTTCGTGTGTGTTTGGCAGACCTCATCTGTGAAGCCATCTGGCCCCAGACTTCTGTTTGTAGGGAGTTTTAAAATTACAGACTCTATTTCACTTCATGATTGGTCTGTTCAAATTATCTATTTCTTCTTGATTTAATTTTGGTGGGCTGTAGTTTTCTAAAACTTATCCATTTCTTCTAGGCTGTCAAATTTGTTGGTATATTATTGTTAAATAGTTGTTCATAGCATTCCCTTATGGCTCTTTGCATATCTGTGGTATTGGTTGTTTATGTCCTCTTTTCATTTCTTATTTTGTTTATTTGGGTTCTCATTTCTTCTCAGCAAATGTGGTGAGAGGTTTGTCAATCTTATTTACCCTTTCAAAGAACTAGCTCTTGGATTTATTAGGTTTTTTTCTATTGCTTTTTAAATGTCTATTTCCTCTCTGATCTATATTATTTCCTTCCTTCTGCTGACTTTAGGTTTTGTTTGTTCATTCTTTAATTCTTTTAGGTGGTAGGTTAGGTTGCTTGAGATTTTCCTTGTTTTTTGAGGAAGGCCTGTATCGCTGTGAACTTCCCTCTAAGAGTTGCTTTTACAGCAACTCATAAATTTTGTATGGTTGTGTTTTCATTGTCATTTGTCTCAAGGTTTTTTTAAATTTCCTCTTTGATTTCATCATTGACCAATGATATTTTAGTGACATATATTATTAGTCTCCATGTAATCACTATTTTCTCATTTCTTTTCCTGTGGTTAATTTTTAGTTTCATGTCATTGTTAGAAAAGATGCTTGAGATAATTTCTATAATTTTAAATTTGTTGAGGCATGTTTTCTGCCCTAATATGTGGTCAATCCTAGAGAATGTTCCATGTGCACTTGAATATGTATTCTGGGGTTTTTTTTTTTTATGTAATGTCCTGAATTTATCAATAAAGTCTAACTGTTCTGTTGTATCATTTGGGATCTCTGTTACACTACTGATTTTCAGTCTGGATCTGCCCACTGATGCGAGTGGGATGTTAAAACCTCCTATTATAGCAGTCCTATCAATTTCTCCCTTTATGCCTGTTAGTATTTGTTTTATGTTATTGAGTGCACCTATATTGGGTACATATATGTTGATAAGTGTAAAATCCTCTTCTTATATTGATCCCTTTATTACTCTATAGTATCATTCTTTATGATTGATGTTTTAAAGTCTATTTTGTTGAAGTATCACAACCCCTGCTTTCTTGTCATTTCTGTTTGCATGAATTATCTTTTTCCAACCCTTCAGTTTCAATCTATGTGCACCCTTTGCCCTAAAGTAAGTCTCTCTCTCTCTCTCTTTTTTTAATCCAATCCACCACTCAAGTCTTTTGATTGGAGCATTTAGTCCATTGACATATAAGGTAATTATTTATAGACATATATTTACTGCCATTTTAAACTTTGTTTTCCCCTAGGTTTTATATTTCTCTTTTTGCCCTTTCTTTTTCCTTTTGTGGCCTGATGATCTTCTTCTGTATCATACTCCTGCTCTCTTTTGGCCATTTCCCGAATCTGTTGTGTGTTTGATTTGCGGTCACTCTGTCCTTCAGGCACGTGAACCCCTCCCGTATCCACTTGGTAGTCACATAAGCTCAAACACATTCTAGGAAATGGAAACAAATCCACATTCTCTTACTCTCCTCTCCTGCCCTTTATGATTTTCATGTCCTATTTTACATGTTCACATTAATCTTTTTTTGCTGTTCATTGTGGTTATCATCACTTTGACATAATTTTTTTTTAATCTGTGTACTGGCTTATTTGGGCTTCCCAGGTGGCACTAGTGGTAAAGAACCCACCTGCCAATGCAGGAGATATGAGATGTGGGTTTGATCCCTGGGTGGGAAGATCCCCTGGAGGGGAGGGCATGGAAACCCACTTCAGTATTCTTGCCTGGAGAACTGCACGGACAGAGGAGCCTGTTGGGCTACAGTCCATCGGTTGTAAAGAGTCATGCTCTACTGAAGCAACTTAGCACACTCGGGTTTAATTCTGGTGACTCGCTTTCCAATTGTGACTTTCTCTTCCTAATAGAGGCTTACTTCTTTTCTTTTTGGAGAAATACTTTCAATATTTCTTTTAGGATAGGTTTAGTATTGCTGTCCCATCACTCATGGCAAACAGATGGGGAAACAATGGAAACAGTGAGAGACTTTAGTTTAGGGGGCTCCAAAATCACTGCAGATGGTGACTGCAGCCATGAAATTAAAAGATGCTTGCTCCTTGGAAGAAAAGCCATGACCAACCTAAGCAGCATATTAAAGAGCAGAGACGTTAGTTTGCCAGCAAAGGTCCATCTAGTCAAGGCTATGCTTTTTCCAGTAGTCATGTATGGATGTGAGAAAAGAAAGTTGAGAGATGAAGAATTAATGCTTTTGAACTGTGGTGTTGGAGAAGACTCTTGAGAGTCCCTTGGACTGCAAGGAGATCCCACCAGTCCATCCTAAAGGAAGCCAGTCCTAAATATTCTTTGGAAGGACTGATGCTGAAGCTGAAACTCCAATGCTTTGGCCACCTGATGCGAAGAACTGACTCATTAGAAAAGACCATGATGCCGGGAAAGATTGAAGGTGGGAGAAGAGGATAATAGAGGATGAGATGGCTGGATGGCATCACCAACTCAATGGACATGAGTTTGAGTAAGCTCTGGGAGTTGGTGATGGACAGGGAAGCCTGGCATGCTGCAGTCCATGGGGGGTCACAAATAGTCAGACACAACTGAACTGAAGTATTGCTGCATTCTTTTAGTTTTTGTTTATCTGAGAAATTTTCTCTCTCCTTCTAAATTATAATCTTGCTAGGCAGAGTATCCTAGGCTGTAGATTTTTCCCTTTCAGGGCTTTGAATATATCTTGCTACTCCTTTTCTGGCCTGCAACTGCTTCTGTAGAGAAACTGGCTGACAGCCTTATGTGGGGGTTCCCTTGTAATTAACTTTGTTTTTCTCTTCTGCCTTTAGTATCCTCTCTTTAACATTTGCCATTTTTATTATAATATGCCTTGGTGTAGGTCTGTTTGGGTTTATCTTATTTGGGACCCTCTGTGCTTCTTGTATCTGGATATGTTTCCTTCTTTAGGTTTGGGAAGTTTTCAGCCATAATTTCTTCAAAAACATTCTCAATACCCTTTTCTCTTTCTTCACCTACTGGAATGCCTCTTATGTATAGTTTGGCACACTTCAACCCATAGGTATCTTACATTGCTTTCATTTTAAAAAAATTTATATTGGAGTATCATTGCTTAACAGTGTTGTATTAGTTTCAGGTGTATAGCAAAGTGATTCAATTATACATACACAAGTATCTATTTATCAAATTCTTCTCCCATTTAGTTTACAGAATATTGAGCAGCGTTCCCTGTGCTATACCATAGGTCCTTGTTGGCTGTCTATTTTAAATATAGCAGTGGGTATGTGTCAATCTCAAACTCCCGTAACTCTTTCCTTCACCTCCCTGTCTGGTAACCATAACTTGTTCTCTAAGTCTGTAAGTCTGTTTTGTAAATAATTTATATAGTTTTTCTTTCTTCTTCTTCTTCTTCTTTTTTTTTTTTTCCATTTGGCTTTCTGTCCAATGTCCTGAATGGGTGACTTCCAATATTCTGTCTTCCAGGTCACTTATTTGTTCTTCTGCATTAATTATCCTGCTATTCATTGCCTTTAGCTCAGCTTTCATCTTGACAAATGGATTTTCTAGTTTTCCTTGGTTCCTCTTTATAGTTTACAGTTTCATTTTACAGTGCCTCTGCATTTCTGTCAGTCATCTTTCTTAACTTCTTCAGTATCTTCATTATCTCCTTTTCGAAATCGGTGTCTGTTAGACTGAAGAGGTCTGGTTTCATTGTTCTTTCAGGGGAATTCTCGTGGGCTTTTAACTGGGAGTGGCTCTTCTGTTTCTTCACTTTGCTTATATTTCTCATACTCTTTGAGTTTAGGAGAAACAATTATCTACTCTGGTCTTAGAAGGCTATTTATATGTGGGAATGCCCCCATGTAGCTTGTGAGGGTTTAATATATTTGGTGCGAGGGCTGTGTTTAGTGTGAATGCTTGCCTCCTCTTTTCTTGGCATGTGCCAGCCATCTTCCTCTTGAAAGGGGATATGCAGATGAGGCAAGTGGTCCCCTGTCCTGGGGTTCTCGGAGGCAGGGGTAGCTCATGCATGCCCACAGAGCATGTGATGGGGTCAGCAGTAGCTCCTCTCCTGGAGCCTGAGTGGATGGCAGGGGTGGTAGCTTGCATTCATTCCTGGAGCTCCTAACCTAACGTAACTTTAGGGATTAGACAAAGCTCAGGTGGGCTGAGCCTTCTCTCAGCAAACACCCTTCCTCCAGGGCCTTATCCCATCACTCACTGAGCCTGGAACTTTCACTAAAGATCTTTTGGGGTTGGGGGCTGGATTAGCCACCCCACTACCCCTATGGGCAACTGGGAATCCACAGTCTGCTCCTTTGGGTGGTCATTGCAGTAACTGGTACTGGTTTGTTGCAAAGGCAGCATCCAGTTTCGGAACAAGGGCAGGCTTCACTTCACCCAGACAAGAGGCTGCTGAGTAGTGATGCTGCTCTCCTGGGTAACCATCAAGCACCAAGAGATGAGGTGGCTCTGAACTTACAAGAAAACGAGGACACAGCAACCAGTCACTGACATTCAGAATGCTGGGATCCCCCCAACCTGCAGTGCATGCTCTGGATTTTATCTTTCTGGTCCCACTGTGAGCTCTTTGAGGGCAGAGAATGGGTCTTCAGTATCTTTTACCTGCATCCTTTATGTGGCCAGACCTGACATTTGATAAACAAGCAAATGCATTAACTGATGGACAGATCATTGTGGGGGGTGGGGGTAGTGGGTTCAGACTATGTATACTGCCTACCTGAGTGATTATTTCACATAATGTGCTTTAAGAATTCCCTGAAAACACATGCCTTTATTTCAAAAACTAATTCTGAAAAGTAGAAAAGATGTTTCCCAGCACAACAGTTGACTCCATCAAAATTGTCAAACCCAACGAGGCATTAAACTAATGCATTCAATCCTTCATTCATTCAACAAACACTTACTGAATCTTTATTACATGCCAGGCACTATGCCAAGGGCTGGAGACAAGAAGAGAAATAAGATACAGTCTCTCACAAAGCTGGGCATCGATCACTTCCTTATAAACCTCCTACTGTGGTTGTAATGTGTGGCCAGTGTGGAGAAGGGCCCTCTGTTTGAGCCTGCACAGTCCGAGGGGGGACACCCACACCTGTTCTGGGACCACCCACCAATTCCTCTTTTCTTCTCCCAATTTCTGCCTTTTTCTCTCTTAGCCAGTCAAAATCTCAGGCTGAAATCCTTACTGAGTCTTTGCAACTACTGACTAATGTTTATTTTCTGTATGGTAACCTTAAAACTAAAAGAGATTGTTTTTTTAACTGAAAGATTCTTTTAAGTTTTATAATTTTCAAAAGTTTCACACACATGACTTCATATAATCCATAATAACCCCCTTTCCACCCTATTCCTGTGTTGACTCTCCCTTCTCCCCACTGGTAATCACTAGTGTGTTCTCTGTATCTGAGTCTGCCGCTTTTCTGTTTTACTCACTAGCTTGCTGTATTTTTTAGGTTCCACATATAAGGGGTATCATTCAGTATTTACCTTTCTCTGACTTCTTTCACTTCACATAATGCCAAGTCCCTCCATACAAATGGCAACAGTTTCGGTCTTTTTTACGGCTGAGTAGTATTCCACTGTGTGTATGCATATTCTTTATCTATGTGTGTGTACACCACATCTTTATCCATTCATCTGATAATGGACACTTAGGCTGCTACTATACCTTAGCAATTATAAGTAAGGTTGCTAGGAACAAAGGGTTGCATGTTTCTTTTTGAATTAGCCCTTTGGGTTTTTTTTTTTAATATATATCCAGGAGTGGAATTATTAGGTCATATGGTAGTTCTATTTTTAGTGTTTAGAGGAATCTTCATACTGTTTTCCATAGAAGCGTCTTCAATTTATGTTCCTACCAATGGTATATAAAGGCTCCCTTATCTTCACATTCTTACCAACATTTGTTATTTGTGTTCATTTCGATGATAGCCATTCTGACTAGCATGAGATTGATGATCTCACTGTGGTTTTGATTCTCATTTCACTGATGACTAGATCTGGACTTTAAAAAAAAAAACAACCCTAAAATGTATTTCTTTTAAACCTAAAGCTCATCAACTTGACACATATTTATTAAATGTATACTACATTTAGGATACCTTGAAACTCTTTTAAGTTGCTCAGTCATGCCTGACTCTCTGTGATCCCAAGGACTGCAGCACACCAGGCTTCCCTGTCTTTCACTATCTCCTGGAGTTTGCTCAACTCATGTTCATTGAGTCAGTGATGCTATCCAACTATCTCATCCTCTGTCACCGCCTTCTCCTCCTACCCTCAATCTTCCCTAGAATCAGGGTCTTTTATAATGAGTTGGCTCTTTGCATCAGGTGGCCAAAGTGTTGGAGCTTCACCATCAGTCCTTCCAATGAATATTCAGAGTTGATTTCCTTTAGGATTGACTGGTTGGATCTCCTTGCAGTCCAAGGGACTCTCAAGAGTCTTCTCCAGCACCACCATTTAAAAGCATCAGTTCTTCAGTGCTCAGTCTTTTTTATGGTCCAACTCTCACATCCATACCTGACTACTGGAAAAACCATAGTTTTGACTATATGAACCTTTGTTGGCAAAAGGGATGTCTCTGCTTTTTAATACACTGCTTAGGTTTGTCATAGCTTTTCTTCCAAGGAGCAAGCGTCTTTTAATTTCATGGCTACAGTCACCATCTGCAGTGATTTTGGAGCCCAAGAAAATAAAACTCTCACTGTTTCCATTGCTTCCCCACCCATTTGCTATGAAGTGATGGGACCAGATGTCATGATCTTCATTTTATGAATGTTGAGTTTTTTTTTCAGGAAAGAAAAAGGAATTTGTTAGAGGGTAAACGAGAGGGTAACTGGCCTCTAAGGAGAAGAATGCTGAGTTTTAAGCCAGCTTTCACTCTCCTTTTTCACTTTCATCAAGAGGCTCTTTAGTTCCTCTTCGCTTTCTGCCGTTAAGGGGGGTGTCATCTGCATACCTGAGGTTATTGATATTTCTCCTGGCAATCTTGATCCCAGATTGAGTTTCATCCAGTCCAGCATTTCATATGATGCACCCTGTGTATAAGTTAAATAAGCAGGGTGACAATATACAGCCTTGACATTCTTCTTTCCCAATTTGGAACCAGTCTGTTGTTCCATATATGCTTCTAACTTGTTTCTTGACCTGCATATAGGTTTCTCAGAAGGCAGGTAAGGTGGTCTGGTACTCCCATCTGTTTAAGAATTTTCCACAGTCTGTTGTGATCCATACAGTCAAGGCTTTCACATAAGCCTTCACATAGTAAAGCAGAAGTAAATGTTTTTCTAGTATTCTCTTGCTTATTCTATGATCCAAAGGATGTTGGCAATTTGATCTCTGGTTCTTGTCTTTTCTAAATTCACTTTGTACATCTAGAAGTCCTCTGTTCATGTACTGTTGAAGCCTACCTTGAAGAATTTTGAGTGTTATCTTGCTAGCATGTGAAATGAGCACAATCGTGCAGTAGTTTGAACATTCTTTGGCATTGCTCTTCTTTGGGATTTGAATGAAAACTGACCTTTTCCAGTCCTGTGACCACTGCTGAGTTTTCCAAATTTGCTGGCATATTGAGTGCAGCACTTTAACAGCATCATCTTTTAGGATTTGAAATAGCTCAACTGGAATTCCATCACCTCCACTAGCTTTGTTCATAGTGATGCTTCCTAAGGTCTGCTTGACTTCACACTCCAGGATGTCCAGGCTCTAGGTGAGTGGTCACACCATTGTAGTTATCTGGGTCCTGAAGATCTTTTTGTGTAGTTCTGTGTATTCTTCCCACCTCTTCTTAATATCTTCTGCTTCTGTTAAGTGCATACCATTTCTGTCCTTTATTGTGCCCATCTTTGCATGAAATGTTTCCTTGGTATCTCTAATTTTCTTGAAAAGATCTCTAGTCTTTCCCATTCTATTGTTTTCGTCTATTTCTTTGCATTGTTCATTTAAGAAGGCTTTCTTATCTCTCCTTGCTACTCTTTGGAACTCTGCATTCAGATGGGTATGCCTTTCTTTTTTTTCCTTTGCCTTTCGCTTCTCTTTTCTCAGCTATTTGTAAGGCCTCCTCAGACAAACATTTTGCCTTGTTGCATTTCTTTTTCTTGAAGATGGTTACGGTCACCGCCTCCTATACAATGTTATGAACCTCTACCATAGTTCTTCAGGCATTTGATCAGATCTTGGCCACCTGATGCAAAGAGCTGACTCATTTGAAAAGACCCTGATGCTGGGAAAGATTGAGGGCAGGAGAAGGGGACAACAGAGGATGAGATGGTTGGATGGCATCAGTGACTCAACAGACATGGGTTTGGGTAGACCCCGGCAGTTGGTGATGGACAGGGAGGCCTGGCGTGCTGTGGTTCATGGGGTCGCAAAGAGTCGGACACAATTGAGCAGCTGAACTGAACTGAATCCCTTGAATCTATTTGTCACTTCCTCTCTATAATCACAAAGGATTTGACTTAGGTCATACCTAAAAACTAGGAACTCTACGGCAATAGAAATAGTCCCTATCTTCTATCTAAATATGGGTCCTAAATTGACATTTTTTTATATGTGTAAATGTTCTCAGGGGGAAAAAAGGATGAATTGCTCTTCAAGGTGTTATCCTTGTATTACTGAGTAAAGCCTCATAGTATCAAAAATGTGTCCCAGGACCTAGCACTGTCTGACACAGGCAATCTATAAGCCCAGATTCCACAGGCTTGACTTTATTCCATAATGAATAGCTGTTTCTGGGTGGTCACTTAGGGGACCAGTGGTCCCGACTTGCCCAGGACTCTGGGGTTGGCAGAGTCCCTGCAAAGCAGAGGGAAGATAAACTCTCCTCTCCTCACCAAAGTTATTCTCTCAGAAATGAAGACACTTAACATACAGTGAAACCCAGACATAAATCACGTTGCAAGTTCAAGGATTTCATTGTAAGATGGATTATTCCGCAGACTCCATGCCAATGGTGATATATACCATTTTTGCTAGTGTACAAGATTATGTATTTTGGTCTTGTGCCTCAAAATATTCCTGTTGGAGGAAGACTCTAACAGATGTTAGGCATCTACTCAGATTCCTTTCAGGACAACTAAGAAGGGTTGCTAGAAGGCTGAAAGAAGTGTTAGTCACTCAGTCATGTCCGGCTCTGTGACCCCTTGGACTGTAGCCCGCCAGGCTCCTCTGTGCATGGGATTCTCCAGGCAAGAACACTGGAGGGGGCTGCCATTCCCTTTGCCAGAGGATCTTCCTGATTCAGGGATCAAACCCAGGTCTCCTGCATTGCAGATTCTTTACCATCTGAAGCACCAGAAAAGTCCCAGAAGGTTACCTGGCTAAATTTGGGAGAGCCTCCTACCCTGGCCCAAATGTGCTACTTCTTAACTTCCACTGTCTCACATCAGGACTAGAGCTTAGGTTCTGAGCAGCAGGGGGCCACCCTAACTGTTTAAGGGACAAAAACATCATTTCACATTTCACCGTCTAAAGCGAAGCACCAGCACGGGAAGATCCCATGGCCAGCAGCCTTCCTGGGACCACCGTGAATTTCAATCTTAGATCAACCCCAAAGTCTGTGACTATGGGGCAGTTAGCAACCATCTTCCTGACTTTCTTTCCTCATCTGTAAAAGGAAGTTAATCCTATCTGCACTTAGGGGGATGAAGATCAGAAATCCAACCAAAAACCAAAACCATCCAAGCGGCTGACATAAAGTATAGATCGAGCACATCATGCTCAAACTTTAAGCAAGTAAGACCTTTAAGTTTGTACACATTTGTTAACACACACACACAATGCACACACGTGCTTCAGAATGGCAAGATGCTACTGACACAATAAGCAATGGTTTTCAGAAATATTTCCTTTATATAGAAACACAGTATTCATTTAGTAAGAAACCTTTTACCATCTTATTTGAACAAATTCCCTCCTCCCAAGGTTTTTGATTGAAAAATACAACATTATAGCATGTTTTATTATCATTATTATTATTTTCCATAACATACAATACCACATTTCCTTCTCCCACGAAGAATATCATCAGCCAGTAGAAGTTTCCCAAAGGAGCCACAGCACATTCATGACAAAGACAGAAAAGAAAACTGTTTTTAATCTCTGCTTTCAGGCAGGATGATTCAACTCGAACAATGTCAAATTTAATCAGCTAGGAGACTGAAAAATGGAAACCAGCCCCAGTGAACACACGGCCATGATCGTGAACACTCCAGAGATGTGAGGGGAGAGAAGAGAAATGCCTGCCTCTTCTTCCCAAACTTCAATGCAACTTTATTTTTTAAAAAATTACGAAAAGGTATCCTGCTGCCTTCATGGTGTGAAGTTTGGGTGTTTTCTCAGGACCATGTGTGGGCAAGTGGAAGGCATCTACTTGTGCATTGGGGAACAGTACCCCCTCTGAGATCTCTTTGTACCTGGACAGGAGACTTTCTGATTTTCAATCTTGGCTCATTGCAGAACAAAGAAGGGTTACATCCCTTGGTGGGGAATAAAGAAAAAGAAACACATAGCCGCCTTCAGGGCACACGCCTGACTTCAAGTCTATACAGGTGTCCGTTCATGGTTGGTGCTCTTGGCTCATTGAGTTTTCGGTATTCTGCAGACCTCCCTTCACACAGTCCCTCCCCGGAAGTCTTCTGAGTGTAGTTAATGTGTTTGAGAACAGTAATGTCACAAGTCGAAGGACTGGGGGCTTCCCAAGGTACAGCCATCTTGGGTGTATTCTGGAAGACAAGTCATCTCAGCTTCCCCTTCTCACTTCGGGAGCAGACACTCAGGTTCCCAATATTCAGATTTCAGGGGCTAGAGATCATGCCAGAAAAACAAAAACCCAGATGCCCAGAATGCACTCTCTCTGCAAGTTCTGGCTCTTTCTCCACATACCTCCATGCCACTCAAATGTCCTATAAAATATTAAATCAACTGGGCATGGCTGATTTAATGGTACAAAAAGGCTTTATAAAAATACTCCCTGCACTTAAAAACAAGAAAAAAAATGCATGTAAACATTGCCTCTAAGTCACTGGAGAACTCTGGAGTCTTTATCTTGTCTGTCCAATGATTTGCAGTCTTTAAGTGTTCAGAATTTTTTTGTTTTTTTGGTGGTGGTATCAATCCATTTTTCTCTTATTAACAGAGTTCAGAGTCTGAGGCTGCCTTTGATTAGGAGCTTGTGGTTTCATAGGCAGGAACAGAATGATCAGGAGACTGATGATGTGTAAGTAAAAGTACATAGACCTAGGAAGAAACATATACACTGTATTTCAAATGAGGATATACAAGGGAAATGTCCCATGAAGCAATTATACCATCCTTTGGCACTGGCAGCCCTGACCACCCTCAGGCTTGCCTTGATCTGCTCCACAGATAACTCCCTCCAGTGGCTGAGCAGTCCAAGGATGGACCAAACCTCAGAGCTGGGCAGAGCAAACCAACTAGCCCATCTGCAGACAGACACATGGTAATATCCCGCGGATGTTAAGAGCAGATCAAGAGCATTAACCTCACAGCTAGAAACTCACCATATTAAAAGTATAAGGATGCATGAAATGCAGATTCAAGCCCTACCCTATGTTCCCCAGACATAAAAGCAACTGACACTTTAGCCAATGTGCTCCACTAAGGGTCAGGGGTTCTTGTATACATTATGAGCCCAAAGAGTCCAGATTTCGAAAGCCTACCTCATAACTGATTTTCATCCAAACTAGAATACATTTTGCTCTTGAGGTTTGTGGACTTACAGCCTAAGAGTGGTACTGGGCACAGTGTGGATGTTCAGTAAATGTGTACACATCAGTGAATGAGGCAATTAGGAACAGCTTTTATATGATTGCTGTATATCCATTTGGAAAAACTTAGTTTCTCCAGTGGTTTCTGAAGAGCAGAAGGAAATCATGTTGAGGGGCTGGCGACCCGCAGCTGATTTATATCTCGTCCCCCAGCTTCTGTGATCATAAGGTCAGGTCTACGGAGTAGTCGAGAGCTCCAGCAGAAGCAAGCATACCTTTTCTTTTTTCAATCAGTCTGTACTGTGTGTGTGTGCACTCTGCTGTTCAGTCACCTCTGCGACCCCATGGACTGTAGCCCACCAGGCTCCTCTGTCCATGGAATTTTTCAGGCAAGAATACTGGAGTGGGTTGCCATTTCCTCCTCCAGGGGATCGTCCCGATCCAGGGATCAAACCTGCATCCGCTACATCACAGGGGATTCTTTACCACTGAGCCACCTGGGAAGCCCACCTAGAATGTAGGAAGGATTAAATTGGGGTCTGTAAAAAGACAAAGACTCCACCCCTTCTTTTGGGAATGGAAAAGACCAGTACAGACAGAACAGTAGCAATGTAGCCAGCAGAGGGGTGAACAGCCACAGGTGAGTGGTCATCTGATTTACTGTTTAAACCAGGACATTCTTGAGAGTGAAAAACAGTTCAACAGGGAAACACACTGGCTCTGCAAGGATAAACTGGGATTCTCATAGGCACATCCAAGGCACAGGGAATTCCAGCTTTCAAAGTCTGCTCTCCTAAAACAGACTTTCTTTTTGCCTTTTGCCTGAATCGTTTGACATGTGGTCAAATCTACATGTCAATTTGATTGGTTAGACTACAATTAAATATTCTGGAAGACAAGCGATTAAAATTTTCTTTTCAGCCTCCCAGGAAGGTTTGGTAACCCGTTCTGACATCCCATACTTCTCTCCAGTGTTAAAGAACCCTTCATATTTTTTATTATGGAAGAACTCAGTTAACATTTACATAGTGTTCTAGGCACTAAACTAGGTGTGTAGACAGATATACAGATGAATAGGGCATAGTTCTACTCTCAAGGAGCTTGCTATCTACAAAAACTCCTACACAAATTCTAACATTCTTACACACTGAATTTAGTAAGCATTATCTAGTTAAAGACAACTTAGGAGATTTCGCTTTTGAAAATGGTTTCAGAGAAGGGTTCTTCTCTAGACTAAGGATTTCTGTCCTCCTCGAATACATATGTTGAAACCCTGACTCCCAATGTGATGGTACTGGAAGAAGCAGCCTTAGGGAGGTGATTTGGTTTAGAAAAGGCCATGAGGGTGGGGTCCCCAGGACAGTATTAGTGCGTCTATTAGAAAATAACGGGAAATCAGAGTGTGAGCTGTCTCTGTGTCGTTCTCACTGTCCCTGTCTCCATCAGTCTCTCTACTATGTGAGGACACAGCAAGAAGGCAGACTTCTGCAAGCCAGAAGGAGCTCTCATTGGAAACCAAATCTGCTGGCACCTTGATCGTGACCTTCCGAACTTCCACCGCTATAAAGAGAAAAAAAAAAGTCTGTTGTTTAAGTCACCTGGTCTACAGTATTTAGTCATCGAAGCCTGAACTAAGACAACTTCATTCTTTTTCTTTTTATTGGATTATAGTTGATTTACAACGTGTTAGTTTCAAATGTGTGGAAAAGTGATTCAGTTATATATATATTCATTCTTATTGTGTCCTTATATAGGTTATCACAGAATATTGAGTAGAGTTCCTTGTGCCAGACAGTAGGTCCTTGTTGGTTACCTTCTATATAGTAGTGTGTGTATGTTAACCCCAAGCCCCAGATTTATGCTCCATGCCCCCACATTTCCCCTTTGGTAACCCTAAGTTTGTTTTCAATATCTGTAAGTCTGTTTTGACTTCATAATAACTCCATAAGTTCATTTGCATCATTTTTTAAAAATCAGATTCCACATGTGGGTGATATGGTATTTGCCTTTGTCTGGCTTATTTCACCTAGTATGACGATCTCTAGATACTTCCATGTTGCTGCAAATGGCATTATTCCATTCTTTCTATGGTTGAGTAATGTGCTTAGTCACTCGTCGTGTCTGACTCTTTGCAACCCCATGGACTGCAGCCCACCAGGCTCCTCTGTCCATGGGATTCTTCAGGCATGAACTCGAGTGGGTTGCCATGCGCTCCTCCAGGGGATCCGCTGTATATGTGTACCACATCTTCTTTATCCATTCATCTGCTGATGGACGTTTAGGGTGCTTCCATGTCTTGGCTATTGGAAACAGTGCTGCAATATACATTAGGGTTCCTTCCTCTGCAATTTTTTGGGTGAGTTTCAGAAGGATTGGTGTTAACTCATCTCTAAATGTTTGACAGAATTCGCCTGTAAAGTCATCGGGTCCTGTACTTTTATTTGTTGGAAGATTTCTTAATCACTGTTTCAATTTCAGTACTTGAAGTTGAACAGGTCTGTTCTGTTTCTTCCCGGTTCAGTCTTGGAAGGTTGTACCTAAGAATTTAGCCATTTCTTCTAGGTTTTCCATTTTATTGGCATATAGTTGTTTATAGTAGTCTTGTAAGATTCTTTGTATTTTGGTGGTGTCAGGTGTAACTTCTTTTTCATTTTTGATTTTATTGATTTGAGTCCTCTCCCTTTTATTCTTGATGAATCTGGCTAACATTTATCAATCTTCTTTATATTCCTAAAGAAGAAGCTTTGAGTTTGATTTTTTCCATTATTCATCTCTATTTCTGCTCTGATCTTATTTCTTTCCATCTACTAACTTTGAGTTTTGTTTGTCGTCTTGCCTTTGCTTTAGGCCTGAGGATTATAGCTTTTCTCGCTTCTCACGTCTGCTCTCTAGTGGCTGACGTTGGTCCTGAGGCTTGTGCAGGTTTCCTTGCGCCTGCCCACCTGCAGGTGGAGCTGGGTCTTGTCATTCAGGTGGTCAGGATCTTGTCAGTGCAGTTCAGTTGTGTCTGACTCTGTGACCCCATGGACTGCAGCGTGCCAGCCTTCCCTGTCCATCACCAACTCCCGGGGCTTTAACAAACTCATGTCCATCAAGTCAGTGATGCCATCCGATGACGAGTTAAGAATCTGCCAACAGTTCAGGAGACTGGGGTTCTATCCCTGGGTCGTGAAGATCCCCTGGACAAGGGCACGGCAACCCACTCCAGTATTCTTGCCTGGAGAATCCCATGGACAGAGGAGCCTATACCCTTGGCGGGCTGCAGTCCATGGACTTGCAGAGTCGGTCACAACTGAGAGACAAGGACAAGGTGACCTCGGTACGGCCGCTGACGGGTGGGGCTGTGTTCTGTCTGAGGCATCCCAGCACTGGAGCTGTAGGCTGTTGGTCAGAGCCAGGTCTTGATGCCAAAATGGCGACCTCTGGGAGAGGACTGCATTCTCTGGGGGCTTCTGCTGCCACTGTCCCTGCCCCTCCCAGACCCAGTGAGCCACAGCCAACCCCTGTCTCCACAGGAGACCCTCCAGGACTCAGAGGCGGTCCAGTCCCAGCTCCTATGGAGTTTACTACTCTGGGCTGGCTCCCAGCGTGCGCAAAACCTTGTCTGTGCCCTACAAGAGTGGACTCGGTCCCCCCGAGTCCTGTACTCAAGCCCCACTGACCTTCAAGGCCAAATGCTCTGGGGTCCCTCTCAGGGCTGGACCTTCATGCTGGGGAGCGCGATGTGGGGCTCAGGACTCGATCTTGTGAGAGAACCTCTGTGATACACTTATTTTCCAGTCTATGGGCTGCCCACCTGGTGGACACAGGATTTGATTACGTTGTGAAAGCACCCCTCCCACCGTCTCGTGTGGCTGCTTCTTTCTCTTTGAATATCAAATATCATCTGGGGTAGGGTCCAGTCTTTTCGGTCGATGGCTATTCAGTGCTTGGTTGTGATTTTGGCAACTTCCTGATAGGAAGTGAGCTCAAACCCTTCTACTCTGCCATCTCTTTGGAATCACAAGGTCTTTCATAATACTATTCAAATGTTCACTTGGGGCTCACTTACAACTACCAGCAAAAAAATTAGACTAAGAAATGTAAAGCAGGATTTTTAGTCACTCCAGATTGAAAAGTGATAAGACAGTACAACAAAAGCCTGTCTGACACTTAAATGTCAATCAAGGAAGGGGATCCTGAGAAGTGGATTTGCATACGACTGCCAATCATCTCCAGTTACTGAAATTACCCCCCAGAGAGGAACAGATCTGGCCAGACCCATCTCCACTAATTTCTTCTGCCGGATTCATAGAGTCTCCTAAGAGTTTCTGAAAAAGAATTGTTTTAAAAAGATTCTGAAAACACTTGTGAGAGGCAATCTATAATAGCAATTGGCAACAGCCATGCAGCTGTTAAACTTCAAATGAATTAAAATTAGATGAAGTTGAAAACGGTTTCTCAGTCACACCGGACACATTTCAAAACCTCAGTGGCCGCATGTGCTGGTGGCCAACCTGCTGGATGGCATTTCAATCACTGTGGAAACTTCTCCTGGACAGAGCTGGCCTAGGTAGGGAATTTAAGCCGTATACATAAGCAAAGAGGCAAACAACGTGCCACTTAGTCTGAATTACTTGAAACTGACAAAAGTGACAGACATGTCCATTTCACTCTAAACAAAGGTTTGTGTGCGTTTTAAGTAGGTTGTTTCTTTAAAAGAAATGGAAATCTCCTGAGAGTGATCTGGACTGATAATGATTTCTTTCCCTCAAGCTCCTGCCTAAATATAGAATTTAGCATGCTTAGTTGGTTAAATGCATGTGATCACAAACAAATCACCACCTGTGTGTGACTGCCAAGTGATAACATTCTTCCAAAATGTTTTCTCCTACAGAAATTTCCAGTGACTGCACTTCTTCTCTTGCTGTTTAAAAAAAAACTTTGCAAGTGAAACTTGGGTTTTGCTGTGTGACATCTGTTCAGTTACCCTCTCTGAGCCTCCATGTCTAAATAATAAACAGGGATAGTGACACCTACCACTCTCTCTCCTCAGCTCACTGCCCCACCTTGGATTGCTTCCATAGTCTTCCCGCACTCATGTTTCTCGGGGCTTCTTCCCATTACAACAGAGCTCATCTGTGCTGCTCCCAGGGTTTGCAGCACCCCTACACCCTCTACACCTGCTTCAGACTCGCATGGTACAGCCTCCAGGCAGAAAGCTCAACGCTGCTTTCCCTCAAGAGTCAGGTTCCTGTTACACGTGCCATGTACATATTACAAAATCTTTGTCCCATTCACTCAAGGGTCTGATTTCGTGGGTATTTATAAATCTGTCAATTAGTCCCTATCACTTCTATCAAGCCATCTCCTCCACGGAAGTAGGAATGAGTTCTATCTTCTGCTCCCATCCCATTCCCAGCTTCTAGAGCGGTGCCTAGCATGCCGTGTAACCCTATGGACTGCAGCCTGCCAGGCTCTTCTGTCCGTGGGGCTCTCCAGGCAAGAATACTGAAGCGAGTTGCCATGCCCTTCTCTAGAGCATCTTTCTGACCCAGGAATCGATTAAATGATATTGAGTTAATACAGGCACTTCTGCTATAATATGACACACACATTCCTGAAAAAAAAAAAAAATTGCATCTAGCAACATCTTGCGCTTAAAATACCAGGGCTGGGGTGGGTGTGTTTCGCCTCTCCCCAGTTCCTGTTTCTTTATCTGCATAGTGACTTAGATTTTCCAAACACTGGGGGAACCCTCAGCCCCGGCCATCTGACTTAGGAATGCAAATCAACGTGTCTCAATGCCTGTTTAAACAAAAAAAACTGCTTAACATAATTCCTTGTTTATTTCACGGTTCCACTTCTTTATAAAAGGTCATCTCCTCTCTAGCAGCTCTCTCCTCTTTCCTCTCTCCAAAGAAAAGGAAGGGCCCAGGGTTACCAGTTAGAAGCAGACAACTCAAAACCTACGAGACTTTTTATAACCAGAGCACTAACACAGACAATTAGCACCTAAGTCCAAAACTTGGACAGCCCAGGAGGCTGGCTCAGCTGGGCTTAAAGGCTGCTTCCGAGTGTTAAAATGTACAAGACAATAAAGGGCCAACGCTGGCTGGAGGGCGTTGAGACAAGGGAAAGGAAAATGGAGCTGTGAGCAGGTGGGGCTGCTCGGGGGGAGAGGGCAGAGGAGGTAAAACCAAGATGGAGCAGGCCTGGGGGGCCAGTACCTCTGGGAAGAGGGAGCCTGGTGTGTGTGGGACGGCTCATGGCTCCTACCTCTGTAGCAGCTGAACTGAGGGTTCTTTGCCTGAAGATTACAATTCATTTTCCACAAATCTGGCATCCCTTGTCTAGAAAAATCTGTATATCAACCAGTTCAACTTTCATGTTATCTGGACATAACCCCTATGACCTAACTGGAATTATAGAAACAGACTTAAACCTGAAAAAAAAAAAATCCTACATCTAGACAGTGATATCTGTACTGAGCAGTAAGAGTATCTTTGATCATTCCTAACCGGTGTGTCCAGTCTCTGATGTACATACAATAAGACACGTTCGCATGTCTATTTCCAAGCCACTTTTTGGACTGTAGCTATGGCCCAAACTTAATCTACAGAAGTCCCTGCAAATCAGTAAATGATGCAAGTCTGTTTTTATCGAGTACAGATTACAACATCAGACGCTGGGCTGAGTCATTTGCCCGTCTGCCTCCTTCAACCCTGACAAAGGTGTTTTGAGATGAATTCTATTCTTACCTTCATTTTACAGGTGAGTAAAATACAGGTAAAAGAGGTTAATAACCTGCCAGAGGTCACACAATCATCTCTCTGAGAGCAGAGAAAGATGGCTAATTGAACAGAGCAGAATAGGTTTGCGGTTCAGCTGGAGGGCTGGTGTTTGAAGACAAGGGGCTCACGTCCTTTCCCTAGAAGCCTCTTGTCTGTGGGGTGAATCCAGCTCCTGCCTGCTTCGGTCCCTCCTAGGGATGCCCCACAGCCTCCAAAAGAGCCTAACCCCAGGAAAAAGAGGCAAAGGTAGTGAACTCACGTTCTGAGCTTGGAATCCAGACACATCCCTTTGGAATTTACTACCACAAGCAGCCCGTACTTTTATTAGGAATGGCTCGAGGACCACTCTGCTCCATCTGTGTGACCATTTGTCCGTTGGCATCTCCAGGACAGACACTTCCTCCTAAAGCCTTCTCTAGACATTTCCCCATCAAAACCATACACAGTCAGTGCCAGCTAATGCAGTTTACCAGCTCCTAAATCAAACACAGAGGTTAACAGACAAGTTCTCTACAGAGCAATCGTGAACAAGGGAAACTTACTTGTATAAGCTGATGGTGGGTTCCACGGCCAACATAACGAAGGGGGCAACCGTGTAAGAGACGGCCAGCTGAGTGACAGCCCAGGTGACTATGTCATAAACAACCTTGAGGGCTTTTGAAGAAAGGAAGTAATGTCTGTAGTTTTTCCTCACCTGCTCACCAAGGAAGTTGAGGGGGGCGGGGTGCAAAAAATAAAAACTTTTATTCCATGCATGCAGCTAGTACACCTCAGGAACAAAGGAGATAAAAACTACCAACCATCCGAGTTCTATTTTCAACCAAAAATACCATTATAGTTTTTCTTGTCATTTTAAAAAAGTACACATCCATTCACTGTAGAAAAATGTTTAAAGAACAACAAAGCGGAGTCAGATTTTTTAACATCTCCCAGAGGAAAGCATTGTTGAAAAGCCCTTTCAAGTCTCTTTTCTATTCATACATGTTCATATTTACATTTCCAATGGCATCACGAGATGGTTAGCCTGTTTTTTCACTTAGCAACATAGCATGAACTTTTTTCTGTGTCAGTAAATATTAATCTGACATAATTTTAATTATGGGAAACTTTGTAAACAATTCTGTGATGTATACCCCTGTAGAAACGTCTCTGCACTGTGTCTTAATTATTTCCTTTGAATAACGGTAAATAATAGTATAATAATGAGACCTACCATTTATTGAGTGCTTACGGTGTGCCAAGCCTATGCAAATTCTTTATGGGTATCATCTCTGACTCTTCTCCACAAGCCTACCATGTAAGCATCATTATGCCCATTTTACAGACAAGGAAACAGAACTCTTTGAGATGAAAAATCCTGGGTGTCAGGATTTGTAGGTTTTTGGACAGAGTTGTCTCCAGAAAGACACCCAATTTTCAGATGCCAGAACCAAAGACAGAGTTGAAACAATGGCTGGTTTAAAGGCAGGCCAGCCCCAGAGCAGGAAAGGCGTCCCAGGGCTGCCTAGGAGGGTAAGTAAGGTCCTCTAGACAGAGGCTGGAGGTCCACCCATGGGCAGTACTGAGAAGCATGTAAGAAGTTTTATTAAGTAACTTCCTGGACCTGAGTATTTCCTGACTGTTTTGAGTTCATTCTCCTTGCGGGGGGGGGGGGGGGGGGGGTAGGGATGGAAACACTGTTCTATCAACCCTCTCTCCATCTCTTATCTGACTCATTTGTGGAAAACGTTCCAAGGTCACCCGAGAGGCTTTACATACTGGGTTGGCCCAAAAGTTCATTTGGGCTTTTCCAAAAGATGTTACAGAAAAACTCAAACAAATTTTTGGCCCAACCCAACAAATCAATGCTTTTATACCAATTAAGATCAACCGAATGAAAGACATTTTAAGAAATACTCTGAATGTATTAACAAAATTCTAGCCTTTGTCTTTCCATCTGTTTTTTAGTTTAATGACCCAAGTTGGTATATGAATGGGAAAAAAATGCTTGCTTTCACTGCACAAATATGTACAGTATATACTTTTATTGTTCGTAAGTCATGTCCAACTCTTTTGTGGCCCCCATGGACCCCCCCAGCCAGGCTCCTCTGTCCATGGGATTTCCCAGGCAACAATACTGCACTGGGTTGCTATTATGCTTTAAACTGTGCTAATCAGAATAATCAATTATCCATCTTGTTCACACAACAAACATTCATATAAATAAAATATTAGGTCAGCTAAAAAGTTTCATACAAATTTTTCTCTAAGTGCTTAAGGAGAAACACAAGCGAACTTTTTGGCCAACCTAATAAAAACTCCACGGGTGAAGAACTTTTGTTCACTACAATAGCCCAGCACCTACTAACATAAAAGGGCTCCTGAAATGTTAATTGAACAGATGAATTCAGGAATGAGTCAACAGCTAAAAGAAATGGGAAAGAAATCCTACTCTACCGCTTTCTCCACTGAATAAACAGGAAGATGTTATCCATTTATACGAGATGTTTCCCGTTTATACTAGATGTTATGTCTCTATTCTCAGCAGTAGACCAGGGGTAGGGACCACATCCCTTCTGTTCTCCATTTTTTCCTCCAGTACCCATCACAGCACTTGGCATGTAGGAGGCACTCAATAAACATATTTTTAAAAAATAAAAGAATGAGTGAATAGCTTTGTTGGGGCTCCTAAACCCACATCTAAAATACCAGCTGAACAAATCTCATTAAAAGCTCTTGGCACCTAAATCACTATCAAGTACTGAAATGAAATAAAATTCAAAGCTCTGTATCTGACAGAATACATTGACTTGTAATTACTTTTGTACATTCACCTTATTTTTGAGGATAGTCACGTTTTTTTTAAAATTCTGTCATTATTCTTGCTCTGCAGCCAGCAAATCACAGGAACAGTCTAGGACAAACTGAACGCTACTCCTAAAACCTAGAGAAGTAAATTTATAGAATTCACAAAGGACTTTACACAAACTTAGTTGGATCCAACACCAGAGGTTAGAGAAATCTTTAAGAGAATAGTTCCTGTGGCTACAATTTTTACAATTGCTCAGAGATCAAATTATTTTTAGGTGTAGGATTATTAAGAGAGGCATTATGAATAGTATAAGAAAAATGAAGTTTTATGGAATCTCCATGAATGAATAATAATGCTATGCTATGCATGCTAAGTCACTTCAATCATGTCCGACTCTGTGCAATCCTATGCACAGCAGGCTCCTCTGTCCACGGGATTCTCCAGGCAAGAATACTGGAGTGGGTTGCCATTTCCTTCCTCTCTTACGAATGATAGTCACCTGTAATTAGTAGCCCTTAATGATTACAAATATTTTCATCTCTTAAGGTGCTAAACATTGTTCCTAAAAGTCCTTTTGTTTTGCAAACACTCCCTGTAAGTAATATGAAAATAAAATAGTTAACCGTTTTATGACCCTAAGTTCCTATACACTGAAATATTTCTATGATGGGAAGATTTCTGTTGATCTCTCAATACATCACTGCCACCATGATCCCCAACCTGCTGGGACCTAAAAGACAACACAAGGAGAACACCCCATAACCAAAGAGAGCTTACCGTTCTGGCTGCTCGAGTGACAAGGATTCCAGTTAAGAAGGTGAAGTAGTACCCAGGGTAGACACCATGCCATAAGGCAGACAGGATGAAGGTCAGCACTGTGGGGTGCCAGGGGACCCGCTCATAGCACACACTGAAGACAGGAAGGTACAGTGAGCCACAGGTCAAACACAGCAGGACTTTTCACTGACACCTGCATCTTTTTGGATCCAGTCATGCAGAAATCACTTGATGATCCATTCATGGCACGCCTGCCTAACCCTCATCAGGGACTTGCAGTGTAGTCCAAGCAGCCTTGAACGCTAGTTTTCTTAAACACTTAGAGTCATGTCCGACTCTTTTGTGATCCCAAGGACTGTAGCCCGCCAAGCTCCTTTATCCGTGGGATTTCCCAGGAAAGAATACTGGAGTGGGTTTCCATTTCCTTCTCTAAGGGATCTTCCAGACTAGAAAAGTGCCACTGGCTCTAAAACATTTAGAACCAGATAATGTCCTCATTTAGCGGGATTACTTTACTTTCCACACTGGCCCCAATGCCACCTTAAGCAAAACACTGCAGCCTTCTCATCTCTCCTGACCATGACTCCAGCACAAAATCACCATGTCAGTTAGGACCTCTTCAGGCCTCAGTGTCCACTGGATTCCAATCCATGAATTTGCCTTAAAGAGTGAGGACATTATGAGAATCCAGGAACTGGCAGTAAATACCCTGGAGACCTCTGGCTTCTTGGTTGTTTATTAAAACGAAGTGACAGGGGACTCCCTCCCAATTCCAGTCTACAAATTGACAGTGGTACCCTGGGGAGCAACTACATGGCTTCCTAAATGAGACAGCCCAGATGAAAAATAAATCCCAACAGTCAAAAGTAACCAAGTTAAAACCAAACTAAGGATCACGGCTGTCTCTTTATGGGAAGAAAGGGAATGCGTTTGAGGAAAGAAATAGAGATGGAATTCCATGTGAAATATTTCTTCTTGAAATGAGAGGTACTTTGCATGGGTATTTGCTTCTTACTTCTCTGTATCTTCTTGTATGAATGAAATACTCCATTTTCTAAAATGATTTTTTTAAAATATTTCATTTTTTATATATATTCACATAAAAAATGTTTATGTAGAACAAGTTCCTAGTGGAGACTATAGGATTCTCAATACATTGGGGTCATTCAATACACAGAAACAGAGGTTTATGCTAAAATGATTCACAAAATTAATAGCAATAACTTACGGGCAAATTTTCAAAATGTGCATGTTCAGATTAATTGAATGAGTTTACTTTGGTAGAACTGTTATACATTGTCTCTTCTTTGACCCCAATGTTTTAACAAGATGAAAAATGCTACTTATCAAAAACAGTAGAACTGACAGTTTAATATTTTTATACTCTCTCTGCACTCATGTAATAGGAATATTCATGAGCTAGAGTCTGCTGCTTCGAGGATAGCATGTCATTAGTTCCATAAGAAATAATATTTCTAATTTTGGAATGTGTAGAAGAACAAAAGGACAGAGAAATACCAGAAATTCAAAGTTAAAAAGCATCAACATGCGGGGTTTACCATAAAGTTTACAATGCTACAGATAAAACAAACAGCAGTCTTCCGTGAGGAGATGCTGACATTGACCCCCCTTGACATCTGAGCAATAAGACCGTCCTCTAGGTAAGCAGCAACACATCACAGAGGTTAACAGCCTGGCACTGGAGATGCACTGGACTCATATTTATTACTCCTTAGCTGTGTGACTTCAGGCAAGTTACACAGCCTTCTGTGCCCCACTTTCCTCTTCTGTAAAATGGAGATAGTAAGAACCAACACTTCATGGGATTGCTATGAGGAGTAAATGAGTACCTGGTACACAGGAACGGCATTAGCAAGTATTTGGTACAGTGAAATAAATATACTACATGGTGACCTTCTCAAATTATTCCTACTCTTTCGTTGACACAGCACAGATGTTAATATCAAACAAAAGTGCCAGCTGACATGACCCGGCAGACTACGGCTGTTCATCTAACGCTGCCCATCTAAACATATCCCAGCACTATGAGTAACAAGGTCGTTTTGTTTTCCTTACCGCTTTAGCCAAGTAGCTGTCTGAATATTCCAGTTTTCTACGTATATTTTGAAACTTGTGGCAGTCTAGAAAGGAGAAAATAACACCTATCATTAGCTTTAAAAATATCCCCAGAATCGGAAAGTCCTCCCCAGAATTTCCCTGGCGGCAGACTAGATGTGCTATTTCCACGGTGACGGCTGACTCAGGGGCAGCTCAGCTGCTCCACTGTACACAGTCAGACTTTATGGGCTTCACAAGATTTCCTTTACAACTAAAACTTGGCTCGCAGAGTCTCAATTTCTCTCAAAATCTATTTTCAAATTATAAGACTACCGAAAGAATGTTTTGTGGGTTTTCCTTCCATTCTGGTTAAACACAACACCTAAGTCATCTGAATTTTAAAACTAAATCCTCTAAAATGGGATTTGCCACAGGAAAAACTTCATCCTGTGAATTTTGGGCCCTTCCGGAGACACTTTGAATTCAATAGTGGAACGGTGTAAACTAGGTCAGTCTGGCACAGTTATTCTGCAAGTAGCTACACAGGTTCAAATACTTCCAACTATATCTAGAATAGTAAGGCGATTTCACGCATCAAGGAGTCACAACACAGAAAAGGAAACAGGAAAATATCACCCCGCCGGCATGACGCAGGTAGATCAACCATGCAGAAAGATTCCAAAGTAAGTCATCAATTGGGTTTTCTAATTCCAAAAGAAAAGAGAAAATAAAGGCTGGTTGTAGAAAGCAGGTAGCAAACATTTAAGAACTAGAATTTCTAATGAAGTTGGAAAATGTAGATGTCACTGTTTTCTGTTTCAACCCTAAGAAAATTTTAGGCCACACGTTGGCCTAATGTAATATGTTTGGAAGGAATGGAGGAAGAGGGAGAATGCATCAATGATGGACAGATTTCTATACTATGAGCTTTTAGTTTCAAAACCCTAAGGCAGGGGTCTCCAACCTCCAGGATCTAATGCCGGATGATCTGAGGTGGAGCTGATGTAATAACAATAGATATGAAGCGCACAGTAGATGTAATGAGCTTGAATCATCCTAAAACCATTCCTCGCCCCTGGTCTGGGAAAAAAACTGTCTTCCATGAAACTGGTCCCTGGTGCCAAAAAGGTTGGGGACCGCTGCCCTAAGGAGTTTTATTTATCCATTTAGCCATCTTCCATGGCTAAAAAACATCCTATCCACACAGATCCAAAAGTGCCTAAATTAAATCAGACTTCCTTGGTGGTTCTACTTGGCTCCTGGCTGTTTATCAGCTTCACTGGAAACACAAACTTTCTCCTTCTGGTGTTCTTTCATAATAAACACACGACTCAGCATCACCCAGAACACATGCCCACAGGGAGAGGTCTCTGTCTTCAGGACCACAGTGGAGGGGCTGGTGGGCAGCCGGAGGTCCAGGGGACCCCCACTCTGAAGGCCCATTTACCCTCAGCATGCCAAAGTAGCCAGCCGGGGTCCAAGAGTTTTGAGGGCAAGAAGAATTTTAGTGGGAAAAGGGAGGAAAGTCATAACATGTTGCTCTCTGACATCATCTATATAGAAAAACAAAACAGAGAGGTTGTTCTGGAGACTGGCTCGTGTCCATTCAAATGGAGAAGCCCCAGGTGTCAGGAAAGTGGAGACTGTCCCCCAGGCCTCCCAGTGGCCTTGTTTCCACCGAATGTGGGTGGCAGGTGGTCAGCCTCCACCTCCCGGGTTCCCTGCCCTACACGAACATCCTCTTTCTGCCCGGGCTCTCCAGTGGCATAGCCAACAGCAACCACGAGTCACTTGGCTGGAGGACCAGCACTTCTGTACGTTGAGAATCGTGCCCTCCGGCTGCAAGGAGGAAAAGGGCCAGGGGCTTGGCATTCCTTTCAGCTCTGCGGGATGACAACGTGGAGGAGATCAAGAAGGACGTGGCCCCACAGAGATCACCTCTAGAGATGGAAATGACACCACCAGGAACTGCGGTCCAAGAACAAAGCCGGCGAAAGAGAAAAAGACCACTCTAATTCTAGAGGCCTAAAAGCTATGCGCTGGTGCAATTCTTAAAAGCAGATACATTATAAATGTTTCCAAAGGAACCACAGAGAACACTCGCAATACAACCGCTAGTCCGTATTTGAGGAAAGGAGAATGTCACCAAGAGAAAATGACATCTGTACTTTCTAGTTGAAACAACAGGAATGTAAACAGCAAAAAGATTTTCCTGGCTCTTGGGCAGGCTTTGTGTGTCATTATTACTAGAGCCATTAATACTGCCAAGAAAGTAGGTACCTTAAAAATATATATATATGTATAAAGGAAAAAGTTCTGAGATACAGAATGTTCCAGAGACTGCTGGAGCCAGCATTCCCTGGCAGTGGCTTTTTCTTGGACACTAATGAGGACCTCCCATGTATACCACACTCACAGCAGATCGTTTGCTTTATTCACAACGGCAGCTTCATTCAAAAGCACGATGCACTCACCTCAATTTTCCAGATGTTTAGGTTAGAAAGCAGATCCCAAGAGAAGTTTCCATTCTTATCCACTCCACTGAACCCAAAGCCGGCTGCATTATTCACTGCATCAGCTACGGTGTTTAAAACAACACATTAGGATGTGGGACGAAGGTCACAATGCTGCTTTCAAAGATAACTAAATGTCTGTCTGGCTTCAAGAGGAAAGAGAGGTGGCTGTAGTTTCCTTGGGAAAGAAACCAAAATAAATTTACAGGATCTCCTGGTACCATTAAGAGTCAGAGTTTTGGCTCTTGGGTGACATCAACTTTTATTCATTTATTTTTATTCATTCACTAGCATTTCGTGAGCACCTGCTAAGTAAGAAGGAAGATGCTCACAGAATGTACAGAATGAGAAAGAGAGAGATGAAGGAACAAAACAAAGAGAGGAAGAGGAAGATTTAGAGACCAACTAGATAAAAGGGGGGGAAGGGGAAAAAGGTAGAAATATTTACATATAAGCTCAGAAGACAGAAGGACCTCCATCCAAGAGTTGTCATTACAGATGGCAGGACACAGGCTGATAGCATCACATCTGGAAGGGAATCAGCTCTGAAAGAGAAACTGAAGCTCGATCTGGACATGTTAAGCATGACATGCCAGTAAGGCTATTAGTTGGGACGGCCAAGGTACAGTTAGAACAATTTAGAACTAAAAGCAAGAACAGTACCAGAGCCGTGAATTTGGAGGCAGCTGCCACAGACGCCACACGCATACACACTAAGTCACTTTGGTCAGCGTCCTCCTCTGCTACTCCTGGGGCTGCAGCCCACCAGGCTCCTGTCCATGGCATTCTCCAGGCAAGAATACTGGAGTGGGTTGCCATTGCCCCTCCTCCAGGGGATCCTCCCGACCCAGGGATCAAACCCACATCTCTTATGTCTCTGCATTGGTAGGCGGGTTCTTTCCCACTAGCGCCACCTGGGAAGCTCTCCAAAGAGGCCACACGTGGACACAGTGACCAAAGTCACCCTGCCCCCAAAGTCAGTCTAAAAGCTCCCGTGTCCACTGAACTCTGTGAAACCGTCGCCCTGCTGTATCTCATTTCTAATCAGTTCCTTAATGATATTTTTTACACTCAAAGAGAGACCTGATGAAATCAACACACTTGTATTATGATGGCCAAGATATTTTCTTTCAAGTTCACTGGTAGAATATTTCCTTAAAAATAATCAAACGAGCTTTTTAAGAGATTCAAAGGAAAAATATGGTCATATTAACAGACACAGAGATGACATTCCACAGAATTCATCTTTTCCTAATTAAAAACAAACAACATCCCCTCACCAAAACCCCTAAACCTGTGCAAACAAGGAAGAGAACTTGTTTATCTTAAGAAAACAATCGATAGAGAATAAATAAAAAAGCAGCAAATGTAACTTCCTTGATGCTTGCTTCCAACTTTTGACAGTTATGAATAAAGCTGCTATAAACATAAAAAAAAATCAAACTAATGAAGTCATAGAGCCTGAGATCTGGGGGAGATCTCAGAGAAAACCCTTCCCAAAGCTCTGGTCATTCCGTATCTAGGGGAGTTCAGGTCCAGCTTATGCTGAATTTCTGAAGGGCTGGTGGGAAGAAAAGCTGCCCCTGTGAAGTTTGCCTGCTTTCCTTTTGGCATTGTTGATGACTTAAAACTGCTCATCTTATGCTTAGCTTTACTGTAAAATGATCTGGTTTCTTTCAGAGAAGGGAGGAAAGAAATGAGTCCTGAGATCTCTTCCTCCCACGCCGACTGGAGGGAAACTCAGTGGAAAAGGAGGAGGACACAGCCAGGGTGTAAGCTAAGAGACCACGAATTTACACTGTGTGGGCACAAACGGCGAAGGACAGAATTAAACAAAACCAGGAGAGGACGCGCTCTTGAGGGCTGGGCTGATGGTGCTGGGGCCAGCACAGCAATGCAGGCATTCCCTGTCCCATCTCCAGCCTCAGATCTAAAACACACAGAAGAATAACAACTTCTTTTTTTGGTCCTTAAATATTTCCCCAGGATTCTGTAAAGCATTCCACAGACACTTCTCATTTAGTGCTCACTATGGTGTGAAGATGGTGGCTCATACTACCATTGTCGGGGGAACAGTGATCTCCTGGGTTCCTTTCTCCACTTGGGAGCAGGGTCAATTCAAGGCCTTGGGACAGCTGTCTAACTTCTAGGAACCTGTTCTCATGAGTGGATGTCATAACAGTACCTATTTTAAAGGGATGCTGAAAGGATTACACCAAACTGCATACATGTAGAGTGCATAATACAGGGCCTGGCCCAAGTCAACATTCAAGAATGGTTAGCTGCCGCCATCATCATTATGACTGCCACCCCTATATCGCTAGTAAGAGGACTAAAGCTCAGTGATGTTAGCTTGAAGATCACTCAGTCCCGCCAGGTGTGCAGGACCTCCCTGGTGGTCCAGTGGTTAAGACTTCGCCTTCCAATGCAGGTTCAATTCCCTGGGTTGAGAGCCAAGATCCCACATGCCTTCAGGTTAAAAAACCAAAACATAAAACAGAGGCAATACTGAAAATCAATAAAAACTATAAAAATGGTCCACATCAAAAAAAAAAGCAAAAAAGGAAAGATCACTCAGGTGGTAACAGTGCCAGGCTCTGCACACTAGGACTCTGAGTCTGCCAGCCTGACTGGCTAGGAGCCATCTGAAAGATAAATGTAAAAACCAGAAGAGAGGACTCTCAGAACTGCAGCATTTAGGAATCGGAATTCCCTGTTCCCCTTAGTGCATCCTGACACCTTTTACCCAAGACTGTTCTGGCCTTAGAGCAGTTAGAGTTTCTACGTCCACCCATCCAAAACTGGCTTCACTTGCACTGTACACAGCTCTAACATATAACCAAAGATAAATTCACTGGACACCCTTATTTGGGCCTCTGTGATCTTTGGAACGCAGGCTGGGCTATAATTGAGCCTCACTAATTAGTACTAATTAGTAGGAGAAAAAACACTAGCCTCATATAGTCAAAAGAAAATAGCTCTGTTCTTTCGATAGAAACGGTAACTAGAACTAGACGTAGACAGTGCAAGTCAGCTGAGATTCATCAAGAGGCCAGCTTTAAGGATTAAATTTATAATTGTGTATAATTAGTACATCAATTATATGTAAATGGTGTTTGAAGGAGCTGGATAAAACAATTATTCGGTTAAGCAGTTTAAATATTCCCTGTTACACTATTCATTGCATCTTTACTCATAAATAATACAAAGGTTAATTTCAGACCAGCCCATGCAATCTAAACTATTACAAACTTCAAAACTGAGGCCATGCAAATTAATGAAGCATTTCTACTGAAGCTACCAAAAACAATGAAGAAAGGGTGGTGGAGAAGAAAAGACAAAGAGGTAAGTCCACAGAGAAAGCAATCCGTGGGCAGGGTTATTTCTCTACTCTAAATATCTGGGGTCACTCCACAAAGGACAGAGTGAGGCGGGACACCCCCGTGCCCTGCCACCACCTCCCCACCCAGACCCCTGCCAGCACAACCCACCTCGTGTTAGACTTGACCTACGAGGCCATGGAATGGCCTTTCTTTCCTCCTTAAATCAGGAGCCGATTTAGTCCAGAAGCCAGCCCATAAGCCCTGAGGTACAGAATATGGGAGCAGGAATGGGAGGGAGAAGGGGGAAAGAAAGGGAGGAAAAGCAAAGAAGCAGAAATTAGGAAAGGAGTGAGAGATTCTATCACACACCCTCTCCAGGTTGGAGCAAAGCAAAAAGTCTACTTCACGTAGAAAAACACAACCTGTGTTCCGAGTAGAGCTCTATCCAGAGTAGGCATAACGCCTACCTACTAAGGAAATGACTCTTCAACAATAACCCATCTGCAGGAAAGGCAATGAGATACAAGGAGACTCTGGGGGCCTTGCCCAGGGACCAGTACATACACATCATCTCCTCTGTCATCCTGTCACTGGCACAGCTCTGGGCATGTACTGCCTGGTGGGTACACGTGTCTGTGGCCCCACTGAGTGCAATGACCTTGAGAGCTGAGATGCCCTACCTTTGAGTTCCTCATAGCACAGAGCTGGTACTCAACAAAAACTCCTTGCATTGAACTGAGTGGGACCGGGAACAAACTGTCCCACATAGCAAATTTTGGAAAAGCTCTTAAGTCTCTCTCCGGTCAAGTGAGACAAATTCTGCACTGGACAGCACGTGTCTCTGAACACTGTGACCTTTAGAAAATCATTTGGACCAGGAGCAGGGAAGAAAAAGGAATAGGGGATTACTGCTTTGTTGAAAGGACAGAGTTTCTGTTTCAGGTGATGGAGAAAGTTCTGGAGATGGATAGTGGTGACGGTTGCATTGTTGTAAGCAAACTTAATACCATTAAGTTGTACCCTACAGGTGGTTAAAATGGCAAATTGTACATTATGTATATTTTACCACAATAAAAAATGATAAGTGAATAAACCGGTAGTTATAACCTTGATTCGGGTGCTAAAAACTGAAGAACATGAAATGAGAGAACTTAGTTAAGTGCTGCACCCTTACGGAATATAGTCTACTAGGAACCAAGTTTAATAATCTACTTGACTTCATACACCAAGTCACTGTTTCCTAACGTCAGGCCCCAGGACACTTGCAGCTGAGGTATTAAACTTCCCTCCCTGAAAGTCTTCCAAATGCAAAACAGATATTCCCCATGGTTACCATGCCTTATTAAGATACGTTACCATTCTTGTTATGTAAATAGGTTTATTGCTAACCTTAGCAAAGGTTTAAACTTTTCCAGTGTAAAACTCTTTAAAAAGGAAAAACATAAAAGCTTAATATTGACTAAAGTTACCTCACAGGGGAAAAGGAGAAGTGTGATAATACCCGATTAAGTTGAACTTTCTACCTTAAAAAAAAGTACTTGAATTCAGCTTCTTTCTAAGGCATAAAGCTTAACCAACCACTTCTTATAAAGTTCAACCTAAATGAACACATGTATGGGTAAAATTCGGCGTGTATCCTGTATTACAGACAACCCAGAAAAATTGCAAGAAAGCCAGATCATTCTGGAATTTTCCCTAACTTCCCATTGCCCTAAATAGCCAAGGTTGAGGAGCAGACGCAGCAGCTTCCAAGGTGTGACATCCATTAATAACACTGGGTTTAAACAACAGCCAGGACTTCTTTTCTCCTTATCACAGATAATTGAAAAAGGATTACCCTGGAAAGTACAGTCACCCTGGCTCAACTGCCTTCCATTACACACCGGACTTATTTTTGTTTGATTACGTGATCCACATGTTGCTCTGGCCAAACCCTCCAAGGAGTAGCATTTTCTCCTCATGCAATCCGCGCCCTCCAGCAAACTCACCTAACGTCCAGGCAAAGTAATACTTGGGCTTGGAGGCTTGCATGACAACGTATAAGTAGCAGAGTCGGGTCAGAAAGTTTGCTTCACGAACAAACCAGTCGTCAACCAGGGAGGTGACAGGGAAGGTCTTCGTCAGCGTCAGAAACAAGAGGAGCGACACCAAGGTCGTGCACAGTTTGTGCGCCACAGCTCCCTGGAAATGGGGGGAAGGATGAAGTCACTAGTCAGAAGACACTGGTGCATGGAAAACCATTTTGGCAAAGGCCTGCTCAGAATAAAGCCACACCATGGCTGTGCGGTAACGCTCTCGAGATGAAGGGCATTCTTCCTCAGGGCACAGTTTCAGGTGATGGGCATACATGCTATATTTAGATGCAGCTTACATCTCTGACACCCCAGGAAGGGATGGATCTACAAAAAAAAAAGTAAACTCTTACCAACACATTCTATCATCAAAGGTCAGGTGGTTTTATTACCCAAGTGAATGACCACCTGCTCAGTCGGGTCTGACTCTTTGCGAGCCCACCAGGCTCCTCTGTCCATGGGGTTTTCCAGGCAAGAGTACTGGAGTTGGGTGCCATTGCCTTCTCCAGGGGATCTTTCCAACCCAGGAACTGAACCCGGGTCTCCTGTGTTGCAGGCAGATTCTTTACCATCTGAGCCACCAGGGAAGCCGCCAGACATATGCAAAATCAAGAACATTCCAGGGTGGCAATCTTCCATCAGAAACAGCCACTGGCCTTCTGGTCCTGCCACCAACAGAGCCAGGGAAATGGGTTTGAACCGCCAGCAAGGAGCACAGAGGCTTAGTTAGGAAGGATTCTGGGCACGTGATTACATGTCTGAGCCAGGACGTGGGCAGGTAGCTTTACAAACCCCTTCTGGATGGTGTCCATGCAGTCTGCTCTAGAGTTGAGATGTAGTGAGGTTTTCAATTCCCTTGGATGGAGTCATTTTGCCCAGATCTCCTGACATCCAGGGGAGGTCAGCTAACACCCAAAGAATTAATAGTCCCCAACTTTATAAAAGAGACTACTTTTATTTGTAACAGCACCTCCCTCGCAGGGTGGAATGTTTACAAGGGAGTGAGAACAGTGCCAGATTCCCTGCAGATCACAGTAAAGCGCATCATCTTAACTAACCATTCACCACTAGTGTGCGCCAGCCCCTCACATCCATGTGTCTTTGGCCAAAATGCAACTTCAGAGCTTCACGTTCTCTGTGCACAAAAATGCAAGAGTCTCCTTGGAAGGTGACGTGAAGACTCTCTGATAATATTATTTTCCAAATAATGTGACACAGCACTCCTGTGACAGACCCTACGTATAAGCACCTGTGGTTACTCAGATGACGCCCAGCCAGTGACCTCCCTTCTAGATTCTGTCCATAAAGGTCTCTGATTCACCATAAACTGCAGAGGACCTGACTGTCAAAACTCTCAGAAAACATATGCTTAATCAATCATTTAAATTTTCAAGTACTTAATGTTGCCTGACAGTGGCATTTTAAAAACATTTAAATTATCCTCAATTTCTCCCTTTCCAATGTTTCTCATTCCTTCCATTAATTACAAGTTTTCCTTAAATATAGGATATCTGATCTGGATACGTTTCAGCAGATTTGCAAAGTTCAATGAGTTATCCTCATGTTGACTAACTTGAGATTAATACACTTCAAATAAAAACATTATTTCAAAAGAACAGCTTCAACTCTCTACAAGTCAATAAGATGAAACTTACTGACTATAAGGCATGCCGGTATAAAGCTGGTTTTCCTTGCCATAGTAAGGCTCTGCAATAAAAAGTACCTTTATTTTGGTTCCCACTCTTTCCCCCTTCACCGTTGATGACTTAGTATCCTTTGGCTGTCTTATGAATGCCTATTCATAAAGACACATTTGAAGGTGTTAACTAGCACAACTGTAGGTATATCATAGGCAGTAAATACCGGCTGGTTGGCAAGCAGATTAATTGCTGTAATATTTCTAGCCAATGGGCTTCTCTGTGAAATAAACTCCTATTGCTCCAACACGGAGAACTACTGCAAATAAATACCAATGTTGATATTTTAAACAGGGGGGGAAAGTTATGGGCCAAGCTAAACTGTTTGGCTTTTTAATTAGAACAATTAAAAGTGACAGTCAGCCCTGGCAGCAAAGCTTGATTTTCTAGACCTCTGGATAAATACTGGGCACTGAAAAAAAACTTACAGTGGGAGAAGGTTCTGGCAGACTGTGGAAGCCTTTTTCCTTCCAGTTCACTTCCAGAAACTTCATGTTTGTGTGTCTCCCCTCAATGAAGGCTATATAATCCTTGAAATTGTTACAAGGGCCCGCTATGACACTCATGAAGTTGAGAAGGTAGCTCACATATTCCAAAAAGGAGGGTTTTGCCCTGCGAAAATAAAGTGAAAAGTTGAAGAGTCTTCAGTCTTCGATTTTTCTTTCATATCTGCAAATATGCCCTTTGCAAAGATAGGTGTTGTCTCTGTAGCTTGTTAAGTGCTACACGCTCTTTCTTTGGTTCTGTTTCTTGAAAGACCCACCTAAGAGAGAAATGTAGTTGAAAGGATGTTAACGAGGCGAGCGGCTCAGAGAAGGCATGGCGCTCCGTGGCGCCCTCTGCTGGCCAAGCTCAGCTCTACACGCGGGGGGCCAGACCGGGACAAAGGCTGCCTGGAGGCTGGGGAACAGACATTCTTTCTGGGCAACCTCAGCTTGTCCAAGTCCACCCGAGAAAATGAAGGTAATAAACATCAGGCAGGGTGGGAGCCCGGCATACTGTGACTGGGTAGAGATGGTGTGAGATGGGAAAACTCCCTCCCAACTGCCAAAATAAATACAAAACAAATGATGGGTGGAACTGGTTTCCATTTGAAGAGGCCACACAAAACTACTGCCGTAGCAGTCTGCTGTCTGCTTTGGCCTCCAGGCCCGATGTCCTGGCCAACAGACAAGGGTCGTGGCAGGAAAACACGCTGCAGAGACCAGTTGTGTCTAGTGTGTTAGTGGCATTTTAAAGGGCAGGCTCAGGACCCCCTTGATGGACAGTGGCTAAGACTCTGCATTTCCAATGCAGGGGGAGCGTGTCTGAGCCCTGGTCCGGGAACTAGCATATCCCATATGCTTCGCAACCGAAAATAAATGAAGAGCTGTGATATTGCCTGAGTAGAGTTTCACTGAAAACTGTAACGTTGGAAAGCAAAAATAAGCACCAAAGGGCGTGCTCTTCTAATGACTGAAAGGATTCCTCACAGGGCAATGGCTCACCAGTCACGGGAATTACGTCCTCTAGCGTTTACACCTCTATGATGCTCAGCAAAGAAGTTGGTTCATGAGACTCTTATAGTAGGTTCTTTTTCCATTGCTTCCAAGTCCTGACTCCTTAATGAAGGAATGTAGCTGGGACCCTCTCTCATACATGCCAGTTATCTCCTGCTACTCTCTGGTATTCTGGTATTCATTGGAAGGACTGATGCTGAAGCTGAAACTCCAAAACTTGGGCCACCTGATGTGAAGAACTGACTCATTGGGAAAGACCCTGATGCTGGGAAAGACTGAAGCCAGGAGGAGAAGGGGATGACAGAGGATGCGATGATTGGATGGCATCACCGACTGGATGGACATGAGTTTGAGCCAGCTCCAGGAGTTGGTGATGGACAGGGAAGCCTGGCGTGCTGCAGTCCATGGGGTTGCAAAGAGTCGGACACAACTGAGTGGCAGAAATGAACTGAACTGAACTCTCTGGTAGGAACTCTCGGCTGTGGCTGTACCACCCTCCCCCATGTGCCATTTCACTGCTATTCTCCTCTTTACCCGGCCTCCCTTCCTCTCTGACACCCACCCCCTCTCTACTTCACATAACACTGGCCAAAATTCACCTTCGAACTTTAGCTTCCTCCTTCCTCCTCTTGCCTAGCCCATATTTCTCTCTCCAACCCTACATCCTATCTTTTCTCATGCCAGCATAATCACATTGATGGGCACACATAAGTGACTGTTTTGTGAGGACACTCCCCCCTCCAGATACACTCCCAATAAAAATAATCCTGGAATAAACAGAACAACCACAGTGAGGGAGAATCCTGGGAAACTAAGAAAATTGCAGAGCCACTGGCCTTTTAATCGAGGGAACCTATACCACAACTACATCCAAACCCATTTAAGATGACCTCTGAACAAGGTTATCCTGGTTTACCATTTATAAAAGCCAAAGACTGGTAGACAACCCCGTCTACTGATTGTCCATCAACAGTAGCTTCATTCCATAAACAATATTCCATCCATATAAACAAGGAAGAGCTCTGAATACTGATGCCCAAAGGGCTCAAGAATATAGCGTCAAACTTACTTCACAGCAAGTCGATGCTGCTCACTGGAAAGGTCTTCAGCCCTTCGACCTAATCCTATGAAAAGAAACATTTGGAAATAAGAGGTTTCGAGTGAAGTAGATCACTGCATCCTAAAAGAGGCTGATAAAAACTCACTTGAAAGAAATGATTCATTTCTATTTCATCAGTCATAAAGAGTCTCTGTTTTCCTTTTTTTTTTTTAAGTGCCCTGGATCAAAGGGCCACCTGTAAGTACATGAGTGAGGAGGAAAGTCTTTACAGGTTCTTAGGAAGAGGGGAGGATGGATCTGCACTGTATATACTCCTTACCGTGCTGTGTATGTTTCCACTGCTACGTGAGATACACAAGGCTGCCTTTGCTGCCTGCACTTGCCAGACTATGCTGGGTACAGACACCTGGTACATGCTGAGGATAGAATGCAACAGGAAAGCAATAGGGGACTTTCCTCTTCCAAAGGAAAGAAAAACAGGAAATGTAACCCTGAATGCAGGGAAAACATCGAAGAATTATCAGAAGGTTTTTCTCCTTTTAAAACGCACCCATGCCAGAACGCCCAACCAAATACACTTGTGCCTCCTAGAAAATGCGTATGTTAACTTACAGTCAATGAAACCAAACTGTCATCTTAAAAGCAAAAGAATTCAACTTTAAAGCTGTATATTTAACTAAGACAGATTATGGTCAACAACCACCAACACAACTCAAAAACATGCCTAAGAGAAGGCAGAGTGTTTCTGGAATTTACTTGTTCCTCCCACACACAAGAAAGAAAAAAAGGCAAATAAACATTTTGCTGCATGTAAAGGATATTCTAAAAACACAAAACAGGGTAAACTGAGAATGTTTTAAAAAGTAAATTTAGGCAAAAAGCCTATGTATTAAAAACAAAAACAAGAAGCAATGTTGATTAAACAAAATCACACTCACTTTTTTCTAAGATCTCATCAAATAGTCCAGCTCGGACAATCTCAGGAGGGCTTCCCTGATAGTTCAGTTGGTAAAGAATCCACCTGCAATGCAGGAGACCCAGGTTCGATTCCTGGGTCAGGAAGATCTGCTGGAGAAGGTATAGGCTACCCACTCCAGTAATCTCAGGAATTAAATTGACTTTAGCTTATTGACTTATGGCGCTAGTATGAGTCTATAACCACAATCAAATGATTTTCAGGTATGAAAATATCGACCAACTCACCCCATTTTGCCCAGGACTTTGCCAGTTGGGGCACTAAATATCTCCTGTCCTGGGAAACCTCTGGGTTCTGAGCAAACCCGGATAGTTGGTCAATGAAGAAAGACTCCATCCTCCAAATAAAATTACTTGGTTCTCTAGAGAATGACTAATCACCAAATATGAACTGGGAATAAACAGGGTCAAAATGAAATTAAACCAGTACTCAAGCTTTAAGGAAAAATAAGAAGACTCGCTAGTGGGGAGTAAATCTTCCCAATCTGTCAGCACATAAGGAAGTTTCAACAATCGGAGAGCATCTGTTAGAGCCCTACAAACCCACATTGAAACCTTCCTCCTGGCTGGAAGTGCCACCCTCCTTTCCTGGAACCCAGTATTAACACTGGAAATAATCACACTTTCTAGCCATTATCAGGAAGGGCCCAAGTGAAGAAAATGTTCAGTTTTTAAACAAACAGAAGATTCTTCCTCTTGCCAGCTTTTTATAGGTTCAGGCCAATCTCACTAGATAATTTTCTAAGCCAAAAAAAAAAAATGGTAACTTAACTAGCCAATGCTGTTTCAACTTTTATTACCTTCTCAACTTCTCAGAGATGAACCCAAAGGAAAAAGGATACCATTTCTTCTTGACAAATTTGGAAATCAAGGGCAGAGAGTACCACAAAATAAACTGAAATTTAAAACATCATAAAGCTAAACTGAAAACCCACTGTTCTCGATGTGAATGTTTTAGCAAAGGTTACAGATTCAGCAGTGGAATGGTAGGTCACGGCTGGGAAAGTAAAAAGCTACGATTAATCTGAGTTGCAATTTTTTTTTTTTTAACAAGATATAGTAAGATGTGCCAGCCCTTGTCTAAACTTTAGGCTGTGTATACAGTAGAAAAGAAGAACTCTGAAGGTCAGGCTCACTCTTAGACCCAAAAGGAGGGCTGTTGTTCTCACCGTCATGAACTTGGAATGCCAAGGTTGTGATCTTCTGAGTAACAATCATCAGAGGCCTAAAAGAAAGATAGAAGATAATGAACACTGGCCACATCGCCACGGGAGAAAGTGTTTATTCCATCTCTGGACCTGGCACTTTCTCATCTTGAAGGTTCTTAGGTAAAATACAAAAACCATGGAATTCAGAACAATTTTTCCCTTCCAAATCACCTTAAATAAGTAGAACGACAGTGAACAGCAAAATCACCCTGAAAAGTCTCTCATGCATTTTTACTCGGAGCTAAGTTCCAGGACCAACACTGCCAGCATCACCTGGAGCTTGTCTGAAACACTGAAGCTCATGCTCCATCCTTGACCGTAAAATGAGAACCTGAATTTTAACAAGATCTCCATGGAATTCAAATGCACGTTTAAATATAAGCATCACTAGTCTGGGAAACACCCAACCCAGTGCCCTGGCTCCACCTGGATGGGTATAGATTTTGGCTTCTTCATCCTAATATGGTCTAACACGGTTTGTTCTACTTAAAGGCAATTCTTCCACACACATGTAGTAAGGGGAAAAAATACATTTGTAAAATGTAGCTTCCTGTAAATACAGCATTTGGTGACCTAAAATAGCAACCATCTTAATCTGAGGGAAAAAAAATCTAAAGAAGTGACACCATGTCAACAAGGGTGCCAAGATAGTTCAATGCAGGCAAGAATAGTCTTTCAACAAATAGTGATGGGACAACTAGACAGCCACATAAAAAGCATGCCGAAAGTAACTAAAAATGGTTCAAAGGTCTAAATGTAAGAGCTAAAACTACAAAACTCTTACAAGAAAACACAGGCATAAATCTTCATGACCCTCAGTGTGACAATAGCTTTTCAGATATAACACCAAAAACACAAGCAACCAAAGGGAAAGAACACTGATTAAATGGATGTCATTAAAACTTAAATTTTTTGTGCTTCAAAGGACACACACAATCAAAAAAAAGTGAAAAGACATTTCACAAAATGTACAAACATATGTGAAAATCATATATCTGCTAAGGAACCTGTACTAGACTACACAAAGGACTCTTACGGCTCAAAAATAAAAGGACAAAAATAACCAGTTTAAATGGCCAAAGGCTCTGAATGGACATTGATTTTTTTTTTTTAATTTTTCCCTTTACATTATCGTGTTGGTTTTGCCATACATTGACATGAATCCGCCATGGGTATACATGGTGTCCCCCCTTCCAGAATCCCCCTCCCACTTCCCTCCCGATTCCATCCCTCTGGGTCATCCCGGTGCACCAGCCTGAAAGACAAGTGGTGAGTAAGCACAGGAAAAGATGTTCCACGCTCATCAACCATCAGAGAAAAGCAAATCAAACCCATGAGACACCACTTGGCAAGCACTAGGATGATCAAAATCAAAAAGACAGGTTGTTTTGGCCACAAGGCAGAGAACTGGAGCCCTCATACGTTACTGGTGGGAATATTAAACGGTGCAACTGCTTGAAAAGCAGTCTGCCAGTTTCTCAAAAGGTTAGACAGAGAAGTACCATATGACCAAGCAATTCCACTCCTAGGTATACACCCATGATGTGTCCACCACATAAACTTGTACACACATGTTCAAAGCAACATTATTCATAACAGCCCAAAAGAAACAACCCAAATGTTATATAAACATATTTTATTTACCCATTCATCAGTTGATGAGTGTTTGGATTATTCCTTTCAGGCTGTTATGAATAGTGATGCTCTGAATGTGTATGTACAAATCTATGTGTAGACGTAACTTTTTTTTCTCATCAATGATGAACAAATAAAATGTGATATGTCCGCCCAGGGCTTCCCCGGTAGGCTCAGCAGTAAAGAATCTGCCTACAATGCAGGAGATGTGGGCAGGAGATCCCTGGGCCGGGAAAATCCCCTGGAGGAAGAAATAGCAGCCCACTCCAGTATTCTTGCCTGTAAAATCCCCAGGACAGAGGAGCCTGGCGGGCTACAGTCCATGGGGTCACAAAGAGTCAGACATGGCTGAGCACAGCACGCACGCGCGCGCACACACACACATCCATCCAACAGAATATTCAGAATTCAGCAAAAACAATGAAGCAGTGCTACATGGTACAGTAGGGACAGACCTTGAAAACATGCTAAGTGAAAGAAGCCAGACTTCAATGGCCACGTATTATATGATTCCATTTCTACAAAATGCCTAGAATAGGCAAATCCACAGAGAAGTTAAATAGATTGCTGGTTGCCTAAGACTAGGGTAAAGGGCGGAAACGAGCAGTGATAGTTAATGCATACAAGCTTCTTTGGGTAGGAGGGTGAGGAAAACGCAAAACTAACCACTGTAAACGGTTACACCCTGTAAATTCACTCTATGCATATGCTAAAACCTGCTAAATTGTGTCCTTTAAATGGGTGAATTGTATGGTACGTGATTTATATCTCATTAAAGCTGCAGTTTGGTTTTTCCAATCATCTGGTCTAGCTCAGTACCTTTAATAGCTCTATTTTTGCCCCGTAAGACAAGATAAAATCTCACTGCCCAACTACCATACCTTGCTCTAAACCTCCTAAGTTTAGCCTGGTTTTCTGATCTCCATCTTCACGGCTTCTTACTGAACTTGCCGTCTCTAACCCGCGTGTTCTGAGGGCTTATTTACATACAAAGCTGAGGTTTGGGCAATGTCCTATGACTGCATCCTTGAGATGACCATAGAATGCAGCACAGCCTCTGGGCCCTGAGCTCAGGCCACGCCCAGGTATGGGAGGGTGGGACTGGACCCAAAGCATCCTTAGGCCAAAGCTGATGTGTCCACTGTATTCAGCCACCTCTCTGTGAGTTCATTTTTTTCTTAATTCCTCTCGTTCCCCTTTCCATTTTACATCTCTAAAAGGATAAGCATGTAATATTTTAAACTACCAGTATAAACTAAGAAGATACACTATTTTAAAGAGCATGTCAACAAAGGCCCTTTGCAATCTTAACACCTATATCCAACTTTATCTCTTCTTTGCAAAAGCACCACCGTCGACGTTTGAAACCAGAGTCCTCACATTGGGAAAGGTGAAGAGAAGGGGAAGGGAGTGGTCTGCCTGGGGAAGGGAGGGGCGGCTTGTTCTTGGGGACTTGGGCGAAATAGGAGTGGTGGACAAGGGGGCCCCCCGGGGTGGTCACTCTAGCGCAGCAAGACAGCTCACAGCTGACACAGATTTTGATCACACTCTTACATAGTGAAAAAACTGCTTCCAGAACATGGAGATTTGTATCCTAAAAACAAGGACTACATCAAAACTTTCTATAAGAGCAAATTGGCCTTATAGACCAATATAACCTCACAGCTCATCTTCTCGATATTCTACCAGACTTCTAACCCAGAATGTGTAACAGATGCTGAGGGCTATTTATCTTGAAAGGGACACACCCTAAGCATCACATTTCAAGTAGTTGCCAAATATGACCTTTTTCTTCCCAAAGCCTTTCTGTCGTGTAAGACTGTAAGTCTGAGGAATCAGTAATAGGATCTAAGCTCCCAGCTTCTTTACACAAAGCCCAGCACAAATTTTTTTTGTATTCTGAGACACACATGCTGATGACCACGCACTCTGTAAACCGAATTTCTGCATTTAATTTATAACTTCATTTTTGAAGGGTCTATAATATTGATATATCCATAAGAAAATGTGTCATAGAATTAGCTTGCCCTTCTTTCTCTACAGAAGACAGATGGATGGATAAAGAAAATACGGTACATGTATACAATGGAATATTACTCAGCCATTAAAAAGAATGAAATGATGCCATCTGCAACAACATGGATGGACACGGATATGATCATACTAAGTGAATTAAGTCAGAGAAACATATCATATCACTTATATGTAGAATCTTAAAAAAAATAGATACAAATGAACTTATTTACAAAACAGAAACAGACTTACAGACTTAGAAAATGAATATGGTTAACAGGGGGGAAAAATGAGGTGTAGGGAGGAGGACAGATTGGGAGTTTGGGAAGGACATGTACATGACCAACAAGGACCTTCTGTACAGCATAGGGAACTCTACAGTCTTCTGTAATAACCTAAATGGGAAAAGAATTTGCAAAAAGAATACAGACTGATAAGTGAATCACTTTGCTGTACACCTGAAACTAACAACGTGGCTCATTTTATACTCTAATATAAAATAAAAAAATTTTTTAAAGAAATGCAACGTTTGTTTTCCTTTACCTGGGGTTAATGTATTCCACAGTTAGTCACACGTTCAGCAAAGCATCTAGTATCTATTCACAGGAACAATGGGCATGAGAAAGCAGCTCTCCGATGGGCTTCTGGGGACCCGTACCTGACCGGCTCCAGCTATGTCCCCTGGTCCCACCGCCTTGCTGGTGCTGAGCCCACAGCTCCGGAGGCTGTGTCCACTCAGTGACTGAGCACAGCTGGGTACCCAGCAGGACCCTCCAAGGACAGGTACGGTGTTCCTCGGCAGGGGAATTCGAGCTCGAGGACGTATCATTGAACTCGCTGAAATATTACTAGAACTGCACTGCGATCCAAGACCTCAGCCCCTCTTTTCCTCTCCATCTCAGGCTCACACACACATTTCCATCTGATGGCTCTCCCAGATGGAAGAACCTCCCTGTCTAACAGTTGCCTCCATATCTTCTCTCAGAAGTATTTCACCCAACAAATCTCATACTTCTGTTCCCACCTTCGCATCCCCTGCTCACAGGACCCAGATGAATAAAATGCATAATGGTAAATGTCTGGATCAATGTAAATGAGTAACAATTATTCCATATGAAATCTGTACCTTTAGGTCTATGGAAGAATCATATTGTTACCATTCTTTATGAAAAAAAAAAAAATCTCCCTTCAGGGGAAGCGGGCAAAAGAAAGAAATTATGGGTCAAATATTATTACTCATCACCTAGACTATATAGTGCTTCTGTTTGAAATATCTGAAGAAAGTTCTAGCAACTTCAATAAGAAACAACTCACACGTAGAATCATGGGCTTATAAAACACATACTGCCAACCTGTAGGAAAGGAAATGGATTTAGACTCCTCCTACATTCTTACTTTCCTGTGGGTGTAAGGAACAGTACCATACGCTCCTGCTCAGAGGATGTCCATTCTGAACACTTTTTCATTCATCAATTTATTTAAACCAATGGGTAGATCAGATGCCAAACTCAGATGGCACAGCTTACTGAGACTTCAGAGTTACTGACTTAGGATAAAATTCAAATACCATAATACCATCCATGTTGCATTTCAATCAAAATGTGCACACAGACCCCCACCTATGTGCACATACTGGGCTGGTCAGCGCAGTGATCGGGATTATAATAAACCAAAAGAGGAAAACGTCTTCCATGGAACAACAGGGCCAATGAGCTCTACTACCCCAAGGGCTGTGAGTGAGTGCTATTTCTAGAATGCCCAACAGGATAACCGGGAACACAAATGACTATTGTTCCACTGGTGTAGGCTGAGTTCACCATGATAAGCATGCACAGTACGCATTCAGTTATATTATATTTAAATGACATTTAGAACTTATTATATAAAAGTTTCAAAAACTATTATTGAAATCACCAATAAAGACCACTCCCCAACCCCAGACAGCTTCACTGTCTTAGCATTTATTTCCCTCCACTTTTTTCCTCCCGGACATGTCCACATTCATGAAAATGGAATCTCAATACATGTATTTTTTGTGTGGTTTTGATTTTCCATTATATAGTAAACATTTCCTGTGTTATCAGATAGTCTTTGAAGACAGCATTTTAATGGATGCATATTAGTACCAGAATTTATTTAATTTGTTTGGTCGCACCATGTGGCTTCTGGGATCTTAGTTCCCCAACCAGGGATTGAACCTATGACCTTAGTAGTGACAGTGTGGAGTCTGAACCACTGGACAACCAAGGAGTTCCCATTTAGTATCATAATTTAACCATTCTCCTCTTTTGGACCACTTAGGATGTTTCCAATTTTGCACTATTATTGACAACAGTTGAACACATTTATGAATAAATTTGATTTCCTTCAGGTAATTCAGTTCCCAGGAATTTATAATAGGATATAAACTTATTATAAAATTCTTGCTTAGGGGGGGAACTAAGATGGCGGAGGAACAGGACAGGGAGTCCACACTCTCCCCAACAAATACACCAAAAGAACATTTAAAAACCGAGCAAACTCCATAAAACAACATCTGAATGCTGGCAGAGGACATCAGGCATCTGGAAAGACAGCCCATCGCCGACGAAAGAAGGTAGGACCGAAAAAAAAAAAGTAAAAAGAGAGGCAAAGAGTTAGGGACGGAGATCCATCTCGGAAGGGGAGTCTCGAAAGAGAGAAAGGTTTCCAAACGCCAGGAAACATTCTCCCTGGCGGATCTGAGGCGAATCTCAGAGGGCAAAATAGCCGGGAGTAGAAGCCGATAAATAATTAAGCCCCCCAGAGTAGTCTCTAACTGCAACTCCCAGCGGAGCAGCGGCCCGGGCGCCCCATCCCCCACGAGCCAGCGCGCTTAGGGAGAGGACTGGGACTGAACGCCTGGGGCAGACTGAGGGTCCTAACCGAGGGTGCTAACCAGAGATAGACCGCTGGGTAGCCTTCCCGAGGAAGACCCCCCCCCCCAGGCTCCCTTGTAGCCTTCCCGAGGAAGACCCCCGCCAGGCTCGTGCACAGAACAAAGGGCAGCGAGGACTCGGTCTGCTGCACGAGACAACCGGGCTGAATTGGGCGGCTGCGGGCTGCGGACCAGCCCAGCTCCCGCCGGAGAGCGGCCCCGGCGAGGCTTCTGCTCCCAGACCGCGGGCAGAATTGGGTGCTAGCCAAGACTTCTGGGGATTCTGGACAGTCGGCGCCAGAGATCAGCGCTCCACACACCTGAGAAGACGCGCCCAGCTGCAGGCCGAGAAAACCGAGCAGCTGGGCCAGGGGAGGGGAGAAGCCGCAGCCCCAACCGCACAGGGCGAGAGACCGAGAGCCTGAGCAGAGGGGGCGGGGAAAGCGCACTCAGGCCAGGAGCGGGGCAAACCCCAGAGCGCTGAATAGACACTGGAGAGACCAGCAAACAGAAGACGCTAAAACAAGCAGAGGGAACCGCTTAGGAGCCCAACCAGGAAACTTTGACAAACCACACATCCAACCCCACCCATAGTGAGGAACCCCCACAATAAAGGGACAACACAGCAAGATAAACAAAATGAAAAGGCAGAGAAATACCCAGCAGGTAAAGGAACAGGATAAATGTCCTCCAGACCAAACAAAAGACGAAGAGATAGGATGTCTACCTGATAAAGAATTCCGAATAATGATAGTGAAAATGATCCAAAACCTGGAAAATAAGTTGGAGTTGCAGTTCAATAACCTGCAGGCAAGGATTGAGAAGATGCAGGTAAGCTTTAACAAGGACTTAGAAGAAATGAAAAAGAGTCAAAATACAATAAATAATGCAATAAATGAGATCAAAAACACCCTGGAGGGAACTAACAGTAGAATAACAGAGATAGAAGACAGGATAAGTGAGGTAGAAGACAGAATGTCAGAAATAAACGAAACAGAAAGGAAAAATGAAAAAAGAGTTAAAAGAAATGAGGACAATCTTAGAGACCTCTGGGACACTGTTAAACGCACCAATATTCGAATCATAGGAGTCCCAGAAGAAGAAGACAAAAAGAAAGACCATCAGAAAATTCTTGAAGAGATAACTGTTGAAAATTTCCCTAAATTGGGAAAGCAAATAACCACTCAGGTCCAAGAAACCCAGAGAGTCCCAAATAAGATGAACCTCAAGCGGAACACCCCAAGACACATATTAATCAAATTAACAAATATCAAATTCAAAGAGCAAATATTAAAAGCAGCAAGGGAAAAACATCAAATAACTCACAAGGGGAATCCCATAAGGATAACAGCTGATCTCTCAATAGAAACGCTTCAGGCCAGAAGGGAATGGCAGAACATTCTTAAAATCATGGAAGAAAATAATCTACAACCCCGATTACTGTACCCAGCAAGAATCTCATTCAAATTTGAAGGAGGAATCAAAAGCTTTTCAGACAAGCAGAAGCTGAGAGAATTCAGCAACATCAAACCAGCGCTCCACGAATGCTAAAGGATCTTTCCTAGATAGGAAACACGGATGGGGTATATAATCTTGAACCCAAAACAATAAAGTAAATGGCAACGGGATCATACTTATCAATAATTACCTTAAATGTAAACAGGCTGAATGCCCCAACCAAAAGACAAAGATTGGCTGATTGGATACAGAAACAAGACCCCTATATATGCTGTCTACAAGAGACCCACCTCAAACCTAGGGACACATGTAGACTGAAAGTTAAAGGCTGGAAAAAGATATTCCATGCAAATAAAGACCAAAAGAAAGCAGGAGTGGCAATACTCATATCAGATAAAGTAAACTTTAAAATAAAGGCTGTGAAAAGAGATAAAGATGGACATTACATAATGATCAAAGGATCAATCCAAGAAAAAGAAATAACAATTATAAATATTTATGCACCCAACATAGGAGCTCCACAATATGTAAGGCAAATGCTAACAAGTATGAAAGGGGAAATTAACAACAACACAATAATAGTGGGAGACTTTAATACACCACTCACACCAATGGATAGATCAACTAAACAGAAAAGTAACAAGCAAATTCAAACTTTAAATGATACAATAGACCAACTAGACCTAATTGATATCTATAGGTCATTCCACCCCAAAACAAGGAATTTCACCTTTTTCTCAAGCGCACATGGGACCTTCTCCAGGATAGATCACATCCTGGGCCATAAATCTAGCCTTGGTAAATTCAAAAATATTGAAATCATTCCAAGCATCTTTTCTGACCACAATGCAGTGAGATTAGATATCAATTACGGGAGAAAACCATTCAAAACCTCCAACATATGGAGGCTCAACAACACACTGCTGAATAACCAACAAATCACAGAAGAAATCAAAAAAGAAATTCAGTTATGCATAGAAATGAATGAAAATGAAAACACAACAACCCAAAACCTATGGGACACTGTGAAAGCAATGCTAAGGGGAAAGTTCATAGCAATACAAGCTCACCTCAGGAAACAAGAAAAAAATCAAATAAATAACCTTACTTTAAGCCTAAAGCAACTAGAAAAGGAAGAGATGCAGAAGCCCAGGTCTAGCAGAAGGAAAGAAATCTTAAAGATCAGGGCAGAAATAAATGCAAAAGAAACAAAAGAGACCATAGCAAAAATTAACAAAGCCAAAAGCTGGTTCTTTGAGAAGATAAATAAAATTGACAAACCATTAGCCAGACTCATCAAGAAACAAAAGGAGAAGAACCAAATCAACAGAATTAGAAATGAAAACGGAGAGATCACAACAGAAAACACAGAAATACAAAGGATCATAAGAGACTATTATCAGCAACTATATGCAAATAAACTGGAAAACCTGGATGAAATGGACAAATTCCTAGAAAAGTACAACTTTCCAAAACTAAACCAGGAAGAGATAGATAATATTAATAGACCCATCACAAGCACAGAAATTGAAACCGTAATCAGAAATCTTCCAAAAAACAAAAGCCCAGGACCAGATGGCTTCACAGCTGAATTCTACCAAAAATTTAGAGAAGAGCTAACACCTATTCTACTCAAACTCTTCCAGAAAATTGCAGAGGAAGGTAAACTTCCGAATTCATTCTACGAGGCCAGCATCACCCTAATTCCAAAACCCGACAAAGATGCCACAAAAAAAGAAAACTACAGGCCAATATCACTGATGAACATAGATGCAAAAATCCTTAAAAAATTCTAGCAAACAAAATACAACAACACATTAAAAAGATTATACATCATGATCAAGTAGGCTTTATCCGAGGGATGCAAGGATTCTTCAATATTCACAAATCAATCAATGTAATACACCACATTAACAAATTGAAAAATAAAAATCACATGATTATCTCAATAGATGCAGAGAAAGCCTTTGACAAAATTCAACATCCACTTATGATAAAAACCCTCCAAAAAGTAGGAATAGAAGGAACATACCTCAACATAATAAAAGCTATATATGACAAACCCACAGTAAACATTATCCTCAATGGTGAAAAACTGAAAGCATTCCCCCTGAAGTCAGGAACAAGACAAGGGTGCCCACTCTCACCACTACTTTTCAACATACTTTTGGAAGTCTTGGCCACAGCAATCAGAGCAGATAAAGAAATTAAAGGGATCCAGATTGGAAAAGAAGAAGTAAAACTCTCTCTGTTTGCAGATGACATGATCCTCTATATTGAAAACCCTAAAGACTCTACCAGAAAATTACTAGAGCTAATCAGTGAATATAGTAAAGTTTCAGGATACAAAATCAACACACAGAAATCCCTGGCATTCCTATACACTACCAATGAGAAAACAGAAAGAGAAATTAAGGAAACAATTCCATTCACCATCGAAACAAAAAGAATAAAATACTTAGGAGTATTTCTACCTAAAGAAACAAAAGACTTGTATATAGAAAACTATAAAACACTGATGAAAGAAATCAAAGAGGACACGAATAGATGGAGAAATGTGCCATGTTCGTGGATTGGAAGAATCAATATAGTGAAAATGAGTATACTACCCAAAGCAATCTATAGATTGAATGCAATTCCTATCAAGCTACCAGAGGTCTTTTTCAGAGAATTAGAACAAATAATTTCACAATTTGTATGGAAATACAAAAAACCTC